>JACEFZ010017477.1:0-31087 GCA_014155875.1 Cepaea nemoralis | reverse complement strand
AATGATGTTCTGAAAATATGGTGAAGGGGTGCATGGGCCAAAAAAGGTTGAGAACCACTGGTCTCTAAACACTAGATCATGGACATAATAAACACACTGCATACAATCAGTGAGGTCACTAGATCATGGACATAATAAACATACTGCATACAATCAGTGAGGTCACTATATCATGGACATAATAAACATACTGCATACAATGTCTGGACACTAGATCATGGACATAATAAACACATTGCATACAATCAGTCAGGTCACTAGATCATAAACAATCCAAAATAGCTGAGCTTGGGGTCCGTGACCACCATGGAGATGTTGGAGACTTTGATGAAGACCTCTTCTGCTGTTCTCAGATAGAACACTGCGCCCAGGTAACTGGTGTACTCGCCGAACATCTTGCTCTGTCCTCAGCATTTTGTAATGGGATTCTGCACCAGCTTCTCCTCTCCTCCATTTTGGTACTGGATGTTGTATCTGTAAAGATCATGCGAGAGACTGGGGAACTCTGAGCTGCCCCTGCTGCTGTAGCCCTCATTGCTCTGAAGATCGAACACCTCCATGAAGGAGATTTGGCTGTACATGAAGTAGAAGCCATCTTTAGGGATGACAATGCTATCATGTCTGTAGGATGTCTGGTAGGTGAAAGCCAGGTCGTCGTTGTAAATCCACTTGCCAATGGTATACTGGCGACCGTGAATTAAAATCACCACTTAATAATATGTGGAGGACATTGTGGTCACTGCATGAAATGGCAAAGGATAGGATGCCTTAGCACAGTTGCTAGTATGCTTGCCTGCCTGCTAGCCCAGAGTTCATTTTTGAATTACCACTGAGGCAAATTTTTAAATATTTACCTAGACTCCCAGGTCAATCCAGAAATGGGCATCATGAAATATCCTGGGAACTAAAGGTGGCTATCGTGATATTGACCACATCACCTGTCAAGTGCTGATCTGTTTTTTTGTTTTTTTGCATATCCTATTTACAGGGCATCGCTGTCAACACCAGCATTTTACTGCTGGTGTTGATGGTTTGGCAAATTTATGTCCAGTAGTTTGCAACACATGGAAAGAATACTTTGTTGAATTACTAAATTGTGAAGCTCCAAGTAACACTCTCCCACAGGAAGAGGTTCTAACGTGTGAACCACAAATTGAAGAACCTGCATTTGAAGAAATCCTATATGTAATCACACGACTTAAAAACAATAAGGCAACTGGGGCTGATGGAATTGCTGCTGAATTTATAAAGGCGGGTGGCCATGCATTACATCTAAAGCTATATGAACTAATAATAAAAATTTGGAGGACTGAAGAATTAAACCATGACTGGAAAGAGTCATTATTGATACCTATCTTTAAGAAAGGAGACAAGTTCCAGTGTGAAAATTATAGAGGAATATCACTACTGTCCATAAGCTATAAGATACTATCCGCAGTACTTACTAAATAGACTAAAACCATATTCAGAATACATATTAGGTGACTACCAGGCGGGTTTTAGACAAAACAGATCAACAATAGATCAGATATTTATCTTACGACAAATAGCCGAGAAAAATTGGGAATATAAAAGAGATCTCCATAACATTTTTGTGGATTTTAAAAAGGCTTATGATAGTGTCCATAGGAATAGTCTATGGAATGCTATGCGGGAATTTGGAATACCAAGGAAGTTAATCAACATGACCAGACTATGCATGGAAGATACTTATAATATAGTAACATATAAAGGCAGGAAATCGGACCCTTTCCAAATAACATCTGGCTTGAAACAGGGTGATGCACTATCGCTGCTACTCTTCAATCTGGCTCTAGAGAAAGTTGTAAGGAGGGTAAAGGAGGAATGTGATATTGGAGGAACATCCAAGCTGCTTGGTTATGCAGATGATATAGATATTATAGGGGAAAATGAACAAAAGACATTGGAAATATTGACTCCTTAAAGGAAAAAGCCCAACAGATGGGGCTGGTTATCAACCAAGATAAGACAGAAGTAGCGGAACGTGCATAGACTACCCTTGAGTTCAAAATTGACTTTTGTGTGTGGATTAGCTTTCCCTGTTATCAGTGTCCCTCGCCATCAGGTGAACCCATACCGACTTCAGAGGTACTTGTAAGTTACATCCCCAAGTCAAGGATGAAAAATCAACATTTTAGTCCAAATACCTGTGTAGGGGTTGAACCCGCTACCTTGGCATCAGCATACCAGATTTGTAAGAACTGGCACTTGTATCCATTTGGCCTCCTTATTAACATATTACATGATAACTTGTTACCATCTTTTTAAGCATTCAAATGTGTTTAGAAAAAGTGGAGGTAGTTAAATGAGCAAAGCATCTCTAAAGAACGCCCTTTTTTATGCATAAATTATCCAATTGTCATGGTACAATTAGAGTATGCTTCATTCCTAAGTGATTTATAGGGTAGGAATATAATCCATGACAAAGCATACATTGGGTGGGTCATGCAAAACAGGCGAACCATGATAAGCTATTATGACTAGGTGAATCAAGTACTAGTGGTCCAGATGTCAAGACAGATACCTTGTAATGGCAAGGTCCTGTATGCAGATCCTATATCGAGATCCTATGAGTGTGGTGGCCTTGCTTTAGTATCTTATACATAGATTTGTGAAGAAATAGTAGCTTGGGTAGAGACAGACTTTATCAGTTGTGTGATGCTAAACAACATCAGTGAATAGATACTTTTATTATTAAAATATCACCATCATCCTTTGATCATATGGGTGAACGATGTTGTGTTCACAAGTTGTTTTCATAACTGGAATCTAACACAATATTTTTTTGTTTTGTTTTTATTTTTGTTCGCATATCCTTTATAGGACATCTCTATCAACATAAGCATCTTTCAGCTGATTGTTGATTTCTTGGCAAGATTACGCTCAGTAGTTTGCCATTGCCGTCTGAGCGGCCGGCTCACATACCCCAGTAAGTCACCAACGTGGTGAGAACTGCTACCGATTCTCGCGCAAGTTACGTTCCTCACTGTGGATATACAGGATTACAGAGAAAGTGACACAATATGAAAGGGCAAATATGCCATTATAAAGATAATTATTTGTGACACCCTGCTGCATAGGGTCTCTTACCTGTTCATTACATAATCTCTCCAGGACACCCATCAGCATCTGCAAGCTTACAAAATTCCCGAACTTCAGTTATCTTTGTGAATAAGTTATACATGTATAAGGAACACAGCAGGGTAAATCACATTATGGTTTTAAGCTTTCGGTCAAGGCTCTATGGGTTATATTTTCTTTGGCATTTAGGCAGTGGTCAAATAGGATCTTTATTGCATCACTTCTTTATGACTTTTAAAAACTTAGACCATTAATAAAAATGATGAGAAACAGTTAGAGGTATTTGAGATGTGGTGCTATCCCAGAAATGAATACAGAAAAAAGACCCTTAGCAAGAACCTGCCATGGGTATGTGTTGTTAGAACTATCGCATTTTGTAGGCTTGAGTGCATGGAGGAATAGGTGGTCAGTCTTTCCCTTACAGAGCAAACGTTGAGTGTTGACAGCAATCGCTCATCCGACCATGCTCATGAAATTGTCAGCTTAATGGCATAACCATTACACCAACTCGCCCACTGAGAAATGATTAAGCTAGGCTTTTAAAAAATATAAATAGCAGTGCCCTAGATTAAATAAAGAAATAATAATAGAAAATTACTCAGGGTAGTGCAAAAAATATTCCAAAGAAACAAGCCTTGACAGAACCGATTCAGACTATTTTGAACTTCTACTTGAGATGACACAACAGATCCACCTGCAATAAATGAGTTTTTATTTGCAGATGATCAGTGCCTGTTTTTCAGCGACAAGGGCAGACTGTAAAATCATGTTAATTTGCTGAGTTTCACATGTAGCAGATACAATATGAGTATACATACAGCCAAAACAGAAGTAATGCAGGTTAGGGATCTCTTGGTCTGCTAAATATACAAATAAATCACACACCTCTGAAACAAGTTAAAGAATTTAAATATCTAGTAAGTATGATCACAGAAGATGGCAGAATAGACATAAATCAAAATCAGGTGTCAAAAATCAAGTGTGTTTTTATATCAACTAAAACCCATGCTGAAACTTCCAAATATACCTGTGTCCACAAAACGGCAGATAATAAATAGTGTTTTCAAAACAATGTTTTCCCGTGATGAATTTGAATAACGAAGACACAAACAAAATAGTGTTTTCACACTAACTCTATGCAAAATCAACACCTGCAAAATGAGATTCTTGAGAAGATGCCAACTGTCTGAGACTGAGTAAGAAATTATGTTATCAGACAGATAGTGCGATCAACACCTTCTGCCACATATATTGGAAGGCAGAGAATCAAATTGTTCAACCATCTCATTAGAAGTTAACCCGGTCAACAAATGCCCACAGAAGTCAGATGTGTCGGCCTAACAGCGCAAGAACACAGCTCTGATGTAAACAGGCACAACGCAATCACGTACGGAAAAAAAACTCCAGATGAATGCAGAAGAAGAAGAAGATTAGAATACATCAGCTATTTCTCCCCACAACACTTGATGGCCAAATTGGAAGATAATGATGGCGATGATGAATGCAAAACAAAGGTTGTAATGTTTTGGCTACAATTTACACTTCATGAATGTTTATTAAAGAAATGGAGGGGAAATCCTTGTCAGTCAACAATAAAGGACCAAAAGATTTACTTTAAAACAATGCAGAGATCTTTCACTGAAGACAAGCATCAGAGAGCAACAGAGGACAAACACCACAGGTGAAGCATGACCAGGAATCGTCAAAACCAGCCTGATGTCTGAATAGTTTTATGTTTGAGACTCATTAAGGTCAAAATTGCACGACTAAATATTTGAAAGTTAGTTGCATATTCACATATTTACAGGACGCCACAGTCAACCCCAGCATTTTTTGCTGTTTGTGATTTCTTGGCAAGTTTGTGTTCAGTAGTTTGCCATTGTACCAATACCATTGTGTGAAAATCAGTGCAAGGCAGTCTGCTTCCAAATCGCCAGCCGCTGTGTTTTAAAGAATGTATGCACAATTACGAATTTGTAACTCCTTTGTCACAGCGCCGACTAAATAGGCAAAGGCAAAAAACTGACAAAATTACTACCAATAGGAAAAATGATGGTAAAATTATTACCAAGTCAAGGTAAAAATGTTATGACTTTGCATATACAAGCTACACACAAAATAACAGTGAGAAAATAAAAATTATGAAATGACTGAAAATAAAATTTGAGCTGAGTAAGGTGCTTATTCAGAGAGTATGCAGCAATTAAAATAATCTCATTTTAATGGTCAGAATGCAGTAAAGGGGGCGCGATCAAGGTGGTGTTTGTGGTGGAGGGTGTAATGACAAAGTTCCTATATAATAAAGTTATAGAATAATAAACAGTTTAAACAGTTATACATTCAACAGCTTTAACTGATCATTTATGAAGACACAGTATTTTAAACATTGTTTCTGTCTTAGTGTGCTTCACACTGGATCTAAGAATATCGCCGGCATGTGTCTTTTCACAGGTGGTCACACAAGTGAAATCCTGAAGCTGGTGAAAGTCCTGGGTGACCACTATAGCCCTCGGTTTTATGTGATTGCTGACACTGACACAATAAGTGAGCACAAAGTCAGAGAAGTGGAGAAAGTGAGAGAAAACAGTGGTCACACTAGTGATGTAAGAAACTTATATTTGTCTGGTCTTATTGTGTATAAGCATGTATTGTTTGTTTTGATTTTCTCCTCCTCCTCCTCCTCCTCCTCCTCCTCCTCCTCCTCCTCCTCCTCCTCCTCCTCCTCCTCCTCCTCTCTTCTTCTTCTTCTTCTCCTTCTTCTTCTTCCTTTAAGATATTTAAGGTTGGGTTGACTGTTGGTTGATTGTTTTATTCAACAAAATGATATATCCAGTTGGGAGGTCAGCATGGCCAAATGGATAAGAGCGCTTGTCCTTAAACGTCCTGTGTGCTGATGCAGAGGTAGCAGGTTCAACACCTACATCGGTCAGTTGGACTAAAAGGTTGATTTCTCATCCTTGACTTGGGGAGACGTAAATTACAAGCACCTCTGAAACAGGAATGAATTCGCCTGATGGCAAGAGACATTGGTAATAGGGAAAGCAAATCCACACAAAAATTCAGTCTGGTTAACTGCCACATAACAGCAACATGTTGTAAATAACATTTCAGTACTCTTATTTCCGAGAGCCCCATAGTATAGTAGCTATATACTTGTCTAGTGGCCCTATCGGTCTTATGTTTGAATACTTAGGTTTTTAACATTGACCTGTTCTCTCAGATCAACCCAGGCTAAAATGGGTCGTGTCTTGGAAGTAAAGACTGCCAGCATAATACTGATATCACCCACCCAGTACCAATAGGTCTATGAAGATATGGGTCTAGCACCATATGCCCAGTATATCTTACTTATTCTCTTTCTGACATTCAGTGATAGTGACTTGCCATGACTCAATTTAATAGTCATGGCATAGATTCAAAAGTTAACCTAAAGGCACGCAATGAGAGCATTAAAAGTGACTCACTTGTGAGCGCTAATTATGCAGCATGAAACACTCCGGAGATGATTGAGCAGGGACAAGCATGCCCTCTATGCAAGACTGGGCATTCGAATCAGTGGCCGTTGTTCGAGGTGGACACAGCATGTTTTGAAGATGGCAGTGGCCATGAATAGTGCCGCCTTAATTTTAGGTATTTTAGAAGTGTATAACTGTGATCACATATATGATGATGTGAACTTAAACGGTCTTCTGTTGTGATTGAAGTTCATAGATGTGTCATGGTGTAACTGATAATATAGTCCTGTGACTTAACCCTCGTAGATCAATGCCTAATACATTCAACGACCAATTGTAAACTAAGCTGGACAATGTGATGTTTTAATGCAACAGTCTGGAGCCTGATGGATGACATCATAAAATAATAACTTGTTCAGATGAAGACAACGAGCCAAAAGAGTAATACAACCACAGCATTGGACTACTAAACCCTAAATAACCACTACAATCGCGCCTAGACAACAGCAAACTGCGCTGTGGCATGACTGATGTGTTTATTACAAATATATTAAATGTGATTGTCTTTACTATAAATGTATGCAATATAACTGTTTTTATTACAAAACGCTCTAACAGTTTCTGCCTTACCTTGTGTTACCAGACAGATTTAGTGTGTGGTCCCAGTGTAGGTTCAAGCAAAATATCCATTTCACAGTGCATATATTTATCTAGTCTCAGATAAGCAATGACAAATCTAACTTTCAGGGTAGGAAAGAACAAACCCCCAATATCACACCTTGACCTATGTAGCACCAGCTGTGCAAGGTCATATTGCTAGTGCTTTGTGAAGTGGAACCCATAGAATAGTCAATTGTGACAACTCCCTGAATGTTTAACCTTTTTTTAAACTGATTGATGATTCTAACACTCGATGGGACTGTGTCTGCTTGGATCATAATTCCCAAGTGTCTTTCTTTCTCCTGTTGTGTTTCAGCACCATGAAAGCCAGGTCTCAATGTATGGATTACAGTAAACAGTTGTTACTATTTAAGCAGTACAAACTATGTCAATTAAGACACATTTACCTGGAAAGGTTAACCTGGTCAACAAATGGCTGAAGAAGTTGGCCGAAAGGTGCAAATATTACAGCTCTGCTGTAAACAGGCACAATGCAATTATGTCCAAACAAACATTCTGGATGAATGAAGAAGTAGAAGAAAAGTTTTATAAAATAATAAACAATTTATAAGACATTCCAACCTTCCATGAGTGTTTTGGCCTCTTCATCTTCTTGACAGTCTATGGGATTGAGTCCACTTGGGTCATGATTTCCAAGTGTCTTTCTCCTGTAGTGTTCAGCACCTTGAAAGCCAGGTATATAGGTCAAAGTAAACTATTACTATTTCAGGCAGTACAATCAATCAATCAGGTGCCATCTCCACAATGAAGGTTAGCTGCAATAGATCTCCAACACTGTCTCTCGCCCTGACTGTACATTCTGTCAGGTTGATGTTCGTCTATCTCTTGATGTTATCTTCCCACTTATGTCATTGCCTACCTCTTGCTCGCTTGCCCTCTACCTTGCCTTCCAGTATGGTTTTTATAAGAGTATCATGTCTTTTAACGTGGCCAAAATATTTCACTTGCCTCCTCTTTATTTCTTTCATCAACTCTCTCTTCATTCCCATTTTTCTTGAACCTCTGCCTTTGATTGTTTTTGTTTCCATGAAATACGACATATTCGCCTGTATATTCACATCTCCAGGGCTTCTATGTGACTTTCTAGTTGCTTGTTCAATGTCCAGGCTTCCACGCCATACCGTAGCGGTGAATATACGTAGCATTTGACAATTCTCATTTTTAATGCATTGTTAATCTCTCTAGATGTTTATACTGATTTTATGCAGTTGAAAACATTTTTGGCCATTCCAATCCTCTTTTTAATTTCTATTTCACTTCTGCCATCATCTGTTATTATATGTCCAAGATAGGAGAAACTTGTTACTTGTTCTAGTATCTGCCCATTTACTGTGATGATCATTGATGGCCTTTCCTTTTCACTGCTAATTATGATAGTTTTTGTTTGTTGGATGTTAATATCTAAGCCACATTCTACACTGTCTCTGTTTACTTGTTTCACTAGGTTTTGTAACTCTTGCTTGCTGTCTGCTAGTAACACGACAAGCAGTACAGAACATGTCAGATATGAAGACTATAACAAATGTTAAGAAACCCCAGCACAGGACAATACTGGTCACAGCTCTCACCTGCTGCAGCCAGTGATGTCTCATGCTCCTGGGGGAGCTATGAATATAACACTTCACATCACTAACCGTTTGGCAAATATTACTTCACATCGTTATTGATTACCAACATGCAGCCGTGTGCTGGGCAATATATCTAGATGAGTGGAGGCAGGTGTGTGGGGATGTTCATTTCAAATAATACGTTAGATGTAGGTCTGAAAGGATCAGGTTTCTGTGTTAGTGGCTTCACGCTGGGCTGAAGATTGTTATCAAGTTTCCACTGTGCAGTTTTCTATGCACAGAACAATCCATTTTTCTGTTCTGTAGACCAGCAAATACAAATGATTAAGTTTAACTCTTGTATACCACAAGAGAAATGGATGGCCAAGCAGTTCAGAAGCTGGTTTCTGACATCAGAGAACATGGGTTCTGATCTCTGGTGATGGAAAAGATATATATCATCTCCTCCTCCTCCTCCTCCTCCTCCTCCTCCTCCTCCTCCTCCTCCTCCTTCTCCTCCTGTTGTTGTTGTTGTTGTTGTTGTTCTTCTTCTTCTTCTTCTTCTTCTTCTTCTTCTTCTTCTTCTTCTTCTTCTTCTTCTTCTTCTTCTTCTTCTGCGCTTGCTCACTTTGAACTCAAGCATAGTCCATACACACTACTTCTAGTAGAAGCTGGACTGAATTTTGCGTGTGGATTAGCTTTCCCTATTAACAGTATCCCTCGCCATCAGGCGAACCCACTCCGACTTCAGAGGTACTTGTAATTTACATCCCCAATTCAAGGACGAGAGCCCAACATTCTAGTCCAACTGTCCGGTGAAGGGGTTGAACCCCTTACCTCAGCATCAGCACACAGGAAGTTTAAGTGCACACATTCTTATCCATTCGGAAATGCTGGCCTCCAGTTAATAGTCTTTAAAAGATATGCCTTTACTGGCTGCATATCTTGTCCAGAGTTGTGTGCACTTGGGACATTCCAATTTAAAGTGTTGGCCAGATTCTCTGGTCACTTCTTGCCACACCATTCTCTCTAAGCAATGATTGTGTATTTGTTCTTCCACACCATATTCATGACCACATGTCTGAGCTGTTGAAGGGCCTTATATAAAGGTTGAATTAGTATGCCAGTCAATCTTTGAATGTGAATGAACAAATACAGAAGAGATTAGAGGTAGCGTAGTTATTGCTCCTGGGACAAATGTGAATGTCTTCGACGGCAGAGGCTAATGAAAGGAGAACATTATATGCAACTATCCGGGAAGGTTAACCCGGTCAAAAAATGCCCGCAGAAGTCGGATGTGTCGGCCTAACGGCGCAAGAACACAGCTCTGCTGTAAACAGGCACAACGCAATCACGTCCGAAAAAAAAAACAACTCTGGATGAACGCAGAAGAAGAAGATATGCAACTATAAGAAAAAGACAGATTATAGTCTTTGGTCATGTCATGAGGAGAAGGCATTGGAGAACATCGTGATGAGTGGAAAGATCAGTGGTAGACGATGCAGACAAAGGACAATTATGTAGGATGCTGGCATGGGGGAAATATCATCAATAGAATGATTGCCATGTGATATCTCGGGATGTAAAATAATTCCAACAATAACTGGATCAAGAAACACGGCTCGAAAAGCAATAGCAGGTTCCGAAGCCAATATGAACAAAAATGTCTGAGTCCACTCAGTTGACTTTAACAGTTATGACGCCGTTTAATATCGCAGCGTACAGGCTTGTCGCAACAACAACAACAACAATAACAATAACTAATTACTGTACCTGTTCTGACCAGGTTGGGCAGTAAGAATATTATAATAATATTATAATTAAGATCAATGTTGCAAGCCATCTCCGCTCAAATATAAATAATGTCTAATGTCCTTGTTCGTTCTTGCGGAATCCTTCTCTCAATCCGCCAAGTGTACTTCGTGCCGCTTCACAGACATCGAGTTTTCCGGCGTTTGTTTTGTGGCTACAATAAGTGTTGCATTCTACAAATTGTTTCTTCCATTTCCAAGTAATCATTCAGCCACTGAAGCGCTATCAAACCAATATCTAGCCGACCTATCGTTGCAGAATCAATATGGTCTGCCGCCTTGATGAAACTCCCAAGTCAGTCTGTTGTTATTGACATTGCCCTGTGACGATTCTGTGTAGTCACATCATCTCTTTCGCTTTTCTTAGCGTTGTGGTTCTGGGATTCTAGGATCTTTCCTCTTTGTGTCATTATGTCGCACCTGCTACTTGGCAATGATCCAGAACACCAAGGGCTGAGATCTGTGGAGAAACATAAATGCTTATATAATTTGTCAAGGCACATGATTATGATGATAATGACTTCTCTTACTCCCCATTGTCAGCTGTTCATACTAACATGATTCCTTGACAGTTGTTGGGGAAGTAAATAGTGGTTGCTCTCTAAGACACCCAGCAATCAATCGGACGAGTCGTACAAGCAATCCTTGGTGTACAAGAAATGTTTGGCATATGGGTAATGCTTGACACACAAATAATGCTGGACATACAACAATACTGGACATACAAATAATGCTTGACATACAACAATACTGGACATACACATAATGCTGGCCATACAACTATACTGGACATAGAACGGTACTGGACATACAACTATATTAAACATAAATAATGCTGGGCATACAACTATATTGTACATACAAATAATGCTGGATATACAACTATATTTGACATACAACTTTATTTGGACATTTAAACAATATTGGGCATACAACAATACTGGACATACAACTATATTAGACATAAATAATGCTGGGCATACAACTATATTGGAAATACAAATAATGCTGGACATACAACTTTATTTGGACAACTAAACAATACTGGGCATACAACAATACTGGACATACAAATAGTGTTGGACAATCAACAGTACATGGAGTAAGCAGGACAAGATGCTTCTGATCATCAGAAGAGGTCCCCCTTCAGCACATGTTTTCAACCCTATATTTCCCTGACATTCTCCGGAGTAGGCCCACTCGGGTCGTGACTTCTGGATGTCTTTCTTCTGTTGTGTGTTCGCACTGTGCCATCTTTCTTTGAGATTTTATAATTGTTTTCTCACAAACATTCTGCTATGTATGCCCACCCACAAGCCAACCAGGCAAGCGTGTGATGTTTTTACAGTAACCAGCAAGTGGAAAATCTCTTAACAATGCATGCTTCAGGCAACATCTGCTGCATGCTTATTTTACCTATAAAATATACATGACAGTAGCTCATGTTTGTGTAATGTTGTTACCATCATTAATGATGCATTTGTTGAGAGCTTTCAATGTCATCATTGTCATGTGCCATCTCGGGCAGCACAAGTAATTATTTTCCTCCATGACAAGGATTTTCAGACATTTTTGGTAAGCTCCATCACTGA
Organism: Cepaea nemoralis; assembly: GCA_014155875.1. Lineage (NCBI taxonomy): Eukaryota > Metazoa > Mollusca > Gastropoda > Stylommatophora > Helicidae > Cepaea > Cepaea nemoralis. The sequence goes on along the minus strand of JACEFZ010017477.1, from coordinate 18,899 downwards.
TTGCCTTTCACATGTTTCCAAAGTTCTTGATAAGTTCTATCACTGATTGTGTCTTTCACATGTTTCCAATGTTCTTAATAAGTTCTGTCACAGATTGTCTTCGACATGTTTCCAGTGTTCTTGATAAGCTCTGTCACTGATTGTTTTCCACATGTTTCCAGTGTTCTTGATATGTTCTGTCACAGATTGTCTTCCACATGTTTCCAGTGTTCTTAATAAGTTATGTCACAGATTGTCTTCCACATGTTTCCAGTGTTCTTGATAAGTTCTGTCACAGATTGTCTTCCACATGTTTCCAGTGTTCTTGATATGTTCTGTCACAGATTGTCTTCTACATTTTTCCAGTGTTCTTGATAAGTTTTGTCACTATTTGTCTTCCACATGTTTCCAGTGTTCTTGATAAGTTTTGTCACTATTTGTCTTCCACATGTTTCCAGTGTTCTTGATAAGTTTTGTCACAGATTATCTTCCACATGTTTCCAGTGTTCTTGATAAGTTCTGTCACTGATTGTCTTCTACATGTTTCCAGTGTTCTTGATAAGTTATGTCACTATTTGTCTTACATATGTTTCCAGTGTTCTTGATATGTTCTGTCACAGATTGTCTTCCACATGTTTCCAGTGTTCTTGATATGTTCTGTCACAGATTGTCTTCTACATGTTTCCAGTGTTCTTGATAAGTTCTGTCACTATTTGTCTTCCACATGTTTCCAGTGTTCTTGATAAGTTTTGTCACTATTTGTCTTCCACATGTTTCCAGTGTTCTTGATAAGTTTTGTCACAGATTATCTTCCACATGTTTCCAGTGTTCTTGATAAGTTCTGTCACTGATTGTCTTCTATATGTTTCCAGTGTTCTTGATAAGTTCTATCACTATTTGTCTTCCATATGTTTCCATTGTTGTTTATAAGTTCTGTCACAGATTGTCTTCCACATGTTTCCAGTGTTCTTGATAAGTTTTGTCACAGATTATCTTCCACATGTTTCCAGTGTTCTTGATAAGCTTTATCACTGATTGTTTTTCACATGTTTCCAGTGCTCTTGATAAGTTCTATCACTGATGGTCTTCCGCATGTTTAGTGTTCTTGATAAGCTCTCTCTGATTGTCTTTCACATGTTTAGTGTTCTTGATAAGCTCTATCACTGATTGTTTTCCTTGCCTTTCTGCCAACCCAGCTAGCATTTTCTGCATTTCCTCTATTTCTAACACCCACCAATCTGGTTGTTATTCATCTTTGCAGTACAAACTGTTTATTACTTATCTCTACAGTACAAGCTGTTTATCATTCATCTTTACAGTACAAGCTATTTATCATTCAACTTTACAGTACAAGCTGTTTATCACACATTTCTACAGCACAAGCTGTTTATTATTCATCTTTACAGTACAAGCTGTTTATCACTTATCTCTACAACACAAGCTGTTTATTATTCATCTTTACAGTACAAGCTGTTTATCACTTATCTCTACAACGCAAGCTGTTTATTATTCATCTTTACAGTACAAGCTATTTATCATACCGAGGAGTCGAGAAGTGAAACAATCCTATTGGACCAGTATCTTAACCACTCTACGGGCACTTGCTTTCTCTGTGCCATTAGTTTTCAGGCTGAGACCAGAAGTTGTAAGTATATTTTGTGCGTAGATATATGTGCAGGATTGAGAATGATTCATTTACAGTGAATGTAAATCGTCAGTGTGGTGTATGAAGTTGTTTTATTACACAGAAAAAAGTGAAATGTTTCACTTTCAGGCGTTTCCTATACTAGATAAAAAGGAGAGCCCATTGACAATATGTTGGGTTCTGAGAAATGTCATTATAGTCTCAGCTTTATGCAAGAAAACTCCCACCTTCTACGAGGGGGCTTCAAATGAAAACCTTAAATATTTTGTGTTTGTGTGTAAATATATTCTGAAAAAAATAAAGAACAAATGTATCAATTTTTGAATGTTGGCTTCACTGTGTTCAATGCAAGTCCTCCAGCACTGATAAAGTGCTTGGATTCTTGTAGAAAAAAATTCTCTTGGTCACTACTCATTGTGCCTGACTCGGTTGTGAACAATCTACAACAGAAGTCACACTGTTTTGAAACTTCCTACTCCACTCACTATACCACGTGCAGACTACTACAGCAACCATAGATTAATCTTAAGCAATTTACATATAAAATTAAAGAAAGTCAAATATTCACCAAGAAACACAAATTTCGATCTACAGGCACTGAAGAGTGATAAGATAAAAGATAAATTCAATGTAGAGGTAAAGAACAGATTTCATGCATTGTCCGATATGGAAATATTATTTCAAGACGTCAGTGACCAATGGGAAATATTAAAGAAATCAGTCAACCTAGCTGCAGAAACAACCATCCCAAAAATAAAGATAATAGGACGCAAGAAATGGATGACGGAAGACTTCTTAAAACTCATGGAAATAAGAACTAACAAACATAACAAGGAAGAATATGAAGAGATTCACAGGAAAATTAGGAAGCTTTGCAAAGAGGCAAAAGAAACATGGCTTGAGGAGAATTGCAAGAAAATTGAAAACCAACACAACACCTGGAATACCAAATTAATGCACACAAGAATTAATGACATCACTAACAAAATAACACACATGTCAAGGGGTTGCCTAAAAACCAAAGATGGCAAAATCATAATAGAAAAAGATCAGATTTTACATGTGTGGTCAAATTATGTGAAAGACCTTTATGATGATACAAGAGAAGAACAATATGATCATCGGAATAATAATGAAGGACCATCAATTTTGAAGATGGAAGTTCAGAATGCTCTTAACCATATGAAAACTGGCAAGACCTCAGGTACAGATAACAACATCACAATAGAAATGATCAATGCCTTAGAAGAATATGGAATAGACCAAGTCACCAGACTGCTGAACGCAATATACGATACTGGAGATATACCTCCTGAATTATGTAATTCTATATTTATTGCAATCCCGAAGAAATCAGGAGCCTTGGAATGTGATCAACATCGACCAATTAGTATAATGAGCCACATCATGAAGATTTTGCTGAGAATTATCATGCAAAGAGTTAGGAAGAAAATACAACCCGAAATAGGAGAAGAACAATGTGGATTTGTAGAAGGCAAGGGTACAGTAAATGCTGTGTATATACTGAGAACAGTAATTGAACGTTCTATAGAAGTAAACAAAGATCTATATCTTTGCTTTATTGACTACACAAAGGCTTTCGATAAAGTGAGACATGTCGACATGATAAGGATGCTTGAAGATCTACAAATTGATGGAAAAGACCTTAGACTTGTAAAAAATATATATTGGAAACAACAAGCTGCCATCAGAATTGATAATGATGTAGGTCAATATCAGCCTATTAAAAGAGGTGTGAGACAGGGATGTGTAATGTCTCCAGATCTTTTTTCCCTGTACAGTGAAAATATTTTCAGAAATATAGAAGATATGGAAGGAATCAACATTGGGGGACGATACATCAATAACATTAGATATGCAGATGATACAGTCTTGATTGCAGACAATGAACAGGACCTGCAACATTTAGTAGATGCGGTTGTTGCACACAGTGAACAACTAGGGTTAGAACTGAATAGTAAGAAGACACAGATTATGGTCATCACTGGGAAGAAGGAAATACCACAATGTGATATACGAGTAAATGGGCATATTCTTAAGCAAGTGAATCGATACAGTTATCTCGGAACAGTCATAACATCTGATGGGAGATGCCTTGAAGAGATTAGAACAAGAATTGCCATTGCGAAGGTAGCCTTTTGCAAGATGAAAAACATAGTGACCAATACAAATATATCAATTGAAACGAGAAAAAGAGTGTTGCGGTGTTACATAGAACCTGTACTTTTGTATGGACGTGAAGCGTGGACAATGAGCAGTCAAGCTGAAAAACATCTGATGGTTGTGGAAATGTGGTTTCTGAGAAAAATGCAAAGAATACCATGGACAGACAGAAAAAACCAATGAACAAGTCCTTCAAGAAACAAATGAAGATCGTAAACTAATTACAATCGTAGACAGTCAAAATTTGTTGGGCATGTTATGAGAAGACATGACTTGGAGAACTTGGTGACAACTAGCAAGATCGAAGAAGTAAACACCTGGATGGCTTGGCCACGCGGCATGGTCGAGACAGAAACATGGAGCTGATCCACGACTATGGTGATCGAGTGAGATGGCAGAACATGACCCGCCCACGCTTATTGGCATGGCACATGATGGATGGACTCCACTCACATACTTGCCGGACTGACAGGCATGCAACACCATACTGGACCTTCATTCGCCAATGAATTTCTATAGGTTTAGCCCCTTCACTGATAAAAAAAAAATGGATAATAGAACACTACTCCTCTTTGGTGCATGTCAAAAGTGGGGCAGCCATCTTTAAACTGTCCTTATGATGTCACCATGGTCATATGCACTGTGATGTCACATGCTTAACACTCTTAACATCCTTAACAACAATATGGAAAGGTTACAAGACAATAACATGGTTGTTGTAATTTCTAACACACTTTTAAGGTTTTCATTTGAATCCCCCTTGAAGTAGTACCAGATCAGCATCTCTGACAAATGTTGGTTTAAGGATCCTTGTGGTCCACTTTGGATGTACTGCAGAGTTCTCTCCAATAACATGGTTGTTGTAATTTCTAACACACTTTTAAGGTTTTCATTTGAATCCCCCTCGAAGTAGTACCAGATCAGCATCTCTCACAAATGTTGGTTTAAGGATCCTTGTGGTCCACTGGAGTAAGTGGATAGCTCTGCACAAGAGTGAATAAAATTAGTGGAACTGTGGTAAAGCTGTGGAAATGTAACTAATATAAAATAACATAAGTAACGCAGCTTTACAGAACACACTTATGGAAAACATATACGCTCTCCGTAATTGTGTCCTGTAAAGCTGCATTACTTTATGTTATTTTATATTGTGCACATGAGTGAGAAGAGCAGGGCTATAGTTTGTCCTGACTACCAGGAATTGCTGTCAGAGATGGTTGTCACAAGCTGTCCCACAAGCTGAATGTAGAATGAAATTCAATTTAATTAAATTCAACTTTATTTTAAAAGGGTCACAAATTGAAAGGGGAAACCAGCACATTATCTTTCAGAGAATAAGCTTATGAACATTTGATAAATCTGGAATGTAAGAGTGACTTGTTCAGAATCTTCAATACCGTTGTTTGGACTAAATTACCAGATATAGACATATGGGAGGCAAGGTATTAGCTGCATATTTTCTGTGACTGAATGGCATATGAAGGCTGATACTGGATATGATAGACCAGTGGTTCTCAACCTTTTTTGGTCCATGCACCCCTTCACCATATGTTCAGAATGTCATTTTCTCCCTATAATCCTCCCCTCCCCCTTACACAGTATACATAAAAATGGAAGCTAAATTTAATAACACATACCAGAACATGTCTAGACATCTAAATAAAATGTGATTTGAGGGTCTGCTTACTTTATAAAACGAATTTCAGAAAGGCATGAAGTATAGAACTGTATAGTACGGAGGGAAAAACAAAATCAAGTAATCGTTTCTTGTATTAACACGATCTTGAAATAACCTTAACCCCCCCCCCCCCCAGAAACCCTAAAATTCGCCCCTGGTGGGGGGGGGGGGAGAGAGATTCCCCACGGGTTGAGAACCACTGTGATAGACTAGATATATGGGGGACAAGGTATTAGCTGCATATTTTCTGTGATTGGACGGCACACAAGAGATAATCAGATCAATATTATACTATTTACTTTCTGGGAGAAACCTTACTTTCTCACCCATGTCATGAATTTGGATGTACTGCAGAGTTCTATGCATGTGGAGATGAATCTCCTTCAGCTGGCAACTGACCCCTGCCTATAAAGGAGATTTAAAGGGAAAGAGGATTGACTTCATTGCACCAGGTTATATCCTATATGGCGTGGTCTCTTTCTGCAGGATGGCTCAGTCTCTTTCTGCAGGATGGCCTGCTTTGGCGATGTCACCCAGGAGTCTCTGAAAAAATTGCACTCATGACTGAACAACACAGCCCACACAACCTTTGGAGCGCGAGGCAGGCGGCGTCACCACTTCACCACAGAGATTCCCTTGAACCCCGCCTTTGGTGTTGCTAAACCAGTGCACTGTCACCATCATCATCATCATGTATACCATTTAGAAAAGTATTTCTGTGCCTTCCTCTTGCTCTTTTCTAATCCATTTTGCCTGTGGTCGTTAAGTTTTCCCATGTATTTCTTCCTATAACATGCCCACGCAATGTTTACTGTCTACCTATAATTTCTCTAGCCAGTTTGTGCTTCTTGAAAGGCACCCTTATTTGCTTTTCTCTTTTGACCATGACTTTTCACCGCCTCCAGTGTGAAGGGGTTATGGATGCAGTTCATTATCCCGCATACTGCGTTTGAAACACAGCTGCAGGCGATTTGGCAGCAGACAGCCTTGTGTTGGTATTTTTACAAAATGGTATGGGTGCCAGTCGTTCAGAAAGCAATGGCAAACTACTGAACGTAAACTTACCAAGAAAAAATGCTGGGGTTAACTGCAGTGATCTGTAAAGGATATGCAATTAACTTTTTTTAATCATGACTTGTCTGCTGTCATTAGTTTTTACTTGGCTTGTCATCTTATTGTCAGGGTCTCACATGCATACAAAAGTAGAAGCTTTATATAGAACTTTAACTCTTGTTCTCACTGCATTAGATAACTATCTATTGGCATGTTTTCAATCTCCTGCCATATAGCCATGTTGTCATGGGTTCAAATTTGCATTAAGGCAGATAGAGATTTTAATAATTGACTTGTGCTCCCCGCTCGATACAGCCTAAAATGAGCACCAAGAAATGTCTAAGGAAGTAAAAGTGGCTGGTGTTATATTGACCACATCACCCCTCAAATGCTGATTGGTCTATAAAAATATGTGGCAAGCACTATATGCCCAAAATACCTCATGGTGTGTGCCAGCGACTGAATGTTTGCAAGTGGATGTTTGTTTGCATGTGGCGAGCTGTAATATGATATTGCTCGCGACCTTTGACTTTGAGGCTCGTGGATCAATCACACTTGTTGCTAGTGATCTATTATACATGTTTGTGGCTTGGGGTTTTGGTTGCGGCGCTCAGACACATATACATTTCTTTGGTGTGTCATGAATATTTTATGAGTGCTGGTGCTGCATAATTCACAACAGATAACTCTTTAAGCCAACTCAGCGCAACTCAATCGAACAACAGAACACAATTCAAATTTACACCTTCTTTTTGACTCCAGGCATTTAACAATACACAATATCATTTACACCACATATCAGTTACTTTTATACGATACCTAGAGTCTAACTTCACAACAATAACTATACATCCTAACCACAGATGCAGCGGCACATTTTCTGGCTGTGCTACGGAACCAAGAACTACGTCTCAATTCGACGGTGGCTAAGCCCAACTGATTGCCTCCAGGAGACATTGTCCCCTGCTCAGCAACCCGCCTTGCTATTTTCATGGAAGTCATGATTCTCAAACTTCTCATTTTCAAGCCAGACTGCGTGAAGCTCTAGACTGTCTGTACCGAGTGGACCCTGGCCTGACCTAGGTCCATGGCAGTGTGCAAAATAAAAAGAAGTCCATTACTTTTATTTTTCTATGCGAGTCATTTTTTAAAAGGTTACTTTTGTCATAGAATTCTTGTGCTGATCTCTGGCCTAGGCATTCATCTATCGCCACAGATGTTGGCAAGTACTCTGGATTAGTTCTGTTGATGATATTCCTCCATGCCAACATCTTAGGCCATCCAGCATCCTTTCTGTTGGTCTGCCACTGCCTTTTCTACCACTGATCTATCCAGTCATCACATTTTCCAGTGCCTCTCTTCTCATCACATGACCACATAATAATGTCTCTTAAAGTTGTCTATAATGTTAGCTTTTTGATTCTTTTGCAGGCAATTGTTGATCCAATATAGTTGAAACAATTCACGAGTTTAACGATGTTCCCACTGACATCATGATTCAACAATCCACACTGTTCACTACACCTCCTTAAAACTCCTGCTTGTTGTAATCAAGACAGTTAAGTGGTTAGTCACAGTCATTGTTCATCATAGAATGTATTCCTTGGTAACAGAGAGTTCATACATTCATTGCCCTATTCTATTGCAGATCTTATGCAACGGTCCAGGGACCTGTATACCTATTTGCTTTGCAGGCTTGCTCTTGAAGGTAATTTCTGAGTAAATACTGAAGTTGTAATACTCCTGTATTTTTAAAACTATAAAACATTGTATTCCACATGTGCTATAACACTGATGTGGGCTTAGAAATGAAGGGTCATGGTGGATAGTGCACAAGCCAGCCACATCAGCATTCCCAGTGCAATCCACAATAGAGGCAGGATTATTTTTTCTGACCAATATGGGGGTCAACACAGGTTTATGAACATGGGTATCAGACAAATTGTTCGTAACTTATATTGACTATTTATGTATGTAAAGAAACCAACCAAACAAGGGCCGCAACAACATATCATGAAGAACAGAACACAGAGGAAGAATCAACGGCAAATTATACCATTAAAGAACTTCTATGTGTGGACTATAAAGCCCTAATTGCAAAATCAGTAGCAGAACTACAAGTCCACATGAATACTCGTAGTTTAAACGAAGTGTGCTAAGAACATAACATGAAAAGTAGCATCAGTAAAACAAGGGTAATGACTATAGCCAAAGAAGAAACAAAATAACACAGATCCATCTAACAGAACACCCCCTGAAACAAATAAAGAACTAAAATTACTTAGGAAGTATCATATTATCAAATGGTATATCAGGAGAAATATTGTTGGAGAAAAATCAGGAGAAAAATTGTGCTATGGAGAGGCAATAACTCCATCCCTGGTCTTAACTGGTCTCAGAATCAAAGTGAGAGGCAACTGTTACGGGTTATAAGTCCTTGTCAGTTGGCGTAGACATGGGGCGCCACGCGTTGCCTCTGACAGTGGGAGACACCTACAGGTGTCACTGATCAGCTACTGCCCGCCTCAAGCTGGGCATCCCCTGGCCAATTGGGTGCTGATCCGCCACAGCCTGCCTGCTTCAATGGGTGCTTGGGGCTAGGACAAAATCTGAATTGCAGGCTGTAAAACCAATGCACCAGGTACTAATAAAAATAAAAATAGAAACCTCAAGCTACGGCTTGCAACCTGGAATGTGAGAACCATGTGTCCAGGATTTTCCACTGACTTGACCAATATTGACGATGTGAGAAAAACGGCTGTGATTGATGCCGAACTCAATCGTCTTAACATTGATATTGCTGGCCTGCAGGAGACTCGCCTCGCTGAGGAAGGGTCACTCAGGGAAAACAATTACACCGTTTTTTTGGAAGGGTAGAGGGCAGGCAGACAAAAGGCAACATGGTGTGGGCTTTGCAGTGAAGAATTCGCTACTGGGAATGATTGAAATTCCAGCAGGAGGAAATGAAAGACTATTATCCCTGCGCTTGGCAACCTCTTGTGGTTTTGCCACCATTATTACTGCATATGCACCGACACTCGATTCCTCTGATGATGTGAAGGATTCGTTCTATGAGGAGTTAGACTCCGTGATCAAGGCAGTTCCAAAATCTGACTACATTTATATGCTCGGTGATTTCAATGCTCGTGTGGGCAAGGACTCGAGTTCATGGCCAGTGTGCCTTGGAAAATACAACATCGGTCGCATGAATGAAAATGGGCAAAGGCTGCTGGAGCATTGCACCAGAAATGACCTATGTATTACAAACTCCTTTTTTAAAACAAAAGAGCTGCATAAGGTCACATGGAAACATCCATGATCCGGCCATTGGCACCAGCTGGACTTCATCATGATACGGAGACAACATCTGAACCATATATCATTGACTCGAAGTTACCACAGTGCTGACTGTGATACGGATCATTCTTTGGTTGTTGCAAGGGTTAGACTGAGACCAAAGAGAATCTACACAGCTAAACACAAATCTAGCCCCAGGATTAATATTATTAACACTCACGATCCTGAAAAGTGCTTTCAGTTTCACAGCAACTTGAAGATGCTTTCAATGATACACAAGAAAATTGATCAGTAAGTGAAAGTGGGGTCAACTTAAGGAAACACTTTATAAAACTGCCATATGTGTTTACGGCACTGTGGATCTTAAGATGCAGGACTGGTTTGCGGCAAACAGCCAGACTCTGCAGCCTTTGATTGATAAGAAGAAGATAGCTCTCTTAAGAAACAAGGGAAGACCAACGCTTAACACTCTGAGTGAGCTAAGGCAAGCTAGGAAGGATGTGCAGAAGGCTGCCAGGCAGTGTGAAAATGATTATTGGATCAAGTTATGTGAGTCCATTCAAATCGCAAGTGATAAGGGAAACATCAGAAGCATGTATGAAGGAATAAAGAAAGCCTGTGGTCCAATGATCAAAAGAAGTGCACCATTGAAAACCTTGACTGGAGAAATCATCACTGATAAGAAACAGCAGATGGACAGATGGGTAGAGCACTATTTGGAGCTTTACTCAAGTGAGACCAAACTAGCGGATGATGCCCTCAACGCCATAGAGGCTCTACCAACTCTTGACCACCTGGACACACTTCCCACTATAACAGAAGTTAAGTGTGATATAAATGAGCTTGCATCTGGCAAGGCTCCAGGTAAGGATGGGATTCCAATAGAGGTTATCAGGAGTAGGCAAGACACACTCACTCTACAGATCCACAAGCTAATAGAGCTATGCTGGCGAGAAGGACAAGTCCCACAGGATTTCAAAGATTCAAGCATCATAACACTGTACAAGAACAAGGGCGATCGGAGCGACTGCAACAACTATAGGGGTATCTCACTTCTGTGTATTGTTGGAAAAGTATTTGCCAGAATTGTTCTGCGCAGACTTCAAGTCCTAGGAGATCAAGTCTACCCCGAATCACAGTGTGGCTTTCGACAGAACCGGTCTACCATTGATATGATATTCTCATTGCGACAAATGCAAGAAAAATGCCGTGAACAGAATCAACCACTGTTTATTGCCTTCATCGACCTCACAAAGGCATTTGATTTGGTCAGTCGTGAGGGTCTGTTCAAGGCACTAAAGAAGATTGGCTGCCCACCAACTCTTCTGTCCATTGTGGAATCGTTCCACACAGGCATGAAGGGTATAATCAAGTTTGATGGTGCAACTTCTGAAGAGTTTGAAATCAAGAGTGGAGTTAAGCAAGGTTGTGTACTAGCTCCCACCCTCTTTGGAATATACTTTTCACTTCTACTGAAATATGCCTTTCGTGATCAGGATGGTGGTATATACATTCACTCACGCTCAGATGGCGGCCTCTACAATGCTCAGAGATTGAAGGCTAAGACCAAAATTAGGAGGGTACTGATCAGAGAGTTGCTTTTTGCAGATGATGCTGCAGTTACGACCCACTCTGAGGAAGAATTGCAATGTCTACTATCTGCATTCTCCAATGCTTGTTCTGAATTTGGTTTAACAATTAGCAAAAAGAAGACACAGATTATGTCACAAGGTGCACATGGGGTACCATCAATCTTTATTGACGACGCCGAACTAGAGATGGTAGACCATTTTACATATCTAGGATCAGTGGTAAATAGCAAATTATCCCTAGATCAGGAAATCAACATCCGGATTGGTAAGGCAGCAACAACAATGAACAGGTTAAGAAAAAGAGTCTGGGAGAACAGGAAGCTTACTGCCAAAACAAAAGTCCTTGTCTATCAAGCCTGTGTCCTTAGTACTCTTCTCTATGGCAGTGAAACCTGGACAACTTACTCACACCAAGAGAAACATTTAAACAGCTTTCATATGCGGTGTCTGCGAAGAATTCTTGGTATTAAGTGGCAAGACAAAATCACAAATACTGAAGTATTGGAAAGATCAGGTTGTGTGACAGGTTTATTCCATGCTCAGTCTTCGTAGACTTAGATGGATAGGACATCTTAGGAGGATGGATGATGGTAGAATACCAAAGGATATCTTTTTTGGTGAATTACAGATGGGTAAGAGATCTCAGGGTCGGCATCTACTAAGATACAAAGATGTGAGTAAGCGGGACATGATTGATACAGGCATTGATAATGCACATTGGGAGCAAGTCGCCGCTGAACGTGTTGCATGGAGGGCAAACATCAGAAATGGAATAAAGACAAAGGAGAAAATTATTGCAGATAAGTCACACACCGAGCGTGTGAGATGTAAGATGGTGCATGATGGTGGAAATGACCACGTGTTCACATGCACCCACTGTGAACGGACATTTACAGCGCGAATTGGCCTTATAAGTCACATTCACTACCGCCATAGGTAAAAGTTATTATGCCATTTTAAAGCACAAACTATCGTCTGTCAAGACGGCAAGGTGCCAATGAATGAATGGATGAATCAGGAGAAAAGATCGAAAATAGATGTAATAAGGCAAACCAACTCATTGGACAAATTGCACCAATACTAAAGAACAAACAAGTGTCAGTAGAGACTAAAAGTGTCTACAACACAATCTTTCTCCCAATTCTATGCTACCAATGCCAAACTCGGACAACGACAGAAAAACAGAAAAGAAAAATTAACATTAAGAGAGATGAGATTCCTGAGGAGAATATTCAGGGTATCAAGGAGAGAGAAAATCAGGAATGATGAAATTAGAACTGAAGTGGGGGTGGGGTAATAGCAGCACTAGATTTAATTAGAAAACGGCAGATGAAAGTGTTCAGCCACGTAACCCAGCTACCAGCAAACCATAATAAGCAATGATGTACAGATCAAAAGGAAACAGAAGAAGTGGCTGACCATGTAAATGATGGTCAGAGGGAATAACATTCCACGGGCATCTCGATATATGAAGCCCACAAATTGGCACTGGCCTGCTGTTAATACTTCACCTCGACACTGCAAGGAAAGAGGAACAATATGAGATGAAGATGAGATATCTTGGATGGAAAGTGACTAGAAAGAGAACTGGCCACCTCACCTCATATGCAATGGCCTAGAATATGTGAAGGTTTCATATCCCAGCAATAGCATCTGCTATGGACTATATTTATGTTTATTGTCGTTTTATCATTTTTTCAATATATGGGTGGAAGGAGCGTCTTGTCTGTCTCTCTCCCTCCCCACTCTCTCTCTCTCTCCCTCCCCCTCTCTCGCTCTCTCACACACACACATATATTCATTTTAGCAGTTTTTATCTATATCATCATAATGTTGGTCATTTAACAAATGTGTAACTCCTTATAAAGAATTTCTCTCTCATTCACCTAAGCCACCCATATAATGTTGAAAAGAACCAGAGCATACTTTAACAGAAAATCTCTTCTTAATGTCTTTTTTTTATCTTTCTTGCAGTGGCTAAGGATCCAGAGGACTTTCATTGTCTATGTAGAAAGCTTCTGCCGAGTGACCTCCTTGTCCCTATCTGGCAAGCTATTGTATCACTTTTCTGACAGTTTTTGTGTACAGTGGCCAGAACTGGTTCAGAAATATCCAAAGGCACAGTACTTAGGAAGATTTTGACAACTAATAACTTATTAAAAGATACCTGTAACATATTTATAGGCTGTAAATCTGTTATATGGATATGGAAGGTAAGAAGAAATCACCACATGAATTTTCCAAGATTAAGTAAATGGGCAGTCACGATGCTAGATTTGTGGTGGAGTTACATGTTCAAGAAAGCTTTATCCTGGTCTTTGAACAGAATAACCTGATGAGACATGACAGTATATCATTCTATATGGAGCAACATATTGTAATGTGAACATCGACTGGAATTAAACACTTTACTGAATCATCCTGTATACTTAGTTAAATATGGAATGTATAGTGATTTACACCATATGATTCACAAATGTATAAGTTTTTATGATTCCATTGAGTGAAATATAATGCTTCTTCACGGTGGTATGACATATAGGTCAGAATCCACCATGCTCACAGTTTTAAGATATTTTTGTTGTATAGACTGTTGCTGTTTGTTTGCTGGTGGAGGCAAGATTCTTTGTTTCTGTGCAATTGTGTTAATGTAAGCATTGTACACAGCTATAAGAAAGAGATAAACGGTGTTCTGAGTTGAGTAAGAAACTACATCACTGCACTCAGGACATCCCCACGTGTGCTCTGTCCCCTCATTCAACAGCCAGCAAAGAGTCATACTCCTAATGGTTCAAACTGCCATCTGATTGAAAGTTTTCCTGGGCTTCCCTCTGTTTTGAGACTCATCCAGAGCCCCTGCCAACCTCCCGCCAAATCATTCTCTCCACACATTCGGGTGCTCACTCTGTTCCCCTGTCTTCTCCACTTGGCCCTGTAGGCACCCGCCCGACCACTTTCCCTTGTCCATACGTAATCTACCACCAAGAGGTGCATTCTCTGCCATTCTATCAGCCTGTTCATCCCTCTGCACACCTGCATGACCAAGGCAGAAAATCTATAGTTCTTACAATCTGTGACCTCTAAAGCCAAGCCATTCCGGTGTCCTTTGGTCATATAATGAGACGAGAAACATTGGGGGACATTGTGACGACTGGAAAGATCAACAATAGAAGTGTTAGATGTGGACCCAGAGAAATGATGCTTCATAGCATCAAGTGATGGCATTGTCAGTAGAATTGATCTAGAGCACAAAGAGCCAAGATCTATGAAGAAACATCTATGCCACTTTGCAGGGGCCTATGATCATAATGTCAAGCTGGCCATTTTTCTACGCTCCTTTTTATAATTCTTTGCACATTCACAACTTTACTGCATGTAACGCCATTTTTATTTGTGTATCTACCTGGTTTAAGATCATAAACAAGTTAGTTGCATGTCCTTTACAGGATGTCGCAGTCAACCCCAACATTTTTTGGCTGTTGGTGATTTTTTGGTAAGCTTACTTTCAGTAGTTTGCCATTGCTTTCTGAACAACTGGCACTCATACCATTGTATGAAAAATAGTGCAAGGTGGTCTGCTTCCAAATAACCTGCAGCTGTTTTTCGAGTGCGGGATTGCAAATTGCATTCATAACTCTTTCGTCACAACTCCAGGTCATATCATCAGTTAAAGCTCAGCCTGCATACTTTGCTTTAGTTCTATCCTCCACTGTTGCTGTGCTTTTATGTATCTGTTGAATACTTCCATATATGATTCTGCCTACTCTAACAAATTTTTATTATTTTTTTTTTCATGTTACACTTATCTCCTCTTTAGATTTCTTGTTGTATTTTCTTATGTGTATGTGGCAAGCTTAAACTGTTGGGCAAAATGTAGTATCAACGACACCATCCATCTATCATGTGCCATGCCAATAAGCGTGGGAGGTCATGTTTTGCCATCTCACTCAATCATCAGAGTCGTGGATCAGCTCCGTTTTTCTGTCTCGACCATGCTACCTGGCCAAGCCATCCAGGTAGTTACTTCTCGGTCTTCCCCTTGGTCTCCTCCCTTCGATCTTGCCAGTTGTCACCAAGTTCCCCAAGTCATTTCTTCTCATAACATGCCCAGAAAATTTTGACAGTCTACGTCTAATGTCTCTAATTAGTTTACGATCTTCATTTGTTTCAAGAAGGACTTGTTCATTGGTTTTTCTGTCTGTCCATGGTATTCTTTGCATTTTCTTCAGAAACCACATTTCCACAGCCATCAGATGTTTTTCAGCTTCTCTGCTCATTGTCCACGCTTCATATCCATATAAAGGTACAGGTTCCACGTAGCACTTCAACACTTTTTTTCTCATTTCAATTGATATCTTTTTATTGGTCAGTATGTTTTTCATCTTGCAAAAGGCTACCTTCGCATTGGCAATTTTTATTCTAATTTCTTCAATCTGATTTCATCAGATGTTATGACTGTTCCAAGATAACTGTACTGATTCACTTGTTTAAGAGTATGCCCATTTACTTGTATATTACATTGTGGTATTTCCTTCTTTCCAGCAACGACCATAATCTGTGTCTTCTTACAATTCAGTTCTAACCCTAGTTGTTCACTGTGTGCAACAACCGCATCTACTGAATGTTGCAGGTCCTGTTCATTGTCTGCAATAAAGACTGTATCATGGAAATCAATTTGGGAACCAGTTGAGGCCACTGAAACAGGTACATTCATAATCACACGTAGTATTGTTTGGCGCTCACAGAAGAAGAAGAAAGAAGTAAAGACTAGAGGAAGCACTAGCAACATAAAATTTGAAAGTTACCGACCAGGATTCAAACCTGTCACCTCCAAATGGCGACAGTGCCTCACTGCAGGAACAAGTGTACTTCGACGCATGACCAACTAGACACTCAAAAGTCTTATCCTTATCATGTCGACATGCCTCATTTTATCGAAAGCCTTTGTGTAGTCAATAAAGCAAAGGTATAGATCTTTGTTTACTTCTATAGAACGTTCAGTCACTGTTCACAGTATATACATAGCATTTACTGAGCCCTTTCCTTCTACAAACCCACATTGTTCTTCTCCTATTTCAGGTTGTATTTTCTTCCTCACTCTTTGCATGATAATTCTTAGCAAAATCTTCATGATGTGACTCATTATACTAAGTGTTCGATGTTGATCACACTCCAAGGCTCCCGATTTCTTTGGGATTGCAATAAATACAGATTACATAATTCATGAGGTATATTTCCAGTATCATATATGGTATTCAGCAGTCTGGTAACTTTATCTATTCCATATTCTTCTAAAGCATTAATCATTTCTGTTGTGATGCTGCGTAACTTTATCTATCCCATATTCTTCTAAAGCATTAATCATTTCTGTTGTGATGCTGTCTGAACCGGAGGTCTTGCCAGATTTCATATGGTTACAAGCTTTCTGAACCTCCATCTTCAAAATTGATGGTTCTTCATTATTATTTTGAATATTATACTGTTCTTCTCTGTAATCATCATTAAGATTTTTCATATAATCTGACCATCCATGTAAAACCAATGACACCAACTTCATCAAAATATTAGACGGAGAAGATGGGGAAACCATGATCGCCTGCATCAGCTTCATACCAGGCACCTGTAGAGGAAGAAGATTGTTGTGTATTACATCTGTTGGTTTGTTTATTTTAACCTGCTGGCTGTGTTATAGGAAGGTTGCAGTAGAGTCTTCACATACTGATACACAGACAATTTTATTCATGTTCATGGTGACGTTCCTCTGTTAGAAATGGACATAAACATGTTTGGTGCCTTTTAATTATACATACCTTGTTTCAAATCCACTAATTATTGATAGTCCATTGATGTTATCTTAAGCCGTTTTTGTTTATTTGATGACCTACAACCTGCTGAGCTTTGATATTACATAAAACTAGAGAGAGAGAGGTGGGGGATGAGTGGATGTGTGTGTGTGTGTGATTTTTTTTGTTTTTGTTCATTCAGCATTTACTATGAACATGTCATTTTTCCATGTGGCATGTATAACATTAAAAAAGCATTGCGTGAAGTGTGTTGTGGTATTTTTCTTCGCTGGTGTGCAAAGATAAAACTGATAGTAATAAATTATGTATGAACGGTTGCTTGGTTTCCATGACTACGTTAACAGTATGTTGTGCTATTTTTCTTCGCTGGTGTGCAAAGATAAAACTGATAGTAATAAATTATGTATGAACGGTTGCTTGGTCTCCATGACTACATCAACAGTGTGTTGGATTAACAAAGCAGATGTTATGATTGTCTAATTACATTTGGTGATTGAAGCTGGAATTCAACCTGGCACGCGGCAGTCAGGGCTCACGTATTTAAGCAAGGCTGTCAGCAGTTTTTCTATAGTCGAACGGGGCCATTCGTCACAGTTCAAGTTCGAAATTGAGTTTTTCTATGCCTGTGCTGGTCACCCGCTAAGTGAGGGAAAGACTGATCACCTGTTTCTCTGTGCACTTATGCCTACAGAATGTGAGGGTCCTAGCACTTCACAGGTCCATAGTACATGCCTGCTGTAGGACTTTATTAAAGTAATGTATGGTACAGTTCGCACATTTTTAACCAGCTTGTGTCACAATCATCATGTGTCATGCCAACACTTGTAGTCATTCTTGCATCTCCACACATCTTTGGTCCCTGGTTTTCTGGATCAGTTCCACTGATGGTATTCCTCCATGCCACTGTCTCAGTCCATCCAGCATCATTTCTCTCGGTCTGTCCTATAGCTGCTATTTCAAGTTCTCCAATGCTTCTCTTCTCATTATATAAGCAAAGAACACTTTTGTCTCCTTTTTATCGCTGTGTATAGAGTTCTACTTTAATCAGTCTCTTCCAGACACTTGTTAATCACTCTGACTGTTTAAGGTATTCACAACATTTGTCTCAAGAACCATGTCTTCACTGCCCCCAAGCTTTTTCTATTTTGTTCATTTACATTCCCAGATTCACTGTCATATATTATCCAAGGTTCATTATATTTCAGTATTCTCTGTCTGACATTCAATATAAGTGATTCATTACATAAGATACTTTTAATCTGCATCCTCATTTTGCATTCAACTGTGACAAAGTAGAAGAGACACAAATAAGTTTTCTATTTAATTGATAATTAGATACAGCTTGCAAGTCAGAATGAATCACAATTGTACATAATTTAAGGAGCCCCAAAATAATTCATTTTAAACAGTAAATAAGTACATAATGAGCGAGTTCAACACATGACACAAAGACATGTTTGTGGTTTCTTTCTTGCAGGACATTTGTATGAGTTCGATGTAACTATATAAGATTGACTGTCTTCATGGAGAAAGACAGGCCCTCTCTCCACAGCACTCATGACCATATTTTATTGATAACATGTATATACTTTCTCTTCATAACAAGGTTTTACATAAAACAATAAGTACAATCACAAATCTAATAAATTAAATGGAATTTTTTAAGG
>JACEFZ010017476.1:472500-489114 GCA_014155875.1 Cepaea nemoralis | reverse complement strand
ATCCTTGGAGAAGGGGCAGATTCCCAGTTTGTAATAGAATAAATGTAACACTAGATCACGTTTACTTCGAAACTAAGCTGTTACGATTAATGTACGTTGGTTTGACAATTCTCGTTTTTTCGCTCATTTCTGCTCCATATCTGCTATTATCTTTTTGTAACAAATGTTGCAAGAAGACGAAAAGTTCAACCTAGCAATACGTTGGCAGCCCAGACATTTAGAGGGCAGCGAAGATATTCAACACTAACTCAAATTGCAGGCGACATAAAGCATTGGTAAAGAATGATACATCATCATCATGTGCCATGATTATCGGAACTGGCGGTCACGTTCCTCTGTTGATATGATTCTATGTTGAACTGATATAAGACTGACTGTCGCCAATCCTGCAACAATATAAACCCTCGTATCATTGTTTTTTTTCTAAATTTACCCCTATCTCATGCAAGTTAATCTTCCAGCTGTCACAAGTTCTAATCTTCCAGCTGTCACAAGTTCTTCAGAACCTCTAGTAAATTAAAAGTTAGTTGTATGCCCTTTACATGACGTAGTACCTCAACCTCAGCATTTTTTACTGTTTGCGACTTTCTAGACAATTATATTTAGTAGCTTGTAATTTTGCCAAAGAGGCGATGAGCAGATGATCTCCAGATGGATGTATCGGACGCGGGACAACTTGCTTATGACCGAGACTGCAAAGGAAATGCTACTGAATAAATGAATGAGTTTGTCATTGATTTCTGGGCGGCAGAAGCTCTTGCTATTATGAAAAGGAGATATGCTACCAAATCGCCTGCTCTTGACATCGAACCCGGTATGTCGGAATTGTAAAACCGAGTTCTCTATTTCCAAGCCACAGATGCCAACCACATCTCAGACTGTGATGAACATATTCCGATTGGTTTGTCTTGATGTTAGTAGCCTTTTGTCTTGGTGAACTGGCCTTTGTCTGTGATTGGATGTTCGCTGTATTCTGTCGTCGTGAGCTGGCCTTTATCGGTGTTTGTCGCTATACTTAGTAATTTATTATAATTTATATATCACCATCATTATTATCATCATCAAGTACCCTGCCATCCGGATTAGGTTTCCATGCGTCTTCCCATATCTCGGTATTTGGTGTTCTGGATCATCTCTGCTGACGATATTCCTCAATGCCACAGTCTCAATAAATCCAGCATAATTTCTCTTGGTGCGCCATCTCTCTTCCCTTTGATCTTTACAGTTATCACTATGTTCTCCAATGCCTCACTTCTCATCTCATGACCAAGGAAATTTGTTCGTCTCTTTCTTGTTATTGTATAATGTGTTAGTTTCATCAGCCTCTTTCAGGCGGCATTCGTCGTTAGTAACTCTGACAGCCCAAGGAATTTGCAACATTCGTCTCAGGAAACACATCTCACACAAGTCAGAAAACACCGAAGGCAATTGCTAAATTGCACTGGGCTGCACTCCGACGTCCTCTGATGCTCGTCTATTCGTCTACTTTAAAATGCACTCCGTGGAGACAGGTTTGATAGATGATGTGAGTGTGATTCATGCAGTAGAGACATAGCTAAGTGAGCAGGGCAACACCAGCACAGTCAAGGCATGCATGCATTTGTTTTGAGATAGCTTAAGGTAGTACGTGTTGGTGGGGATTATGTAGAAAAATTATATGTTCAGAGGAAATGTTCATATAAATTGTTTGTCAATTGCCTTTATTTTCAACAAATATTTTTCGAAATTAATTATTGTAAATTATTATTTCGGATGTCTCTCTTATGCACACACGTGCGAAAAAGATGTTTATTTTACATTACTCACACATACACATACACACACTATCATACACACCAACACAAACACAATATATATATACTATATATATATATATATATATATATATATATATATATATATATATATATATGTGTGTGTGTGAGTGAGTGTGTTAACTTAACACATCTGCTTCTATACTTAGTAACTTAGTAGATAGCAGGCTTCAGCATGGCTTGATGCATTATTAGCTAACATAATGTAACAGAGAAAATAAACGCTTGGATCAGCACTAAAATACCATTAATGTTAACAATCCTCGAACGCACATGTCTGCATTTGGAAAGACACACTCAATGTTGCCTTCTACAATAATAGTATCATCTTAATCATCACAGTTGGCCATACAAGTTAATCATCATAACCGACCATCTCACACGATCACCAGATTCGTGGAGCATGTATGTGGTCTTGTCCTAATAATGCTATATGGTAAAGCCATCCAGGAACTTATCTCTCTGCCTTTTCTTACTCATTTCCCATCAATTTCGTCAGTTCAGTATGACTGATTCTCGCGTTTACGATGTTTGTGGCACTGGTACATATATTAGTGGCATTTCTGAAGTGCTACTGGAAAAAGAAATATGGCGATCAAGTTCTTTGCATAAACACCAATCAACTATTTACAACACCTAGAGTATTGTTCAATATAAGTATATAACCATATTGAGATATGTGATATAACACTTCTATGAAAATATGAAACCCATAAACGGGCACTCTCCCACTGTTTATGCTTCACCGCAAGGTATAAGAGGAATCTGATGAGATGAGATAAACACAATACACCAATTTAGAAATGAAATGTAAGGAGCATCCCTTGGATCTTATCCCCAGGACACGCTGGTATGTTGGGAAAGGGGCACGTGAACAGATTGTCCTGGTTAGCATCGTTGGGTGGGATATCGTTGTACGAAAAGGCAATTTTCGTCAGGGCCCTTGGGGTCACGCCATGGTGTTGAGGAACAGATATAGAATGGTGCGACATAGACTGATACGAGAAAATGGTATTTGGAAATCATTAACGAAGTTATCATGTACTCTGAGATCCTATGTTTTGTGTGTCTTCATCTTTCAACAAGAGAACGTAACACCTAAGTATGCACCTATACAATTAAGAGGTCAGTGTACACGATTATGATATGGGATTGTGTAAAGTTTACATATTTTACTAAAATGTTCTATCAGTTTTGCGACCGCATTGTCCTGACGGCCCGTTAATTAGCGTATATTCCCTTGTAAATTGAATCGCTTCTCGCTGTCTTGTATCGTAGCTTCCCAGTTGAGTTAAGCTCACCCCCCCCCCTCACCCCCACTATAATTTGCTTATCCTCCCGTGTTAGTTGAATCACTAATAGCTATAATTTTTCGTACCTTCCCATTTTAGATGGCGTTGCTTCCTGTTGTAATTTGTGTATCTCCCTATGTTAGTTGATATCGCTCTTAGCGGTGGTTTGCTCATCTTTCCATGTTAGTTGATGTCGCTTTCTATATTAATGTGTATGCTTTGCCCCATTAATTGGCGTTTCTTCAGCGGTTAATCACAAATATGTGAATTAAACTATGTGTACACGCTTATGAAATAAATACGACGAATCGCAGTTTGAAACAAAGGTAAAGATTATTAATGTTAACGTAAGTATTCATTTTAATAGATTAGGACACAGTGAAATCAAACATTTGTCAACTCAAACTGAAAAAAAACAACTGGAGAAATGATCTGTCTAATGATCTTGGGTTCAAAACAGAGTGGAGGAAAGCCCTGTACAGACAGCCAGCAGCAACAACATCCAGGTAATGACACATCCAGGAGGAGATGCTGTGGAAGGAAAGTAAGGCACGTAATAAGTTTACACTAACATCAATTTTAGAAATAAGTCGTACATAACATGAATATTTTAACATTAATTTCTCAAGACTTTGACAGCAAAACAGAACTGAGTGCCCAATACTTATCACTTTGAAAATAAAATTCGTTCTTTAGTTCATTTGTTCTCCCCCGATGTGTCTCCACCTTGCCGCGTTGGGGGAGCTTGTGTGTCCCTCTGACCCCATGTGCTTGCCGATGGATAAAAACTACATATCGGACAGCTTATGGGATAGGGGCCAGACTAAGAGAGACACAACCTGCTGCTCTGCAGGTAGACTGAGGTTAGGATAGCAGTCAGGCATTTAAATCAGGCGCACGAAGGCAAAAGATATGGTCCGGACAATACTCAAAGGCTCTCTGTCGAGGGTTGAGGCTGAACGCTCTAAGCCACAAACCCTCGGATCTGAGAGCCGGGCCGATACCCACCTACCGAAAAATAGGGGCGAGATACTAAGCAAGCTACATGCTCAGGACTGATACATGTTCGAAGACTCTCAGCTGGGGGATATGAGGGATTCCCGGATGAGAGAGCCTGGCCGTTTATCGTTCAGTGCTGCACGAAGATAAGGTGCTGAGCCGGCAGCACATGTAGCCTACCTCGTGAGCGAGTACAAAAAGTCAGAAAAGTGCGCCAGTCGAAGGAAATGGTTACGAAAACTGTCTGTATCTAACTCATAGAGAGTGTAGACAAAAGTGGAAGAACGTCTCAATGACGCGAAATGGAACGCACGGCGAGCGAACCTATTGCGTGGTCCGAAGTCAAAAGCAAAAGCTTACCGAGTGGATGTCGCTCGCAGTCTGACCTCTCCTGGTGTGTGGTTGAGCGACCGGTGGCAAGCGATATGCCCAACACATGGAAGTGAGGAATTAAAGCTCCTCGGGCCCAGTCTCAGAGCAATATGTGCCGGCTCTGCAATTATGGAAGCCTCCTTGGTTAGCGAGGGAATGCCCATGGTCTGCCCCTGCCTTCCCTTGAGCGCCGACCGCGATGTCGTTGATCGTTCTATCATGACCAGCCGAGATGAGGGCGACATCACAACAGTCTAACGTGCCTCGAACCAGAGGAAGGCTAACCTCATTAAAAAATGCCCGCCGGAAGCCGGGAAGTGTCGTCCTACGGGTGGCAAACTAAAAAATTGACACTATGCAATTACGTCCGAGTGAAATGTCTCGTCCGAATGTCTCTCGTGCTAGGAACAGCTACTGACTACCTAGTTTCCCGAATGCCGCTCTTGTTCGGAACAGCTCTGACTAGGTAGTTTTCCGAATGTCTGTCGTGCCTGTAACAGCTCTGGCGGGCGCAATGACAAGCACTGTCCGAAAACTCGCTGAGTGGATTCTGTCTGCAAACCTGTCTGGTTTGTGCGGGAATGGCCCGGGGCAAACGAAATGACCAATATATTGAAGTGAGGATTTAAAGCAGCCATAAGCAGGACGTGACGATTTCCCTCGGTGAGCCCAGAACAAGGGCGCTATGTGTCGGCCCTGCAACTATGGAAGCAACCTTGGATGGCGGAAAATGCTATGGACTGTCCCTGCCTTCCTTTGAGGGATGACCGTTGTCTTCGACCGTTCAACCTTGGCCAGCAGGGTTGTAGATGGCACCACAAAAGTGAGAGTCTCCAAGGAATGCTACCTGGTCAAAAAAGCACGCTATTGTCGGATGTGTTGGCCTACGGGTTTCGGCCCAAGGGCGCATAACAGACACACCGCAATCACGTCTGAAAAAAAAACACTCTGGATGAACGAAAAGAAGAAGAAGAAGTTCATTTGTTCGTTTGTTCATTCATTTTATTTGTCTCTCCCTGTCAGTCTTTATCTAGTCCTTTGTATGAAATATGTCTCTTTTTCGTATATATGTATAGTTCGTGATCCTGCATACCTACGTTCGAAACACAGCTGCAGACGATTTGGCAGCTGAACGCCTTCTTTTTTCTTTTTTTTACGAAAGCATGCCAAAACTACTGAATGTAAACATGCCGAGATCTCACAACAGCACAAATCCTGGTGTTGACTACGACGGACTGTAAAGGCTATGCAACTAACATTTTCTGTATACACGTACATATATATATATATATATATATATATATATATATCTATATATATATATATATATATAGATATATATATATAAAGAGGGAGAGGTCGGCGTGGACAAGTGGTTTAATGCGCTGGGCTTTAAACTTTCGGTGCCCTGACGGAGAAGTACGAAAGTTCATTACACATACTGATAAATTAAGCATAATGTCACGTCTAGTTCAGAAAGCAATAACAGATTACTAAACGTAACTACCTAGGGTTAATTGCAATGTCCTGCAAATGACAGCAACATTTTATATATATATATATATATATATATATATATATATTATATATATATATATATATATATATATATATATATATATATATAATATATATGCCTTATCCTGGTGCGAGAAGGAAATGCAACCCAAAGACAAAATAAGTCATGGCAGTGCATAAATATATAATATATATATATATATATATATCTATATATATTATTAATATATTAGAACAGCTGACTTACAAGATAATTTTGGCTGGTATGTGAATTGACGGATACTCTCTAGTTGGGTTTATGCTCGACATTCGTAAGTTGGGTTCGGATCTGTGGTAAGAAAACAATTATAACACAATCAATCAGTCAACACGTATGTATGCATTTCATTGTGCATGTCATGAATTTCAATCGTGAATTCATTATCATAATCATCATTATCATGATCATAATTAACATTACCAGCATTATCATCTTTTCTTGTAAAAGATCTATTAGTTAACCTCACTCACACTTACGGCCCGCCGACCAAACCCTAATAACTTCCCTAATTCCCCGATATATATATATATATATATATATATATAATCATATATATATATATATATATCTATTATATATATATAATATATAGTGTGTCAGGTCTTAGTCAGATATGACTGAGCTACCGTATGACAGTAGACGGTACTACCTGCTTTCTGTCAGCGCCGAATGTTGGGCGGCGCTTACCAAACCCGACATCCCACATTGTGCCAACGGCTTCGGGCGGTAGAGCTCAATTGGGAGGGTACAAGCCTTATCCTGGTGCGAGGAAATGCAACCCAAAGACAAAATAGTCATGGCAGGGCAGACCAGGCCCTAAGCCTTGGTTGGCAGCTGGTCTAGAATCGAAGCTCCGACAGGCGGACAGTTAGAGCATTGCTTTGCTGATCCGGCAGCTTCTGCAGCTTGTCTTGTTCCAGATGTATAGGTGTCAACTTTCCTCTGGAGTGAACTAGGCAGGCCGAGAGAGGGATCATGCTGCATGGGCAACACTTGGTTTCTTTATTTTAGCCCACGCTTTGTGCTATGGAGAGGCAATAACTCCATCCCTGGTCTTAACCGGTCTCGGAATCAAAGCGAGAGGCAACTGTTACGGGTTATAAGTCCTTGTCAAGTTGGCGTAGACATGGGGCGCCACGCGTTGCCTCTGACGGTGGGAGACACCTACAGGTGTCACTGATCAGCTACCGCCCGCCTCAAGCTGGGCAGTCCCCGGCCAATTGGGTGCTGATCCGCCACAGCCTGCCTGCTTCAATGGGTGCTTGGGGCTAGGACAACATTTGAATCGCAGGCTGTAAAACCAATGCACCAGGTACTAATAAAAAGAATAACAGAAACCTCAAGCTACGGCTTGCAACCTGGAACGTAAGAACCATGTGTCCAGGATGTTCCACTGACTTGACAAATATTGTCGATGTGAGAAAAACGGCTGTGATTGATGCTGAACTCAGTCGTCTTAACATTGATATTGCTGGCCTGCAGGAGACTCGCCTCGCTGAGGAAGGGTCACTCAGGGAAAACAATTACACCTTTTTTTGGAAGGGTAGACGGCAGGCAGAAAAAAAGGCAACATGGTGTGGGCTTTGCAGTGAAGAATTCGCTACTGGGAATGATCAGCTGGAGGTAATGAAAGATTATTATCCCTGCGCTTGGCAACCTCTTGTGGATTTGCCACCATTATCACTGCATTTGCACCGACACTCGCTTCCTCTGATGATGTGAAGGATACGTTCTATAAGCAGCTAGACTCTGTGATCACAGCAGTTTTAAAATCCGACTACATTTATATGCTCGGTGATTTCAACACACGTGTGGGCAAGGACTGGAGTTCATGGCCAGTGTGCCTTGGAAAATACAACATCGGTCGCATGAATGATAATGGGCAAAGGCTGCTGGAGCATTGCACTAGAAATGACCTATGTATTACAAACTTATTTTTTAAAACAAAAGAGTTGCTTAAGGTCACATAAAAACATCCAAGATCCGGCCATTGGCATCGGCTGGACTTCATTATCACAAGGAGACAACATCTGAACCATATATCATTAACTCGAAATTACCACAGTGCTGACTGTGATATAAATCATTTTTTGGTTGTTGCAAGGGTTAGACTGAGACCAAAGAGAATCTACACAGCTAAACACAAATCTAGCCCCAGGATTAATATTATTGACACTCACGATCCTGGAAAGTGCTTTGAATTTCAACAGCAACTTGAAGACGCTTTCACTGATACATCAGAAAATTTTATAATAAATGATAAATGGAGTAAACTTAAGGAAACTATTTATAAAACAGCGGTAGGGGTTTACGGCACTGTGGATCATAAGAGGCAGGACTGGTTTGCGGCAAACAGCCAGATACTGCAGCCCTTGATTGATAAAAAGAAGATAGAACTCTTAAGAAACAAGGAAAGACCAACGTGTAACACTCTGAGTGAGCTGAAGCAAGCAAGGAAGGATGTGCAAAAGGCTGCCAGGCAGTGTGCGAATGACTATTGGATCAAGTTATGTGAGTCCATTCAAATCGCAAGTGATAAGGGAAACATCAGAAGCATGTATGAAGGGATAAAGAAAGTCTGTGGTCCAATGATCAAAAGAAGTGCACCGCTGAAAACCTTGACTGGAGAAATCATCACTGATAAGAAACAGCAGATGGATAGATGGGTAGAGCACTATTTAGAGCTTTACTCAAGTGAGACCAAGCTAGCGGATGATGCCCTCAACGCCATAGAGGCCCTGCCAACTCTTGACCACCTGGACACACTTCCCACCATAACAGAAGTTAAGTGTGCTATAAATGAACTTGCATCTGGCAAGGCTCCAGGTAAGGATAGGGATTCCAATAGAGGTAATCAGGAGTGGGCAAGACACACTCACTCTACAGATCCACCAGCTAATAGAGCTATGCTGGCGAGAAGGACAAGTCCCACAGGATTTCAAAGATTCAAACATCATAACGCTGTACAAGAACAAGGGCGATCGGAGCGACTGTAACAACTATAGGGGTATCTCACTTCTGTGTATTGTTGGGAAAGTATTTGCCAGAATTGTTCTGCGCAGACTTCAAGTCCTGGGAGATCAAGTCTACCCCGAATCACAGTGTGGCTTCCGTCAGAACCGGTCTACCATTGATATGATATTCTCATTGCGACAGATGCAAGAAAAATGCCGGGAACAAAATCAGCCACTGTTTATTGCCTTCATCGACCTCACAAAGGCATTTGATTTGGTCAGTCGTGAGGGTCTGTTCAAAGCACTAAAGAAGATTGGCTGCCCACCAACTCTTCTGTCCATTGTGGAATCGTTCCACACAGGCATGAAGGGTATAATTAAGTTTGATGGCTCAACTTCAGAAGAGTTTGAAATCAAGAGTGGAGTTAAGCAAGGTTGTGTACTATCCCCCACCCTCTTTGGAATATACTTTACACTTCTACTGAAATATGCCTTTCGTGATCAGGATGATGGTATATACATTCACTCACTGCTCAGATGGTGGCCTCTATAATGCGCAGAGATTGAAGGCCAAGACCAAAATTAGGAGGGTACTAATCAGAAATTTGCTTTTTGCGGATGATGCTGCGATTACGACCCACTCTGAGGAAGAATTACAACATCTACTATCTGCATTCTCCAATGCTTGTTCTGAATTAGGTTTAACAATTAACAAAAAGAAGACACAGATTATGTCACAAGGTGCACATGGTGTACCATCAATCTTTATTGACGACGCCGAACTGGAGATAGTAGACCATTTTACATATCTAGGAACAGAGGTAAATAGCAAATTATCCCTCGATCAGGAAATCAACATCAGGATTGGTAAGGCAGCAACAACAATGAACTTGTTAGCAAAAAGAGTCTGGGAGAACAGGAAGCTTACTGCCAAAACTAAAGTCTTCGTCTACCAAGCCTGTGTCCTTAGTACTCTTCTTTATGGCAGTGAAACCTGGACAACTTACTCACGCCAAGAGAAACGTTTAAACAGCTTTCATATGCGATGTCTGCGAAGAATACTTGGTATTAAGCTGGCAAGACAAAATCACAAATACTGTAAGTATTGGAAAGATCATGGTTGTGTGACGGTGTATTCCATGCTCAGTCTTCGTAGACTTAGATGGATAGGACATGTTAGGAGTATGGATAATGGTAGAATACCAAAGGACATATCTTTTGGTGAATTACAGACGGGTAGATAAAGAAATGCAAGAACAATACAGAGTGACTGTGAAAAATAGGTACAATGCAATAACTAAAATACAGAGTATAGATGAACAATGGGAAATGTTAAGGGACTCCCATTCATCAAACTAGCAAAGAAGTATTACCAGAGAGAGGCAAAATAGCTAAGAAAAAATGGATGAATGAAGATATCTTAAACTTGATGGACAAAAGAAAACAGTATAAAAATGACAAACAAGAATACGCTAAGATAAATAAAGAAATAAAAGATAAATGTGGGAAGGCTAAAGAAAGTTGGTTAAACGAGCAATGCAAAAAAATTGAATTGAATTCCATTGGAGATACAAAAAATATGCACAGACAAATCAGTGAGCTTACAGGAAAAAAAATAAGAAGTAAATACAGGGTGTTTGAAATCAAAAACAGGAAAGATAATATTAGAGGAAGATGCTATAATGAAGAGGTGGAATGAGTATATAAGAGAATTATATGAAGGAGAAAGGGCAGAATTAACAGAAGATAGTAACTTAGAAGGTCCACCTATTCTGAAAGAAGAAGTCGCTGACGCTATGAAACGTATGAAGAAAGGAAAAACAGCTGGGCCAGATGAAATCACAATAGAAGAATTAGAAGTATTGGGAGAATTTGGAATAGATATATTAACCAAAATGTTGAATGATATTTACAGCAGTGGATATTTACCCAGTGATATGCTGAAATCTGTATTTATAGTTATACCAAAAAGACCAGGAGCAATTGATTGTGAAGATTTTCGTACAATTAACCTTATAAACCATATCACTAAGCTTCTACTCAGAATCATAATGAGAAGAACCAAAAAGAAAATAAAAATGGAAATTAGTGAAGAACAGTATGGATTTGTGGAAGGAAAGGGCACAAACAATGCAATTTATACATTGCGGACACTAATAGAAAGGTCAATAGAGAAACAGAGGGACATATATTTGTGCTTCATAGATTATACTAAGGCATTTGATAAAGTAAAACATGATGAACTGATTAAAATGTTGGAAGATATCAACACTGATGGAAAAGATTTAAGAATAATAAAGAATATTTACTGGAACCAAGTAGCAGCAATTAAAATGGGAAATAAAGAAGGTAGTTATGAACAGATAAAGCTAGGAGTACGACAAGGGTGTGTCTTTTCACCAGATCTTTTCTCCCTGTATAGCGAAGTAATAATGAGAGAGATCAAAGAGATGCCAGGAATACTAGTTGGAGGTTATAATATAAATAATATACGCTATGCAGATGACACAGTATTGGTGGCGGATAATTCAACAGACCTACAACAATTATTAGACGTTGTAGTAACAGAGAGTGCAAGGAAAGGACTCAACTTGAATATCAAGAAAACAGTAACAATGGTAATATCAAAGAAAATGGTGACACCAAAATGTGACATAGAAATAGAAGGGAAAATCCTTAACCAAGTTGATAATGTTAGATACCTAGGGGCATTTATAACATCAGATGGAAGATGTACAACAGAGATTAGGAGCAGAATAGGGCAGGCAAAAGCCGCATTTCATAAAATGAAGAGTATCTTATGCAATAAGTCACTGTCACTGAATGTAAGAAAGAGAGTGCTGAAATGCTATGTAGAACCAGTTTTGCTGTATGGCAGTGAATCTTGGAATGTAAATGAACAAATTAAGAAGAAATTAGAAGCAACAGAGATGTGGTTCCTGAGACGAATGTTGCGAATTCCTTGGACTGCCAGAGTAACTAACGACGACTGCCTGAAACAGGCTAATGAAACTAGAACATTATATACAACAATAAGACAGAGACAAACAGCTTTCCTCGGTCATGTGATGAGAAGAGAGGCATTGGAGAACATCGTAACAACTGGAAAGATCGAGGGGAAGAGAGGCAGAGGTAGACCAAGAGAAGTGATGCTGGATGGATTGAGACGGTGGCATGGAGGAATATCAGCAGCAGAGTTGATCCAGAAAACCAAAGACCGAGATCTATGGAGAGCCATGAACGCCTACGCCAGCCGGCACGGCACTTGATGATGATGATGAGGAGATCTCAGTGTCGGCCTTTACTACGATACAAAGATGTGTTTAAGCGGGACATGATTGATACAGCATTGATAATGCACACTGGGAGCAAGTCGCCGCTGAACGTGTTGCATGGAGGGCAACTATCAGAAATGGAATAAAGACAAAGGAGAAAATGATTGCAGATAAAGCACACATAGAGCGTGAAAGACGTAAGATGGTGCAAAATGGTGGAAATGACCATGTTTTCACGTGCATCTACTGTGAGCAAACATTTGCAGCAAGAATAGGCCTTACCAGCCACACTCGCCTCCGCCATGGGTCGTAGTTATTAAGCCTTTTTGAAGTACAATGTACCAAA
Organism: Cepaea nemoralis; assembly: GCA_014155875.1. Lineage (NCBI taxonomy): Eukaryota > Metazoa > Mollusca > Gastropoda > Stylommatophora > Helicidae > Cepaea > Cepaea nemoralis. The sequence continues at coordinate 476,504 of JACEFZ010017476.1, read as the reverse complement.
CCATCGTCTGTCAAGACGGAAAGGTGCCAATGTATATATATATATCTGTAAGTCTGTAAGGTGTGGAATGCGCCTGGCCCTGCAGCCAGCAGGGTTAGGATCGGCTAGCCTCTCCCAGGAGGGGTGAAGAGCGAAAATTAGTAGCCTGCCGATGACCCGCAGACTACACAAGTCAACCCCCACCTCCAAGTGGTGCAGACCGGGCAACCATGACCGCGAGGTCATGGGCTAACGGGGCTATGGCTCGAAATAGGGGATGGACTCCCTGTGGTCAGATTAGTGTCCTAAACCTGCGACTGGCCTAGCAAGCCGGCAGGGGATCTTCATACTGCTCGTAGAAAAACCAAGAAGTATAAACGGACTGACCCAAACGGCTATCGACCCGGCAATGTTAATGGACTACGAGATAGATCAGCGATTCAAAAAATAGGCACAATGAACGTCTGTGGTTTCAATAGTAAAGAAGAAGAGCTTATAGAAACAATGGAGAAGAGGAATATTGGTCTGATGGGAATAGCGGACACCAGAACAAAAGGGAAAGGATGCAAGGAGCTCCACCGCAGTTACACGTTTGTTTACTCTGGAGTAGAACAGCAAGAAAGGGCAAGACACGGTGTGGGAATAGTCATCGAACCACGGCTAGCAAGAGGAATACTAGAAATAAAATATATATCAGAAAGAATCATAACAGTGAGAATAAAAGAACAAACAATCACAACATATGTACAGATATACGCACCATGTAATGCAAACAATAATGAGCAAGAATGCGAGGACTTCTACGAAGACATACATGATGTGCTAAACAAAATAGATAAGCAGGACAACATCATAGTTATGGGAGACTTCAATGCAAGACTAGGACATAACAGAGTGGGCATAGAAAAACACCTGGGAGCATTTGGAGATCAGCAAAATGAAAGGAATGATAACGGAAGTAGACTGATAGAGCTTTGCAGCCAACACGACCTCTATATAACAAACACATTCTATAAACATAAAGATTCGCAAGTATACACCTGGTATAAATGGAACAATCTAGATACTAAAAGCCAAATTGATTTTATATTAACAAGAAATAACAGAAAGAGAAATATATTAGATGCAAGAGCAGTGCCCAATTTCAGTATAAACACAGATCATAAAGCAGTCGTTGCCACAATAAGAACCATTAGAAGAAGAAGACAAAGAGCAGGAAAATACATGCCATGCGAATCAGTAAACTTAAAAAACCTTAAAGACGAGGCAGTAAGGGAAAATTATGAGAAAGAACTAACTGAACTCTTTGTAAAATTACCTACGGAAAGAAAAACAGTGGAAGAAGAATGGGAGATATTCAAATCAAGCATTTTAAATACTGCAAAAATAACATGCGGAACCACGAAAAAACGCAAAACACGGATAAAGAAAATAACAAGTTGGTGGAACGCAGAAGTAAAGAAAGCGGTAAAAGAAAAAAAGGAAAAATATAAAAAGTGGTTGAAGAGCAAACAAGAATGTGATTACAGAGAATACAGAATAGCGAGAAGACATGTGAGTAGAATAGTAAAGAGGGAAAAACAAAAAGACTGGGAAGAGTATGGAGAAACCCTAAATAAAAACTACAAGGAGGCAACCAGAAACTTCTACAAAAAGATAAGTGCAATGCGAACCAGAGGAGAACCCTTTGACCCAACTGAAATAATTAACAGCGAAAATGGAGAACCAATAAGTGAACAAAAACAGATCCTAATAAGATGGAAGCAGTATTTCGAACAACTTCTCAACATCCCATCAGATGTCACAGGAATTCAAGAGACCTACACAGATGTCACCGAGGAACTAGAACCAGACATACTAAAAGAAGAAATTATAGAAGCCATCAGATTAGCCCCATTAAACAAATCACCAGGACAGGATGAAATACCAAATGAACTAATTAAAGCAGCAAGGGAAGTAGGAACAGCTTGGCTACATAGACTATTCAACCATGTTTGGGTAGAACAACAGACACCACGAGACTGGGGAAATGCCATAATTATCCCAATTTGGAAAAACAAAGGCAGCAAAAGAGATTGCACACAATACAGAGGCATTTCACTGTTGAGTCATACTGGGAAAATATTTTGCAAAATTCTTGAAAAAAGATTACGAACTACTTTAGAACCCCAGCTAAGCGAAACGCAGCTTGGATTTAGGAAAAACAAAGGATGCACAGACGCCATTTTTGCTCTTAGACAACTTATAGAAAAATCAATTGAATTCAATGAAACACTCTACTTAGCCTTTGTCGACCAAGAAAAGGCATTTGATAGGGTAGATAGAAACAAGCTGTGGGAAATCCTTAAACAATATGGAGTGAGTACACATCTAACAAACCTATGCAGAAGTTTATACAACAACAGTGAATGCATAGTGAGAGCAACTGGAGAACACTCAGAACCCTTCACCATAAGATCTGGAGTACGACAAGGTTGTGTCCTGTCCCCTCTCTTGTTCATAACATATATAGACAACATATGTAAAGAAACCAGCCAAGCAGAGACAGCAAGAATACCGCATGACGAGAACACAGAAGAAGAACCATCTGAAAATCTAGCCATTAGAGAACTCCTGTTTGCGGACGACCAAGCACTAATAGCAAAATCAGAAGCTGAATTACAAGACCACATGAATAGTCTAAACGAAATGTGTAGGGAACATAACATGAAAATTAGCACAAGCAAAACAGAGGTAATGACTATAACTAAAGAAGAACAAACAGCAACAATTCACCTAAACGAACATCCCTTGAAACAAGTAAAGAGCTTCAAGTACCTAGGAAGTATAATATCATCAAATGGCAGATCAGAAGACGAGATCGAAAATAGGTGCAATAAGGCAAATCAACTCATTGGACAAATGGCACCAATACTAAAGAACAAACATGTATCAATAACTACTAAGAAAGCACTTTACAACACAATCTTCCTACCAACTCTCTGCTACCAATGCCAAACCTGGACAATGACAGAAAAAGAGAAAAGAAAAATCACAACAACAGAAATGAGGTTTCTGAGAAGAATACTCAACGTATCAAGAAGAGATAAGATCAGAAATGAAGAAATCAGGACTAAAGTAGGGGTTAAAGCTGCTCTAGATTTTATTAGAAAGCAGCAAGTCAAATGGTTTGGCCATGCAAGTAGGCTACCAGTCAACAGCATGCCACAACAAGCAATGATGTACAGACCAGATGGAAACAGAGGAAGAGGCCGACCACGTAAACGTTGGACTGAGGGAATAACAGAATCCATGGGAATGTCGATATACGAAGCCCATAACCGGGCACTCTCACGAAGTTTATACTTCACCTCGACACCGCAAGGTACAAGAGGAACATGATGAGATGAGATATATATATATATATATATATATATATATATATATATATATATATATATATATATATATATATATATATATATAGAGAGAGAGAGAGAGAGAGAGAGAGAGAGAGAGAGACAGACAGACAGACAGACAGACAGACAGACAGACAGACAGACAGACAGAGACAGAGAGTAAAACTTCGATTAACGGTCACCGTCTGGACCAGGGCTGTGACGAGTAACCGTATAGACGGATAACAGCAATCTCTTAATACATATGTACAGTAACGTGATTTCACTGCGGGATTAGGACGAAAATGAAAATAACATCCTTTATAAGTGAATAATACCTACATATTATATTTAATTTTACAAACAGATCATTATAATCCTAAATAAAAGAGTGGTAACGTACATAAATGTATTGTAATACAATAAACTTAACGTTATTTCAAAATAATCTCCTTGTGTCTTGGAGGATTGAGCTTTCTGCGGTGCGATTTTTCATTTTACACCACGTTTTTCTCCACTAGCTGTCATCATCATCATAACGTGCCATGCCGGCTGGCGTAGTCATTCATGACTCTCCACAGATCTCTGTCTTTGGTTGTCTCGATCAACAGGGCTGATGCTATTCCTCCTTGCCGCCGTCCCAATGCA
>JACEFZ010017476.1:202500-467500 GCA_014155875.1 Cepaea nemoralis | reverse complement strand
TATAGCGCACACAGGCATACCCGGAGTTTCAAAAGGAAGTATGTTATATAACTGGTTTAGTTTATATGTGTAAGAATCACACACACACACACATACACACACACACACACACAACATAAACACACACACACACACAAACACAAAAAATACAAACAAAAAGCAAAGAAAAAAAACTTCTTCTTCTTCTTCTTCATCCTCTCCTTCTTCTTCCTCTTCTGCAATTAATCTACAAATGGGCATAGTAACTCAACTATTCCACGCCAAGGCGTCCGGCAGCTCCCTTCATTTATTCCCAACAGTATTCATCTCTTTCCATCATTCTCTTATCCGGGTGTGTTGAGCTCTCTAGCTATTTCATTCCCACGGCGCTGAAGCGAAGTGGTTACGAACGTAATTCATAACACATTAGTGGGCCATTTGAAAGGATACCGCCTTGTGCTAGTTTTCTTACAATGGTATGAGAGCAAGTCTTAAAAAGCAATGGCAAACTTCTGAAAGTAAACCAAAAAATCAAAAACAGCCAATAAATGTCGGGAATGACTATTGTTGCGTCCTCTAAGGAATATGCAACTACTTTTTTTTAAAATTTCGTTTGCCACGTGGATTCCTGAGAGGAGAGTGTCTAGTTATATTGTCCAAACGTTTTCTGAGTGTGGGTCCTAACCAGCACCAGCGTCGTTTCCTCACATCTCGTTCCAAGTTTAGTTCTCTCCATGAGCTCCACATTTATATCGGCAATTATGTCATATCATTATATTCATTGGCACCTTGCCGTCTTGACAGACGATAGTTTGTGCTCTAAAAAGGCATAATAACTTTTAACTATGGCGGTAGCGAGTGTGACTGATAAGGCCAATTTGCGCTGTAAATGTCCGTTCACAGTGGGTGCATGTGAACACGTGGTCATTTCCACCATCATGCACCATCTTACGTCTCAAACGCTTGGTGTGTGACTTTTCTGCAATAATTTTCTCCTTTGACTTTATTCCATTTCTGATAGTTGCCCTCCATGCAACACGTTCAGCGGCGACTTGCTCCCAATGTGCATTATCAATGCCTGTATCAATCATGTCCCGCTTACACACATCTTTGTATCGTAGTAGAGGCCGACCCTGAGATCTCTTACCCATATGTAATTCACCAAAAAAGATGTCCTTTGGTATTCCACCATCATCCATCCTCCTAAGATGTCCTATCCATCTAAGTCTACGAAGACTGAGTATGGAATAAACTGTCACACAACCTGATCTTTCCAATACTTCAGTATTTGTGATTTTGTCTTGCCACTTAATACCAAGAATTCTTCGCAGACACCGCATATGAAAGCTGTTTAAATTGTTCTCTTGGTGTGAGTAAGTTGTCCAGGTTTCACTGCCATAGAGAAGAGTACTAAGGGCGCAGGCTTGATAGACAAGGACTTTTGTTTTGGCAGTAAGCTTCCTGTTCTCCCAGACTCTTTTTCTTAACCTGTTCATTGTTGTTGCTGCCTTACCAATCCGGATGTTGATTTCCTGATCTAGGGATAATTTGCTATTTACCACTGATCCTAGATATGTAAAATGGTCTACTATCTCTAGTTCGGCGTCGTCAATAAAGATTGATGGTACCCCATGTGCACCTTGTGACATAATCTGTGTCTTCTTTTTGCTAATTGTTAAACCAAATTCAGAACAAGCATTGGAGAATGCAGATAGTAGACATTGCAATTCTTCCTCAGAGTGGGTCGTAACTGCAGCATCATCTGCAAAAAGCATCTCTCTGATCAGTACCCTCCTAATTTTGGTCTTAGCCTTCAATCTCTGAGCATTGTAGAGGCCGCCATCTGAGCATGAATGAATGTATATACCACCATCCTGATCACGAAATGCATATTTCAGTAGAAGTGTAAAGTATATTCCAAAGAGGGTGGGAGCTAATTGCCTCTCCATAGCACAAAGCCTGGGCTAAAATATAGAGATCATGTGTTGCCCATGCAGCATGATCCCTCTCTCGGCCTGCCTAGTTCACTCCAGAGGAAAGGTAACACCCCTACATCTGGAACAAGACAAGCTGCAGAAGCTGCCGGATCAGCAAAGCAATGCTCTAACTGTCTGCCTGTCGGAGCTTCGATCCTAGACCAGTCGCCAACCAAGGCTTAGGGCCTGGTCTGCCCTGCCATGACAATTTTGTCTTTAGCTTGCATTTCCTCGCACCAGGGTAAGGCTTGTACCCTCCAAATTGCGCTCTTCCGCCCGAAGCCGTTTGCACAATGTGGGGTGTCGGATTTGGTAAGCGCCGCCCAACGTTCGGCGCTAACAGAAACCAGGTAGTACCGTCTACTGTTATACGGTAGCTCAGTCATATCTGACTAAGACCTGACTATCATCATATATATATATATATATATATATATATATATATATATATATATATATATATATATATACATATATATTATCAATATATATATCATTATATTATCACTATCAGAAATTGTGGTACTGCAGATAGCACAAAATGACACACAAATACGCAATGCGTAGTATGCATACGTGGAAGGAATCACACAGTATAACGCAGAACAGACATATACTCAACTCTCATAGATTAGGGGAAATATTAACACATATTATATCGAACACAATCATGAAGCAACATGTCGATGCATTCTCTAATACACAGAGAATGTCGACAGACATATTAGTATAAGATAACACACATACACCCACACACCCACCCACCCACCCACACACACACACACACACACACACGTTTGTCTGGAATCCACAGAGCAAGCGAAATGAATAATATGGGGGAGGCATGGATTGATCCCCATCCGATATCCTATGATGGGACGGTTTAGAGTTGGTTGTTAGGGTTTTATGCCCTAATGGAGGATAGTGGGCGCAAAAAGAAGAATAACTACACACATGCATGGCAACTCTAGACACATATATGACATACCCAGCTGTATTAAGATGTCATTGGTCACAGGCGATCGGTTGACCAGTGTTTGGTTGGTGACCAGTAGTGACATTTCAACATAGAACGTATTTGAAAGGAGCATCTTGGCAACGGGGATACGCCACGTACATGTTGCGATGTAATCGCTGTTTGGGTCACTGCTGGATTTATTGAGTTCGCAAAGGCTGTTATCAACGTCACCCTTGCTCACATCAACCTGTGGATGGAGCAGACAGTATTTATGATTACACTTACATAAATTGGGTTTAAAGGTGTGATGCTCGACGCCATTACACCTGGTTTTATCCCTTTATCCCCCGGCCTCTTTTCTCAGATTGGCCTGCCGATATATATATATAAGGCACCGTTTCCACAATAAAAGTTGGCTACAATTGATTTCCACCTATGTCTGTCTATCTCTTGCCTTGATTGTGCTTTATGTTAGGTTCGTCAACCTCTTTATGTTATCTTCCCATTTGTATCTTTGTTTACCTCTTAGTTGCTTTCCTTCAACATTGCCCTCTAGTATGGTTTTTATTAAAGTGTTATGACTGTTAATGTTTCACAAATATTTCATTTTCTTCTTTGTTTTATTTCTTTAATCAACTCTCTTTACATTCCCAGTGTTTCTAGACCTCTGTATTTGATTGTGTTTTGTTTCCATGCAATACGATATTTTATTCTGTATATCGACATCTCCGGGGCCTCTATTCGACATTCTATCAATATATAACATAAACAAAAATTACAATTATAGCAACGTCAAACAGAAAAAAATGATATAACTAATTCTATGGTTTACGCTTGAAACGATAAGCTCGTAAATACTCATCCCTGAGCCATTACAAGTTATTGCAACATTTTTCACCCATTCTTCTCTTATAAAACTCAGATGCGTATTATATATAAAGCGAGTACTAATAATGGCTTTTTCGACATGATATGTTTGTAAGGTTTTTGTCACAATTTTACGGTGAATTTGGCTGAAATTTAATGCGTTGATGTTTTCATGTGTGTCATATATTGTTTTAAGGAATGTTTCATAATATAAAAGTCTAGACTAGACACAGTATGGTGATTATTATACACACAGTGCCATGTAATAGAAATTTCAGCTAAATCATGCATGAGTACTATACATAAGTGTGTGTTTTATGGCAGATTGTACGCTAAATATGTTGTTGAGAAAAAAAAATACACACCTTTCTTATGTGCAGAAAGGCTTGAAGGTCTACATAGACAACTGTGGAAAATGTAACCTCCACGGATTGATTTATAATCCTCATGCCTTCGTATGTTGGGGTGCTGGGCCATCCTATAATGAAAGCGTGAGTAAAGTACGTATATTATTTACTACGAAAGTAGAACGCTATATACAAATATACAATCTTGTAAAAGAGTGTTTAGTCATGTAATGAGAACAATGCCACAGGGAAACATAATACCGACTGGAAATATCACAAGTTGAAACTGTAAAGGTACAAAAGGAGAAATAACGCTAGGAGGACTGAGACGGTGGCATAGAGCAATATCACCAACATAATTGAGCCACCAAGAACGTGTGGAGCTTTATTAACTCCTATATCAGCTGGCAGTGGTGGTGGTGGTGGTGGTGGGGGGGGGGGGTGTGTTTATGATGCTAGTCATAAGTGCAGAATGCGGTTTCTCAAACCCGGGAGATAAGTTAGAAGCTGACAAAGCTTAATTGTTTATATATGAAACGGAGGTAAAAACAGGAGCAAGGACCATTTACTTCTGCTACGGCGATGTGAGGAGAAGAGCGCAACCCTGACTGCGTACGGCCAAAGACGAAAATGAGTAAAGAGAAAGAACCTCTCACCGTCCTCGGTGAACAAGAATAGAAAAGAATTAAGGTTAAGAAAATCCAGGGTGGACCGACAGGGAATTGGAACAATATTCTCCAATCCCAGACAAAGAATTACTCCAAGGGCTTTTCTAGCACCAATGACTATAATAAGAGTCTATCAGCTAAACGACAAAGTAAGAATAACACAAGCATCATTTGTTTATTAAACTTCTAAACTTCACAATAATATACAGACATGTAGCATCAACAAAGAAGTTAGGATACAGGAAAAATCAAACAGCAAAACCACTAATCCAACAAACCAAATTCCTAAGTGTAGCAAACACTTCTAAGTACAGAAAAGCTTCTAGTCAACTAAAAACTACTTTACCAAAAACTTCTAGTCCACTAAAAACCCAGGAAAATCTAAAATCTAAAACTAGAATTCTGGCTTTTCCTGTAGATAAAATAAAAACCAACAAAAATACTATTAGACAAAGACAAAGATAATCATCTCAAAATGATGACCCAACAAGACAACACCAACACCCAGCCTTTCTACGTAAGACAGACAACACACTTGTACTTGTGACGAATAGACACAAGATGCAACATCCTGACACTTATTCATTAGATTCACTTACATCACACATCACAAGCAAACACAACATCTTAACACTGATTTGGTTATTATACAACATATGTTGGAAGCAAACAACAACTCAACCCTGATCTGGCTGACATACATTAGACATTGTAAGCAAACATCTCAACACGAATCTGGCTAACATACATCAGACATTGTAAGCAAACATCTCAACACTGATCTGGCTAACATACATCAGACATTGTAAGTAAACATCTCAACACTGATCTGGCTAACATACATCAGACATTGTAAGCAAACATCTCAACACGAATCTGGCTAACATACATCAGACATTGTAAGCAAACATCTCAACACTGATCTGGCTAACATACATCAGACATTGTAAGTAAACATCTCAACACGAATCTGGCTAACATACATCAGACATTGTAAGCAAACATCTCAACACGAATCTGGCTAACATACATCAGACATTGTAAGCAAACATCTCAACACTGATCTGGCTAACATACATCAGACATTGTAAGTAAACATCTCAACACGAATCTGGCTAACATACATCAGACATTGTAAGCAAACATCTCAACACGAATCTGGCTAACATACATCAGACATTGTAAGCAAACATCTCAACACTGATCTGGCTAACATACATCAGACATTGTAAGTAAACATCTCAACACGTATCTGGCTAACATACATCAGACATTGTAAGCAAACACAACATCTCAACACTGATTTGGTTAACATACATCAGACATTGTAAGCAAACACAACATCTCAACACTGCTTTAGTTAACACACATCAGAATGACATCTTTGTTCTGGTAAATTAGGCTGTCATTCCTACCTACAAAAGTGGCTACAATTACCAAGGAACCCATAATCAGGTCCCTGTCTACAACTTGCAGAATATTTTATACATTAATTTGCACCAAGTCACTGGTAACACAGAAAAACACAGTAATCCCTATAGACCACATGTTCATAGAACACTATCAATGTTTAGCACATGATATAGCCAAGATTAAACACCACCTACCACACACCATCTACTATAAAACATATATTGACAGGTTGTACTCCTGTGTTCCACATATGATGGTACGCTTTACTCCTGTACCACAATACACATTATAGACTCCACCACCATCAGACATTCAGTTGTCTCAACACAGGGACTTCACCGGACAACAACTCCAACAATCCTGTACACAAGCAATGCCCTCGTGGCACAAACATATATGGACTATGTAAATCTATGTAAAATGAAAGTTTAAGGTAAACATGTATTACACAGGAACTCAATTGAGGAACTTCCTGAAACTACTAAGACAGCTCATAAATAAACACACAATAGTATGTGAAAGTATACAAATATTGGTAAGAGTGCATCATTCATATGAGACAGAATAAAAGCACAAAAGTGTCCATGGCTGAATACAGGACATCAATACTAATATAATAACCAGTGTACTATATCTGATATTATTACACACTAATGTCAACCAGTGTTGTCTAATGCCAACCACCTCAGTGTACTATTCTTTGTGACTAGACACACAGCAAGTGCATATAAATATCTTTGCGAAAGGTGGTACGTAGCATTAAATCACATTCTCTCCACCGTGCGACAACCGCCCTGCTTAACTTAAGACAGAATCTCCGTCACTGATTCCATCAACAACTTGATACACCTACACAAACATTACTGCATTCTGGTAACAGATGTGATGCCAGACTTCACTTACTGCTGAACAACAAATTCCTATACTATGTTGAATATTTAACTATATTGTAATGTACCTTGCCTTTCATTGACTGCAGTCCAAATGTGTTTACTTTAATCACTCATAGCCATTATCAACTCATCTCATAATCAGCATCATAACATGTCCTATATCATCTATAATGATCAAGCTGAACTCATTAAATCATAGCTATACCTGATATAATAATGTCTAAACAATTATAATATATATTACTGCCACTTAATATTCCTAATATTATTTTCCTTAATAATTCCTACAACCAATATTTGCCCAGCTCTTACAACAACAAGCTTCTTAACTCAAAATACTTTACACCGCTGTAAATAAACCAGTAGTTCTGAATAATTATAAAGTATTACTTATCCTCCGTGTGCCCAATTATCTCCTAACCTGTTAAACACTGTCTTCTCCTCTCTATCGTTTGCTTATAATTTAGAATTTACCTTTTAGGTTGTTTTGGGAACAAAGACTGAACATTACTTGTCCAGCTGGTCTACCACGTGTCAATTTTCCAAGTGCTGTTCCTCAAGCTTCCACTTTTCAGTACCTTAATTTATCGCGCACATAATTTACTTGTAAATATTAACTCGTCGAAGTCCAGATCAATCTGCGCCATTTTCTTCAAGAACAGGTAACTCATGCTAGCTGGGGAGAGTTCCGAACTCCATTCTCTGCAGCTGGGCTCACGAATTTCTTTTGTTAATGTTAGTTACTGCTAGAGAAATTATTAACCTAAGGATTAAAGGATTTCTTTAGTTAATTTTGGTTACAGCTAGAGAAATTATTAACTTAAAGATTAAAGCTAGGAATCAGTACAAGATTAGCTATATTTTAAATCTAATTAGTTTGATAATCGCTTCATATTATTATACTTTCATAGCTTTACTGAACTATACATTTAAATAACCAAAATACTATATGTCATACAGTGGCTTATAATATTAAAAATAATATATAAAAAATATAATACAAAACAAATTAATTATGGTTACATACCACTGCAAAACCTTTCAGGGTCTAACTAAACAATCTTACAATAGGCATTGGCGCCTCGTCACTTGGTGTAGGGGACTACGGAAAGGGCTGGTTCTGCCTGTGCAGGTGTGCTTATACCTAGGTCCGAACGACTCCCAGAGTTCCTGACCAATCAGACAGCCCGCGCCCTCTGGCAGAATTCCACCATCATCGCGAGCCGAGTACATTATTCCCCCTCTCTAACTGTTGTCATCCCGACAACTGAACCTTACACCGCTAGTGCCCTTGGTAAAGGAGGGATAATTTCTGACCCCTACCTCTACCCTCCCACTATTGATGGGACTAAAAAAAATTGTCCTATCCTAATCAGACACTACCTATTGAGTAAAACACCCCAAAAAAGTACATCAGGTACCAACAAGAATAATGGTCACATGCAAATACAAGGTACATTTACATTGATACCAGTCATTATACTGCTCGTAAAACTAAGAAGTATACCAGCGACTCAAAAAATAGGCGCAATCAACGTCTGTGGTTTCAATAGTAAAGAAGAGGAGCTTATAGAAACAATGGAAGAGAGGAAAATTGGACTGATGGGAATATTGGACACCAGAACAAAGGGGGAAAGGATGCAAGGAGCTCCACCACAGTTACACATTTGTTTACTCTGGAGTAGAACAGCACGAAAGGGCAAGACATGGTGTGGGAATAGTCATCGAACCACGGCTAGCAAGAGGAATACTAGAAATAAAATATATATCAAAAAGAATCATAACAGTGAGAATAAAAGAACAAACAATTACAACATATGTACAAATATACGCACTATGTAATGCAAACAATAATGAGCAAGAATGCGAGGACTTCGACGAAGACAAACATGACGTGCTAAATAAAATAGATAAGCAGGACAACATCATAGTTATGGGAGACTTCAATGCAAGACTAGGACATAACAGAGTGGGCATAGAAAAACATCTGGGAGCATTTGGAGATCAGCAAAATGAAAGGAATGATAACGGAAGTAGACTATTAGAGCTTTGCAGCCAACACGACCTCTATATAACAAACACATTCTATAAACATAAAGATTCACAAGTATACACATGGTATAAATGGAACGATCTAGATACTGAAAGCCAAATTGATTTTATATTAACAAGAAATAAACAGAAAGAGAAATATATTAGATGCAAGGGCAGTGCCTAATTTCAGTATAAACACAGATCATAAAGCAGTCGTTGCCATAATAAGAACAATCAGAAGAAGAAAACAAAGAGCAGGAAAATACATGCCATGCGAATCAGTAAACTTAAAAAGCCTTAAAGACGAGGCAGTAAGGGAAAATTATGAGAAAGAACTAACTGAACTCTTTGAAAATTACCTACAGAGAGAAAAACAGTGGAAGAAGAATGGGAGATGTTCAAATCAAGCATTTTAAATACTGCAAAAATAACATATGGAACCACAAAAAAACGCAAAACACGGATAAAGAAAATAACAAGTTGGTAGAACGCAGAAGTAAAGAAAGCGGTAAAAGACAAAAAGGAAAAATATAAAAAGTGGTTGAAGAGAAAACAGGAATGTGATCGCATAGAATATAGAATAGCGAGAAGACATGTGAATAGAATAGTAAAGAGGGAAAAAACAAAAAGACCTGGGAAGATTATGGAGAAACCCTAAATAAAAACTACAAGGAGGCAACTAGAAACTTCTACAAAAAGATAGGTGCAATGCGAGCCAGAGGAGAACCCTTTGATCCAACTGAAATAATTAACAGCGAAAATGGAGAACCAATAAGTGAACTAAAACAAATCCTATTAAGATGGAAGCAGTATTTCGAACAACTCAACATCCCATCAGATGTCACAGGAATTCAAGAGACCTATTCAGATGTCACCGACGAACTAGAACCAGACATACTAAAAGAAGAAATTATAGAAGCCATCAGATTAGCCCCATTGAAGAAATCACCAGGACAGGATGAAATACCAAATGAACTAATTAAAGCAGCAAGAGAAGTAGGAACAGCTTGGCTACATAGACTATTCAATCATGTTTAGGTAGAACAACAGACACCACGAGATTGGGATTATCCCAATTTGGAAAAACAAAGGCAGCAAAAGAGACTGCACACAATACAGAGGCATTTCACTGTTGAGTCATACTGGGAAAATATTTTGCAAAATTCTTGAAAAAAGATTACGAACTACTTTAGAACCCCAGCTAAGCGAAACACAACTTGGATTTAGGAAAAACAAAGGATGCACAGATGCAATATTTGCTCTTAGACAACTTATAGAAAAATCAATCGAATTCAATGAAACACTCTACTTAGCCTTTGTCGACCAAGAAAAGGCATTCGATAGAGTAGATAGAAACAAGTTGTGGCAAATCCTTAAACAATATGGAGTGAGTACACATCTAACAAACCTATGTAGAAGTTTATACAACAACAGTGAATGCATAGTGAGAGCAACTGGAGGACACTCAGAACCCTTCACCATAAGATCTGGAGTACGACAAGGTTGTGTCCTGTCCCCTCTCTTGTTCATAACATATATAGACAACATATGTAAAGAAACCAGCCAAGCAGAGATAGCAAGAATACCACATGACGAGAACACAGAAGAAGAACCATCTGCAAATCTAACCATTAGAGAACTCCTGTTTGCGGACGACCAAGCACTAATAGCAAAATCAGAAGCTGAATTACAAGACCACATGAATAGTCTAAACGAAATGTGTAGGGAACATAACATGAAAATTAGCACAAGCAAAACAGAGGTAATGACTATAACTAAAGAAGAACAAACAACAACAATTCACCTAAACGAACATCCCTTGAAACAAGTGAAGAGTTTCAAGTACCTGGGAAGTATAATATCATCAAATGGCAGATCAGAAGACGAGATCGAAAATAGGTGCAATAAGGCAAATCAACTCATTGGACAAATGGCACCAATACTAAAGAACAAACATGTATCAGTAACTACTAAGAAAGCACTTTACAACACAATCTTCCTACCAACTCTATGCTACCAATGCCAAACCTGGACAATGACAGAAAAAGAGAAAAGAAAAATCACAACAACAGAAATGAGGTTCCTGAGAAGAATACTCAACGTATCAAGAAGAGATAAGATCAGAAATGAAGAAATCAGGACTAAAGTGGGGGTTAAAGCAGCACTAGATTTTATTAGAAAGCAGCAAGTCAAATGGTTTGGCCATGCAAGTAGGTTACCAGGCAACAGCATACCACAGCAAGCAATGATATACAGACCAGATGGAAACAGAGGAAGAGGCCGACCACGTAAACGTTGGACGGAGGGAATAGCAGAGTCCATGGGAATATCGATATATGAAGCCCATAATCGGGCACTCTCACGAAGTTTATACTTCACCTCGACACCGCAAGGTACAAGACGAACATGATGAGATGAGACCAGTCATTATTCATGACTAAACTAATATCAGCAGTGAAAAAAAAATAATGAAATCAACAGGGAGACAGTCTTCCGCCACCTTGGTGTCCACAATATTATACGAACAATTACAAAAACAATGAATAATTCCCCATATTTAACTGTTGTCGCTTCGACAACCGAACAATACGCCCCTGGTACACTTAGCACACAAGTAGTTATCTTCACACTTCTATGCTCTGATAATTCTATGCCAGGGAAAACATCCCTCAGCAACAAAAAAACAAACAAAACCTGTCAACCTTAAAGGCATTGCCCTCAACACCTGAGCTGCTGGTACATCCCTAAACAATACCATTATAAAAAAATAGACTTGTTCTATCCAGCTATTTATAATATGAAACAGTATACATGTACATCACCAGTCATCAATAAGTCCACAATACCATTAATAACACATAAGCATAAGCCATTGTTCTTCATTCATTCAGTAGCATGTCCTTTGCAGAACCTCGCTCCCATAACAACCCTCCGGAAAACCTCTCGATCATAAGCAAGATATCCCGCGTCTGATACACCCATCTGGAGATCATCCGCCACATCCTGCACCCATCTTCTTTTTGGCCTTCCTCTTTCCCCTTCCCAGGCATATACCCCTCCATTATTGTTCTCTCCAAACTTTCGTGACGTTTCAAGTGACCAAAATATTCAAATTTTCTTTGTTTTATCGTCTTTAATAGCCAACCTTCTTCAATATTCAACTCTTGAGGTATGGATGCATTTGTTCTTTTCTTTACCCAAGATATTTTAGAACTCGTCTATAACACTTTATATTCAAAGGCGTTTATGCGCTGTTCAGCTTGTTTAGTAAGTGTCCATGTCTCACAGGCGTATGTTGCAATGGGAAAGATGCATGCTCTTAAAAATCTAATTTTTGTAGTTCTGTCTGTCCCACTCCATAATTTATTCAGCTGTTTTAGTCTTTGAAGAGCAATTGATAGTCGCCGTTTAATTTCTTTCATTGTGTCCCCGTTGTTGGTAATCAATGACCCAAGATATTCAAAATTTTCCACCACCTCCAATTTTTCCCCATTAATGTATATTTCTTTCTCCATGGTAGTTTTATCTGTATGCATTATCTTTGTTTTTGCTATGTTAAGATATAAGTTGTGATTTTCACTATTCAATTGGGTTGAGGCTATTAGGTTTTCCATGCCATTCTGTGTTGTGGATAGTAATACTGTATCATCAGCATATCGAATCTCCGGTATGTCATGACCGCCGATATTTAGGGCATCATATAGCTCCCTGTTTATATCATCTCTTACATTTCTCATTATATTTTCAGCGTACAGGTTAAACAAATAGGGTGACAGCACGCAGCCCTGACGGACTCCTTGCTTGATGTCAAACCAATCTGATGCCTCGCCATCTAATCTAACTGCTGCTTGTTGGTCTAGATAGAGCATTTTTATGAGTTGTACTACATGTGATGGAAAGCCCATAGTCCTCATGATTTCCCAAAGATTCTGATGCTGTACACAGTCAAATGCTTTTGAATAATCCACAAAACATGAGTATGGGTTTACATTAAATTCTCTGCACTTCTCTATTATTAAACGCATGTTGAATATGTGATCTCTTGTTCCTCTTCCTTGTCTAAATCCATCTTGAACTACGTTAATCTCTTCTTCCATTTTCATACGAAGTCTTGCCATTATGACTTTTAGTAGAATTTTACTTGCATGACTGATCAGGTCAACAGTTCTATAGTTGGTGCATAATTTCAGGTTGCCCTTTTTGGTATTGGAATGAAGATACTAGATAGTTCTCTTCCAATCTTTTGGCCATATACCATATTTCCAAATCTTTGTACATAATGCATGATATATGTGTATGCTTTTTTCTCCTCCTGCTTTAATTAGTTCAGCTGGTATCTCATCACATCCAGGAGATTTACCATTCTTCAGGTGCTTTATAGCTCAAGCAATTTCATCTAATGAGGGTTCAGGTTCTGTCTCTGCTGTCGTTGGCTCGTGTATCTCATTCATATCCTCACTGTCACTCATATCATACATTCCACTGCAGTACTCCTGCCATCTTTCTAGAATTTGTCTAGATTCTGTTAAGGTATTTCCCATTTTGTCACAGATAACATTCAATTTCTTTGAACATTTCATAATCTCTTCCAGTCTTATGATATTGCTCTATTCTGGTACAACAATCTTGTATGTATTCATTTGTGTCCTTTCTTGTGTTCTTTCTTATTTCTCGAGTTAAAGATTTATACTTCATCCTGGTATTATCGGATTCACCTCCTTTCTGTTTAAGTTCCCTTCGTTGTTTTATTAATTCTAACGTGTCTGATGTAATCCATGGCTGAAGTTGCTTTTTCTTGGCCGGAATTAAATCTTTGGCTGCAGTTACCAAGATATCTCTAGCTTGTTCTGCCAGTTCATCAGGTGTCATTTCCTCTTGTACAGACATCAAGACCCCAAAACGATTCCTAACTTCTACGTTGTATGCATCTGGTATTTCTG
Source organism: Cepaea nemoralis (assembly GCA_014155875.1). Classification (NCBI taxonomy): domain Eukaryota; kingdom Metazoa; phylum Mollusca; class Gastropoda; order Stylommatophora; family Helicidae; genus Cepaea; species Cepaea nemoralis. The sequence continues at coordinate 453,425 of JACEFZ010017476.1, read as the reverse complement.
TGAGATCAAAACGAAGTGGCCTTGGTCCTCGGGTAAGCTTTTTGAGTTTTAATTTCAGATCTGCTTCTAATAACTGATGATCTGTATCACAGTCTGCACTTCGTAGGGTTTTTGCAGATGTTATGCTTGATCTCCATCTTCTTTGTATTAAAATATAATCTATCTGATTTTTGGTAATACTGTCTTGAGACTTCCATGTGAAGAGTCTTCTTGGATGTTGTTTAAAAAGCGTGTTGGCTATCGTTAACTCATTTTGTGAGCAGAATTCAATTAATTTGTCCCCTGCATCATTTATATTTCCTAATCCAAATTTTCCTAAAACGTGTCTCTCATTTTCAGCTCTTCCTGCACCTACTTTTGCATTAAAATCTCCCATTATTATTGCTATATCATTATGACCAATCTTATTTAATGTGTCTTGTAGTGTGTTGTAAAAATCTTCAATTTCGTCCTCCTTTGCTGTTGAAGTAGGTGCATATATCTGTATGAGAATTGTGTTTTTTGGACGGCCTTTAAGTCTAATAGTGAGGATTCTATCACTAACTGGATTATATCCCATTAAAGATTTTGCAGTTGTCTTATCTAAACAAAATGCCACTCCACTCTGGCCTCCGACGTCTGTACCAGAATAAATGAAAATACTTCCATTTTCAGTTGTAAAATGTTCCTTGCCGCTCCAGCGATGTTCACTAATCCCTAAAATTTGAATGTTTAACCTCTCAATCTCATCAGACACTACTTTAAGCTTTTCCTCATACCGAATTCTCACATTCCACGTTGCTATTCTCACTCTGTTTCTTAATTTGACACAGGGGATTTCCTTGGTAACACAGTCAGGATTAACTCTGTCATCACGATTACTAGTACTGGTCCCTGCGTCACACTCTTCCCCAGTGTTATCTGATCTGCCTGGCCTGGGGGTCTCGCCAGCAGATCTCTTTCTTATTATGTTTTCTTTCATGGTTGTTATGGTTTCTTGGCAAGTTTTGCAGAAAGTAGTTTGCCATTGCTTTCCTTCTGGTCAGTGACTGTACTAGTCGGTGGCCATAGCCATTGTCTCTACTGATGAGATCATCTGCCTATCGCCGCAGAGTGCAAGACCATAACCAACAACAATGTGTCGGCTGCTCTCACACTCCATCCACCACCTGCTTCCATGACTTCACGTAACCCTGATCGGGGGGCTAAACGGGTACTCCACCTTGCCCAAGGGTACCCCGTAGACTAACAGAGGAAAGGAGGCGTCTTACCTCTCCTTTGATAGGGGATACCCCTACCCCGCTAGTACAAATTGTTAATACTCAATGATCAAATTAACATCAGTGAGGAGAAATAGCCCATCTGCTACACGAACAATCATAACAAAATTAATACAAACATCACTTTTTACATAAAAATAATTAAACAAATATAAAAGCTACATAAACAATAAACCAGCAACCTTTATACAGATTACCACTTGCCTCAACGCTGAACATTTAAAACAACATGTATTTAAAAATAACATCATCTGTCTCTTCTAAGACGGATTCTCTCTGATCGCCTCACATTCAAGTCTCCTGGCTCAAACATGTACCAGTCACTTCTTGGTAGTCTATCCCTTTGTTCCTCAATTTCTACCACAACAGACAATCATGGTAGCCTTATTGTCGTCTCTGGTACCTCAATTACAGCATCTTTCTCACACGGCTTTAACTCGTGTGCGGCTGCTCTAATGTCAGGTCCATTCACTCCAGCTCTTCTAATAACATATGGGCCTCCTGATGATTTTGGAACCTGTACCACTGTATATTTGTCTACAGACCACTGGTCTTTAATCTTGCACCTCTCTGTATAGTGGACTCTCTTTCTAACTACTTCTCCTATCGTTAGCAATTTAGGAGGCTATGCCTTGTCACATCTCTCTTTCTTTACAGCAGATAACTTTCTTAACTGTTCGCCTGCCCTAGCATGCGCGTTACGCAGACGGGAAAAGTGTCCAGTCACCCAATTCTCAACATTCGGTTCCCCATCATTACAATCATTATCATCACTAACATCTAGCATGAAATCTACTGGCAATTTGGGTTCCCTTCCAGGCACCACGTAGTATAAGGAATACCCGGTGGAAGAATGTGGCATAGAGTTATAAACTAACAAAACTTCAGCTATATGTTCAGACCATCTCCTTTTCTTGCTTGCCTTTAGTGACCACAGAAGATCATGTAGGGTCCTATTAAACCTCTCGCACTGACCGTTCCCTTTTGGATTCCAACTCGTGGTACGACTCTTTTGAATCCCGTATACCCTACAGAGTTCTGCAATCACAGCCGATTCAAAGCTCCTGCCCTGGTCTGAATGTAGCCTATGGCGTACACCTAAATACAACAACCATTTCTCAACCAGTATTCTCGCAACTGTCGAGGCCTTCTGATCCCTTGTGGGAACAGCAATTGTAAATTTGGTGAAAACATCTGTAATGACCAACACATTTTCGTACCCCAGACTATCATTTTCCAACATAGTAAAATCCATGGTCACCACCTCAAAAGGCCTAGATGCTAATAAATTACCTGAAGGACCCTGCAGTTTAATATGGGGTGGTTTAGCAATATGACAACTCTGGCATCTTTTACAAAACAGTTCAACATCTTTCGTGATGCCGACCGAATAATACCGACTTCTCAGGATTTGTATCATCCTATCTCTGCCCTGATGGCCGATGCTGTGCACCGATTCTAACACTCTCTGCTTCAATGCATCAGGTACCACCAATTGAGAAATCCACCCTCTACCTGGCTTCTTTAATTTCCTGTACAACAACCCATTAATCACACTCAATCTCTTTCACTGCTTCAACAAGCTTCTGGTTTCAGGGGGTAAACCCCTCATCTCTATCTTACTCAGTCTCACTTTCTCACTCACACAAGTTAACACTTTATACACATGCACATCTTCTGCGTGTAGTTTTCTCAACTCTTCAGCTGAATTTGACGGTAATAATAACAGTGGCACATTACCCACAGGGTTATTCTCTCTATCTACATCTATAATATCTCCTATCCTATCAGTTCTTAAGTTTGGACTGACTGGTATAGCAGCTATGTGACTGATTGGAATGTCACCTTCTTCATCTGATCTTCCTGGTGCTTCAAAAGGGTAGCGGGACAAATGATCAGCATTTCCATTAGCACGACCTGGTTTCTGCTTAATAGTGTAGTCAAACATCGACATCTGTGCTATCCATCTCTGCTCAATGGCACCCAGTTTTGCTTTTTGCCATAAGGCTAAATTCCTACTATCTGTAAAAACTTCTACTTTAGTACCTAAAAGATAACTTCTAAACTTTTCAGTCATAGCCCACTTCAACGCGAGCAACTCAAGCTTAGAACTGCTTTTAGCATTTCGTTCTGAGGGGCGCAGCGTGCGGCTAGCGTAAGCTAAGACTCTTTTCTTACCATCTTGAATTTGCGAGAGGACAGCAAATAAACCCTGGTATGAGGCATCTACCCCAATATGAACTGTAATGAAAAGTCTGGGAAGCCTAAAAGGGGTGGTGATGTCAGTGCCTCTTGTAAGCGATTAAACGCCTCATCACACTCTGGAGTCCACAGCCGTCCTATTGGCTCTTTTTTCTTCTTAGTATCACCGGTCTGCTGCTGGTTGAGTTGGCCAACCAGGTCATGTAGTGGTCTTGCAATATTAGCAAACTTTGGGACAAACCTATCTATAATAACTGGCTAACCCTAGAAATGACCTAAGTTCTGTCTGAATTATGGGCACAGGTGCTTCTTTCATGGCTGCAACTTTATCATCCATGGTGCCAATGCCTTCTTCTGAAATGGTGTGCCCTAAAAATTCAACCTTTTTCTGACAAAAGTTACACTTTTCAGGATTTAGTTTTAGTCCAATGGACTGCAGTCTCTCAAACACTTTCTCAAGCCTACTCAGATGCTCTGAAAAATCCCCATAATACATCAAAATGTCATCAAGGTATACCAACAAAACAAAATAGTCATTCGGAGAGCATTGCATTAACCTCTGGAAGCTGCTAGCTGAGTTTGCCAGTCCCATCGCCATACGCGTATACTCATACAAACCAAACGTGGCTGGTTAAAGCAGTCTTCTCTTGATCCTCTGACTTCATGGCCACATGATAATACCCACTGGCAAGATCTAAAGTTGAAAACAATTTGGCGCCACCCAGGGCATCTAGAAATTCATCTACTCTAGGGAGAGGGTATGCATCTTTTATTTTGTCCTAACATTTACAGCCCGATACTCAACCCATAACTTAAGCCTACCATCTTTTTTCCTTACCTTCACCACCGGTGAAGCCCAAGAACTGGAACTTTCCTTAATTATCTGACTATCTAATAAAATTTGAAGATGATCTTGTACTTCTCTATAGAAGGCTGGGGGAATTCTCCTATAAGGCTACTTGATGGGGGTCTCATCTGTCAACTGGATGCTATGGGTTACTTTATCTGTTTAGCCTATGTCAGTATCTCCCTTGGCAAAAAGACTATCTTACCTAACTAATAACTCCTCTAACTTCTTCCTATCTCTGTCACTACCCTCATAACTGCTCCAATCTACAGGGCATCTAACATCATCTTTCTCTTCGCCATACGGCCGTGTTGAAAACTCAACTTTCTGAGCACTTACCATTTTGAAATGGTTGGTCAAATCCACAGTAACATATTAAATATCGCATACTAGAGTACCCTTAGACAAGAATATGTCTTTGTTCCACAGATTGACCGCTTGGACTTGGCATACGCCCCGTCTCAAGGTAGTCAAAGTGTGGGAGAAAAGCAAACCCTTGTGCTCCAAGTCTCGAGTTGGGCTGAAAATGACATGCATAATTTCACGCACAAATCTAACGCATTGTACACTAATTGCAGTGATGAAGCGGGCAGGTACACAATATTCTAGGAGTTCTTTTGTCTGGGGTATACAACAGTATATCCCCCGACCAAAGAACTCCTAGAATCTTCTGTCTAACTCTCTATCCCTTTTCTTGTTAACTGAGGAGAATATAAACAGTGCTCTTTCTCTATTTCTTCTTATTGTCCTTTTCTTCTCTGGCCCACTAAAATTCAGTGTTGCGCTACTTCGTCTTTGAGCACTTAAGTATAGAACACTATGTCTTTCTGTCCTTTATATTCTTACTCCTGTTACATATATTATGTGAAAACAAAACTAAACTTCAAAACAATGAATTTGAATAACAAAGTCACAAACAATTGATTGCACTCTGGACAACAGGATTGTGAGAGATGATGTCCCAAGCCTCACGATAGATGACAGAAGCGACAATAGAGAGAACAAACTGAAGTATCTGGGAATCACATTTGACAGGAGTCTGCCCTTCAAGGACCATGTGGAGACGGTTGTGACAAGATCTCAAAAGGGATTCAATGCACTTAAAACTATGGCTGCAATGGACACGGAGCAGAGAATGCTCTTCACACAATGCCAGCACTTGATCCTCTCAGTGATTGATTATGGACTAGGACTGCTCACTGTCTCAAAGAGTCAGCTGGTGAAATTAGAGCGCATACAGAACGAAGCTATGCGGGTCATTCTGGGATGCACCAGAGACACCCCAGTAGTGTGTATGCGCTACATCCTTGGTCTGCCTACTGTTGCAGGTAGGCACAATGTGATGCAGACGAAGGCATACCTCAGAGTAGCTGCATACACAGATCACCCGTAGCATGAGGCGCTGGACGTAGTTAAGGGTCAGAGACTGATAAGAGGGAAATCATGGATGGCTCAGGCGGAGGATACGATCAGACACGTGTGCCCCTTGGAGAACATTAGGCGATGAGAGGAGTCGGTCAGAGTGCCAGCCGATCAGTCAGACTTGTGCAGAGTTATAATCACATTGAGCCGGGAGTGCAGGGAGTGGCCAGCAGGGGCCACGGAAGTGGAAATTCAGCAATTAATTCATGATAATTCTCGCCCGGGTGATGTGATTATCTACACGGATAGTTCAGTGGTGAGAGGTAGGAGAAGTGCCTGGGGATTCTTAGCAAAAGCTAATTGTCGGCGTTTGGTGCAGGAGAGCCTGGAGTATGATCACACAACATCTATCTTAAGAATGGAGGTGGAGGCGGTCAGTGCAGCTTTCCGCTGGATAGAGGACACGATACATACACACACTGTGATTGTAACTGACTCAGAAAGCATGCTGAGTAGGGTGAGAACAGGCAGGCTTCGTGCAGTGTGGCTTGCTTCCCTTCGGAGGTCAGGGGTAGCAAGCATCACCTGGATCTTTTCTCCGGGGCATGCCGGTGTGCTGGGGAATGAACAGGCGGACAGATTGGCTGGCTCGGCAAAACTTGGTGGAGTATTGATGCATGACAAGACAGACGTGGTTGCGACCTTGTGGGATCACGTGTACACCTCTGAGGAGCAAATGGATCACCATAGTCTGGTAAGAAAGAGGTAGCGAGGTGTGACGAGGGGATCTGGCCGATGCTCGACGCTCAGAGGAAAGGCGAGACGGACATATAATCAGATTGCTACTGGAACTATTAGTGTTGGAACTCTTCGCTGGCTGCTGAGGATGGGGACGGAACGCTTATAGGAATGTCTCGAATGCTGTGATGTCGGTTCCTAAATCAATCAATCAATCAATCTCCATGCTGGTTGACGTCTCAATCGTCTTCAGGTAATCATTTCTTCCCTCACTGTTTCCTTTCAAGCCACTGCGAAGAATACTATTGCCAACGTATATCAGCTTCCTAGACATGATGCTGTTAATGAACAATTTTCTTCGATGTTCACATCTGGTATAATAATTTTGGGGGGGTAATTATTCACAATATTCTAAATATTTTCAGCAATAAGTAACAAGAAAACGTAAATTTTCTTCTTTAGTGATTGCGAAAAAGGTCTAAGCCTAGGTCGTCAACTGTTCTAGGATCGAAGCTCAGACGGGCAGACAATTAGAGCATTGCTTTGTTGATCCGGCAGCTTCTGCAGTTTGTATTGTTCCAGATGTATTGGTGTTACATTTATCTGTAGTAAACTAGGCAGACCGAGAGAGGGATCATTTTGCATGAGCAATGCACGGTCTCTACAATTCAGCCCAGGCTTCGTGCTATGGAGAGGTATAACTCCATCCCTGGTCACCGTCATGGGTTGTAGTTACTACGACTTATTTGAACCCCAAATTAACTAACTATTGCCTATTCAGGCTGCCAGGTAGCAGTAGATTGCGATATGGTACGTGGCTTCACGCACATGTTGTCAGAGCAAAGAAGCATAACCTTAAAATATATACATTAATTTGTGTGTTTGCCTTGCGCTAGGAATACTGTTTAATATCTGCATTCAAGGTCAGCGTGGCCAAATAGATACGCGCGCTTGCTCTTAAACTTCCGGTGTACTGATGCTGAAATAACGGGTTCAACGCCTTTACCGGTCAGTTGGACTAAAATATTAACTTCTCGTCATTGACTCGGGGGCGTAAAGTACAAGTACTTTGGAAGCAGGAGTGGGTTCGCCTGATGGCGAGGGATACTGGTAATAGAGAAAGCTAATCCACACGCATAATGGGTCCAGTGCATTAGAAGAAGTAGAACGTCTATGGACTACGCTTGAGTTCAAAGGGAGCGAAAGTAAACATAAAAATCTCTGTATTGTTGTTACCAGTCTACGCCTGAGTTCTTTTAAAGTATACTCACTGTTGTTGAGTATGTGCCAGTATATTCAATATTTGTGACATTTTCAATTTCTCCATTGTTGATTGTGATCTTTGCTTGGTATGCAGTTTTGCCCGTAGACATTATTTGTTTTTATTTTTAATACTTTTTGGGGGTTTTTTATTCTTTAATTCAGAAAATAAATGGTTTTCAATGTGTCTCTTGTCAGACAATATCAGCTCTTCTGATCCGTTAGCACTCTTTGTGAGGAGGATTGTGTCATCTGCATATCTAAGGTCTGAAAGTGCATTTCCACCAATTATGAGTGAATCCAAATGATCTTTGGTCGTTTTGTGTTCAGTTATCAGTTATGAGTTGGGGTATCTTCATTGCACTCTGGACAGGTCCATAGGTGCTCAGATCCTCCCCCCAGCATATGCATCAGCGTCCGGTGGCTAATAGTGCCAGTTCTGTGTTGGTTGACGAGGCGCCTTGTTTTCTCGATGTTCCTCTCGCGTCTGGCCGTGCCGATTCTTACTCCCAAGTCTTTTATCCTGGACAGCGATGTGGATTCACTGACGTCAAAGTCCTCTGTTCTCGAAATATTGTTAAGGGCGTTAATAACATCGGCACGATCCATGGGCTGGCCATCTACAGGGGGTGCAGAGCTAGCCAATTTATCAGCTCGTTCATTTCCTTCGACTCCAAAATGTCATTAGACGAAGATGAAGGTGACATTACGGACAACATACTTCCGCAGAGACTCAGTCCACTGTCTACGTACAGCTCCAGCTTCGACCTTCTGAAACATGCTCATTGAATCACTTATTACACACACGTTGGTATAATGCTGTGTTCATGTGTGTTTGTGTTCATTATAGTGTCAAGATATCCGATGTTTGTGACAGTTTAAGTTTCTTCATATCTGATAATGGTGTTGTGTTCATGCCATCGTGCCATCGAAGAGATCTGGGATTCACATTTTCTTGAGAAAAGAACACTAGGAATTGCCATGTGGTCATATCACCTGGGCCACCTTAGCTCCCAGAAAATGCCCTGATGACTAGTTTATGACGCTAGGTTTATCTGTGTGCCTTGTGATCACGATACAACTCCTTCATCCGGTTGGATTTGAACCTAGCACCACAGGACTAATAGTGAATGCTATAGCCTCTCCATCGTAAGGTGACCGGCTGCCTCTGCATGTTACCAATTGTTATATATTATTTCCCAATATTATGATGTTTGTTGTTTCGCTCACGTGTTAAGAAAACCCATAATGGAAGCAAAGAATTATAACACTGTAACGTGCTTAACGTGGCGAAAGGTTTACGGACGCGGTTCTTTATCCCGTATACCCGCGCTCGAAAGACATTTCGCTGGTTATTAACCAAAAGATATAGTTGCCGGTCGTTCCGAAAGCAATGGCACTCTACTGAACGTAAAACTTTCCAAGACATCAACAACAGCTAAAAATGCTGGTTTTGACTGCAATGTCCTGTATAGGATGTGCGGGAATATATATATATATATATATATATATATATATATATATATATATATATATATATATATATATATATATATTTATACAAAGTGCCGTCTCCGCAATGAAGGTTGGCTGCAATGGATCTCCAACACTGTCTGTCTCTCGCCTTGACTGTAAATTCTGTCAGGCTGATGTTCGTCTATGTCTTGATGTTATCCTCCCACTTGTATCGTTGTCTACCTCTTGCTCGCTTGCCCTCAACCTTGCCTTCCAGTATGGTTTTTATAAGAGTATCATGTTTTTTAACGTGGCCAAAATATTTCCCTTGTCTCCTCTTTATTTCTTTCATCAACTCTCTCTTCATTCCCAACTAGATATAGTTGACTTATTTCTGGTTGTTTCAATGCTGATATATCTACTTGAGGTGTCTTCGATTTCCGTATTCCTGGGTTTTTAAGTTTTATTTGTAATTTTAAAACTACAGGATTATGGCCAGAGTTGATATTAGCACCAGGGTATGTTTTGGCATTTGTAATATTGTTTTAAAATATATTTCTAATCATAATGTAGTCAATTTGGTTTCTTATTCTATCTCCAGAGCTTTTCAATGTATACAGTTTCCTAGGGGTATGTTGGAAAAAATGTCTATATATATACACATCCCGTAAAACACTTTAGTTGCAAAATTGAATCAATTATTAAAACAATTCTACACAAAGACTGGCATGAGTTGGTTGAGAGTCCAGATCCCATTGGGAGATGAATGGCAGCAACAACAGAAGAGGAATCACTGCGTACTTTGTAACTCTGTTTGATTTTGTAGGAAGCTAGCATGCATTCAATGTATTATTTGTTAAGAAATTGAATTATTCATTTAGATTGATAAAAGCACTTACGGTAAGGCTCCAGGGTGCATATCTTAGCAACGTTCCCGTCATCTGTCAGACACCGAAACTGGGTTTCATTTGACCTGGCACTACTGATGTCCAGTGTGAACTTTGGAACTCCTGATGAATTTAGAATGTGTCCGTTATAGACCTGTGACATGTGATCTATGCAGGCACCAGCCAGAGGACAGCTAGACACATTTTCATACTGTCTACCTGTCCACATCTGCCAGGTTAAGGTATTTGTGCTACCTTGAACAGGGCACTCAATGTGAGTGCTTTGTCCTTTCTCTACAATCACATGGCAATCCGGAGCTGAAAATATAAGAAACACCTTTCTCTACGTGTATCCCCACACATTTCTTAATGCAGATAAATCACTAGAAACGCATAAAAGACACAGACAGAATAAGACGAAACAACAGTAACGAACATCGAGGACTGGCCAGACAACGATCGCGTATCACACAAATACAGGTCGAACCGAGCACCACTGTAAAGTCAGGCGAGCGTATGGCCATTAAGAAACCACGGCGTCGCGACTAGGAGTTATTTAGTAGACATTATGTACTGATACACTTGTAGGTGCGAATGCAGTAATTACGTTACAACCAACATGTGTAAATCATGCTCTTATTTTACGTCTGAAACTCGCCCTACTCCACTTCATACATAGTTCCTAAGAATAATACACCTGGGACATGTGATCTACACAGGCTTTGTGTGAGAAAGTTCTTGTCCTATTGTTGCATTTAAGAATACCATTAGCGTACAGTTAAACTGCAACCACAATCATAGATCACGTGCCATTTCGCCAATGAAGGCTGACAATAATAAGTCTCCCAACATCCTGTTTACTGCGTCTTATCTATGTATTCATATATGTGCTCCGAAATTGTACACCCTCATGTACCGGTGTCTTATTCTTGTGCACTTACTGCCAAGCTTTCATTCTTGCAATTCCCTAAACAACGAACGTCTCTTCCTGTAACCCTAGTAAGATAATGTATTTCACTAGTAATGCTGTCTTATACTCTTGTCCATTGTCTTGTCCCTTGTGATGTGATTGCTTAACACTCACTTGCCTTGGAGCAAACACATGAGGGATCTAAAATTGCGGTTTCAAAAGTTATATACGTTGCCTTGTTGGCGTCATATGAGAGTTTGTTTTAATCTCACCTGATATTTTCTATCTATTGCTTTCTTATTATTCCTCTGACTATGTATACATATCATGTTTGTATGTTTTATTGGTAGTTGATCTGGATTGATTCACATACGATTCCCAATTGGAGAACATCGTGACAACTGGAAAGATCGAGGGGAAGAGAGACAGAGGCAGACCAAGAGAAATTACGCTGGATGGATTGAGACGGTAGCAGGGAGGAATATCAGCAGCAGAGTTGATCCAGAAAACCAAAGACCGAGATCTGTGGAGAACCATGAACGCCTACGCCAGCTGGCAGGGCACTTGATGATGATGACGATTCCCAAACCAATTTATGTTTGCCGCCTCGACCTGAGATCGAAACATAGTATTATCTCCGTGATACATCTAATGTTTTCTTCAATTACACATTGTAAAAAACAAATAATACATTCTTGCTTGCCTTCTCCTCCAGCCATGATATTCCTTAGGATTTGTCTAAACAGCCACATCACGAAAGCTTCAATTGTAAATTCACATTAATTGTGCTTTGTCCGTGTTTCGAAACCATACAATAATACAGAGTAAGTAACACCTGCATAATATTAACGTTAACTTCCAGCTGAGCTTTTTAGACTGAGATTTAAAAAAAAAAAACACAGTTACTTGCATGTCCTTAACAAGACGTCGCAATTAACCCCAGCATTTATTTTTTTGTTTGTTTCTGGTGGTTTACCGTACACGTTTACGTTCAGTAGTTTGCCATTGCTTTCTGAACGACCGACGCCACATGCCATCGAATACAATGCAAAGTTGTCTGCTTCCATATCGCGAGCAGCTGATTTCGAACCCTCGCCCTGATGTACCGGTGAATTGTGAAACGTGTTCACTGCCCTTTAGCCACAAAGCAGGCTTTTAGATTGAGTATTTTTGACTGCTTTTTTACAATTCATATCTCCTTCGTTCACCCCCCCCCCCCCCACCCCCTTTAAAAAAAATTAATATTATACAGAACAAGTACGCTTGAACTTTTGAACTGATTTACTATAGTAAAGTTCTTAGAATCTCGTAGACCAAGAAGAAGAAAACTACCGATATTCTTATAAATTTCAACATCGAAGAAATCTGGTTCATAAACAGCTTCAGGACTGGGAGACTAAAATAGTTTGGCCATGTTAAACATCACAGTGATGTGGAAAGAACAGTGATGAAAAACCTGGTGTTCCTTGAACAGGAGTGTGGGTCGAACTGAAACAATGAGCTCTGATTTATTATCGTAACCCGAAATGTACTACCAGATGTGGAGGTCAGCGTCTCCTTATGGGTAAGAGCGGTCGCTCTTAAATTTCTGGTGTGCTGATAATGAAATAGCTGGTTCAACCCCCTACACCGCACAGTTTGATTAAAATTCTTCTTCTTCTCCTTCTTCTTCTTCTTCTTCTTCTTCTTCTTCTTCTTCTTCTTCTTCTTCTTCTTCTTCTTCTTCTTCTTCTTCTTCTTCTTCTTCTTCTTCTTCTTCTTCTTCTTCTTCTTCTTCTTCTTCTTCTTTCGTACGCTTGAAATATGTCTATAACTGCAATGATGTCTCTTGTATGAATCTAACAGTGTTTTTTAGTTAACTCAGCGGTCCATAGAGTTTATCTTCCACTGTCGTCTCTCTAGGCCAGAAGGTTCGCCTGGATATGTTGTAGTTTGGGCAGTCCTGGAGTATGTGCTCTGCTGTCTGCGACGCCACAAAACATGTGCACATGTCTGAGTCACCAATCCTGAATTGTGTATACATGTGGTTGCGTAATCTATTGTGTCCTGTTCTGAGACGTAGAATAATGACCTGTACTGGTCTGTCCATAACGTGGTAGTCGTCTTGAGTTGGGTTTGATGGCCTTCCGACTAATTTGATCATTATTTTCTGTTGGTGGAATGTAATGGGCACATCAGGTTATTCTTCTTTTGCTCCTTCCTTAGCCAATCGATCATGTTGACTTCTCATCCTTGTTTCCTTGGAGCAAGATGGCGGGACATCTCTTCGTTCCGTGAAATGGAACGTGTTTTTCCCCAAATGTTTATGGATTAAGTGTGTTTTTCAAGATGAAATGAAGTTCGGACCGTGCAACGACGGAGTTCGTGCACGCTCGCCCGGACTCCTTTCGGCGTATCATCGGCGCCCAGTGGCGATAGTTAAGACTAACATGACGACCATTCGACCGGCAAGGACACAGCGCGGTAAGATGGCAGGCGCACGCAGAAGGCGATTAAAATGTGACAGATTGGGCATCGGACACATTCGAGTACTGTACTGGAACTGTGCATTTAGTCAAAGCCGACCCATTCTTGAAAAACTACTCTACAGAAAAGATATTGTAGTCTTACAAGAAACACAGCTCGGCGACGGAACAGTCAATGTCGCGGGGTTTCAGGGCTTATTTAACAGGCGGCACCTCGAACAGGCCATTCTGGTCCACGACAACATACTGGTGTCTGAGATCGATATGTCTGCCTGGAACAGTGATGGCCTGCAAGTGCAGGCATTAAGAATAATGTCGCCAGTGCAGCTTGAAATCGTGCACGTTTAAGCGTGAAATGGGAAGGTCGACGTGCGACAATGGCAGAGTTTATTCGATATGGATAAAAGGCATATCATCTACTGTGGGGGCTTCAATGCTAGAGACAGTCAATGGAGGAAACGCATCACCAATAGACGGGGAGAAGATCTGAAGGACGCCCTGGCATCTGCTGCCCTAGTCTGTCTGAATGATGGGAAGGTCACTAGAATAGCCACTCGGCCAGGTGACTCTGACAGCGTCATTGACTTGGCTCTGGTGTCGCCCACCATAGAACCAAGGTGCCGATGGGGCACACTGGGATACCACGACAGTGACCACTACCCCTGTATCATCCTGATCGAGAAAGACAGGGCCAGTAGTCAAGGAAACAAGACAAATTCCTTCCCCGTAGGACAACACTGGTCAAGACGCCATAAGCAAGATCAGAAGAAGAAAACTAACTTCCTCCCGCAGTATTCATGAAAGATGGTTGCAGCCACCATGGTGGAATGGAGAGGTCGAGAAAGCATGGCTGGGAAAGAGGCATGCTGCCAAAGACTGGCAAAAGGCCAGAAAGGCTAACATGCCACAGGTTGTGTTGGCGAACCTAAAGACTGAGGTCCATAGGACGATGACTTTATTCAAATTCTGCGTCAAACAGGCCAAGGCGGAGAAATGGGACGAGTTCTGCATAAAGGTGTGCTCCGAGCGATCTCTTACGACATTCTGGCGCCTCCATAAGAGCATGAACGGTGCTGCACAACGTAGGGGTATACCAGACTTTCAAGGCACATACATCAAATGGAAAACGTCGGATGCGGATAAAGGTAAGGCCCTTCTTGCACGCTACATAGAGCAGACTGACCAGGAAGACGAGCCCGCAAAGACAGGGGACCACAACGACACTCTCTCAGTTGTGCGAGGGGGTCGGGACAGACGAAGAATGCATAATCACAGCTGAGACAATACGTGCGATGCTCAAGAAATCACCTAACACCGCCCCAGGTCCAGACGGCATCCGATATGGTGACCTACTGGTGATGTCAGATGATGACATGGAAGAACTGGCCAGAGAATTCAACAACAGTATCCAGAGGGGTTAGATCAAAGAGGAATGGCTACATAGCTATTTGCTGCCGCTGCCAAAACCGAATAAAGACCATTCCAAGATGAGCGGCTACAGAATCATTACGATGCAGAACAGTGCTGGCAAGCTACTGGAGAAAATTATAGCACACAGACTCGCTTGTGACTTGGAACAACTCGGCTGCTTCTCGCCCACACTTGGGGGATACAGACGTAACAAAGGGTCATGGCTGAATGCGGCGGTCTTTGCTCAATATGTTATATCAGAGAATAGATATGTGCGGCTACCATAGACTTAGAGGACACATGCAATAGAGTATTCTTTGAGCACTTGATGCAAAGCCTCCTCAGACTGAAAGTGCACCCTCACTTTGTACGATGGATAGCTGCAGTTCTGCTGCAAAGGAAGGTGGTGCTAAGATGCGGTAGTTGGTCTTCTGAGCCGATAACGATACGTCCAGGATTGCCGCAGGGTTCACCATTGTCACCAATACTATTCAACGCGTATACGGTGCCGATCACTGAACAACAGTTGGACGGGAGGGGTAGGGCTCTGTCATTTGCTGACGACATTCTCGTGTATCGACAGGGTCGAGATGGACAGGCTGTTGCCAATGATATGCAGGGCGAACTAGGTCGAATTTTCTCATGCCGGTGTCCTTGTCAACCCCGCAAAGGCATCGGTTACATGGTTCTCCATAAATAACCATATTGTGAACACAGACCGGTTGGAGTCCTGGGTATTCCGCGTCTTTCCCGACGTTACCCACCCCTTGTGAACTTGGTTACTGGGGAAAGTTTCCCTCTTGTCCTTTCCCTGACGTGTGATTTCCCTCATCCCTCCGTTGGGTAAATCTGACCTATCACGTACTGTCCCATAGGCTCTCCTATGTTGTACTGGCGATCTCTGGTCTTCGTCTGGACTGGTAACTTTTGTCCCAATGGCTGCCATCACCATAAAGTGCGAAGCTTTGCTCCCGGATCTCTCCTCATATTTCCTAATGAGATGTCTAGGGAGATTTTTCTGCTCTTCCCCGATCCGGATTTTGTAGATGCTCTTGGACACCACCTTTTCCACAGGATAAGGTCCTTTCCATCCTACTTGGAGTATATTGGTCTCTGCTGGACCCCACACTTCCACTTTGTCTTCGACTTTAAGAGATATGTTACTCTTAGTCCGCTTGTTGGGTGGTGCGTTCTGGCACTCCGAACAAGACTTCAACCACCGGAGTACATCTCCGGTCATTCCTGGCCAGCAGTAATAGCCGGAAATTTGCTGCAAGGTCTCTCGGACACCCATATGTCGATTCTCGCCTATGATGTGTCCACTCTGAAGAATGTGAGGACGGTGGGTCTCTGGAACCACCCACTGCTCGTGCAGGTTATCTCCCCTCCCAGCTCTCCGATAGAGTAGTCGATTCTTCAGAAAGTACTGTCCCCGTTCTGGTGGCTCAGCGCTTGTTTGCAGCTTCCTGTAGCAAGGACGCAACGTAGTATCCTTCCTCTGGGCAGTATGCAATTCTCCTATTCCTGAGTTGTCGCATAGTGTCTCTGCCTCTTTTTCCTTCCCTTGAGATCCACTGACTACTGTTCCCTTGTGGGCTGGCTGTTTGGGCATCCCCAAAAAGACATATTTCGTGCCAATGATCATGGGAAATAAGGAGTCAGACAATACAGCAGCTGGAATAATGCCCGTGACGTACCTGGATTTAATCTCCACCTTGGCGATTGGCAGCGTCATGGTAACAGCACTCCTCATTGCCGGCTATATCTCTATGGTCTCCCCTGTAAGTTGGTCTGGGCTTACCAAGCTGGCGTCCACCACCGCTTCCCCATCCAAACCGGTATCGTAGAGACAAACAACCTGCTGGCCATTGACTTCAATCAGTTCGACCACAGGTGGTCTCTCTTGGTCCGGAGTGTCTTCCATCTCCTTGACCGTTTCCTTGCCGTCCTCTTTTGATTCCTCGAGGTTGGTTATGCAATTGGCGTCTTCTGCCTTGCATCTGCAGTCCACAGTATTATGTGTTTTCGACCGGCAGTGTGTGCACTATGTTCCCTTCCTAGGTTTTCGTGTGTCCTTTTTGTTCCTAGCTCCTTCGCCGACCTCAGCATTGTCTGTGATCACCGTCGTAGGAATCACTTTGCATGCTGCGAAGTAAGAACTTTTAGGTTTCGATCTGCAGTCCTTCGTGGTATGAGAGGGCACCTTGCAGACTGAACACCACTTCTCGGACCACTGTCGTTTCGCTGGAGAATTCGAGGTGTTCTGGTTTCCTTCCTTCACCTTCTCTGAACTCTCCTCTGTGTGCTTTATATAAGGTTCCACTTTTTCTCCTTCCCAGGTTTTCGGTTTCTTTTTGTCTTGCTTCTCCTGACCTTTGGTTTGAATACTGAGTTCCGCAGTCTCCCCATGTACCTCTACGAATCGTTCCGCCAGCTTATTCAAAACATCAATCCGTTCCGCCCCTTGTTCTCCCGAGAAGGTTCTGAGAGGTTTTGACATTTGCTTTCGCATCTGGTCGACCACCATCATCTCTTCGACACTCTCATAATCCCTCTTGAATTCTGCCAAGTCCATCCATTTCTGGAGATAGGATTTCAACCTCAGACTGTAGGCGGCGAATAGTTCTCCCGGCTCTCGTCTAGACGATCTAAACTTCTTCCGATACGTTTGTGCTGTGACTTCATAATGCTTCATCAAAGCGGCTTTTAATTCCTCGTACTGATTTTCATGTCCTGGTGGTAGCCGTGTGTAGACCTCGTACCCTGAACCACGTAAAGCCTGGGATAATTTAAGAGCCCATCGGCTTCTAGCCAGTCCCATAGCGACTGCCATGGCTTCGAACCGATCCAAAAACTGGTATATCTTCTCTTTACTTTCATCAAAGACCGCCAAGGGAAACTTCATGGCATGGTAACCCTGTCCAATCATGTCGGTTGCCCCAGGTGAAGATGAACTTCCTTCTGCTGCATCTATTTCACCCTTAGTTTGTGTCTTGAGTTCTAACTCTTTCAAGCGGTATTCATGTTCCATTTCTTGTCTCCTGGCAGTCTGTTTCATTTCCAGTTTCTTGGTCTCCTGGTCCCTTTCCATTCGTTATCTATTTCACCCTTAGTTTGTGTCTTGAGTTCTAACTCTTTCAAGCGGTATTCATGTTCCATTTCTTGTTTCCTGGCAGTCTGTTCCATTTCCAGTTTCTTGGTCTCCTGGTCCCTTTCCATTCGCTTGGCTTCCTATTCCATTTCCAGTCGCTTGGTCTCCTGGTCCCTTTCCATTCGCTTGGCCTCCTGTTCCATTTCCATTCGTTTGGTCTCCAACTCTATTCTTCTCAATTCCAACTCGGCCTTCCAATTTTCTCTTTCTGCATGACGAATTTCCCGCTCTCGTTCCTGTATGTAATCAGTTAGTTCCGAACCAGCTAAACCAATTGCCTCCCCATTGGCCCTCTGTTCGGCTGTAGTTACTTTAGGAGTTGCCATAGTTAAGAAGGTAAGTCCGCAAATAGAGTACAGACACTTCAAGGCAGTAACGAAGAACTCACTATAGCCAGATAATCTATTATAACCTATATCAATTTCCCCTATGTATATCTAATATTATAAATCTACAACACCACACAGTACCTCACAACCACTCTCTCATCCACAAGAGGAGATATAGGATAAAGACTTATGTAGAAGTGTGACCGTGTGACTAGGTATGTAATGTGTCTTACCACCTATCCACATTCACCCTGTCTGGAACTTTCTCACTGTAAAGTCACCAGCATTAATGAAATGTTTCTACCATAAACGTAATGGCACGATATATCCAATGGACGTCCTTCCATTAAAAGTCATCAATGTATACTTATATTTATTCCAATCAGTATGTCCCAACATGCAGGTACTCCGCTATGCCTGTGCCTATATGCAGGTACCCCTCTATGCATATGCCCTGTTATGCCTCCAGTTCATATGGGTATTATGTACTACCTCGCTGCTCCACCAATTATGTCACTTGTTTTCCCGGGAGGAATGTGGAATCAACAAGCACATCTTCAAACTTATTATCTGTTGGGATTATTGACTGACTTCTGTCTACACTCCTCCCTTCTGTCTTCCCTTCCATATATCTATTTCTTTCACTCTCTCTGTTATTACCCTCAACACATACTCCGACAACAGTTCCTTTCAACGATAAATAAAATATTTATTAATAAAAACTATGTCTGGTGTATGTATGGACTGTGTAAGCGTAGTTGATAGTGTATTCTATTGTTGGTGCAAGACTGAACTCGTAATGTCTAGCAGCGGTGTCACATCTCGCCCACTCATTATGCAAAACCACAGGACAGCACATCAAACAGGAAAGGTCTCATCCTGGATGATCCGTATGCTTGAGTCTGACGGTAAATCCGTTATTGAATGAAACAAAACTGTTCACCGCTGGATCACTGTACAGTAATAATAATCCAGTCAGTTTATGACTTCGCCCGAGTCTGTTTCATGAAAGTACTTATCCAACATTGAATAAAGCCACATCACCACAGTTCAGCATATTGTCTATATGAGTAGCAATGTTTTTACTTGTCTATTGTCTATGCATACAAGACGTATGTAGTTTTATTTTGCTTTGCTTTCTGCAAACTTATATTCCTTTTTTCCATATTACTTTGGTTATCTGGATCTTCTTTTTCAAAGTTCCTTTAAAAGTATAGTTTATTTCTTATTTGATCCTGTCTAATTTATTACGTGGTTTATTGGGGTATTTGCTCTCCCCACAAATGAAATGCCTTGAGTTTTTTTTTTTTCAACCAAGCTTTTCCAGCACACAAGAAGTATGTGTCTATCTTCTCTGATATATCCGGATAGGAGTTTGAACCTGTGAAAAGTATAATAGATCTAGTGATAAGCGTCTGCCACTTAATACTACTTATGCAAGTGTCCTTCTCCAGCCATAATGACAAGGCTTCCGAAGTAAACACCCACATAAGACATATGAATTCACCAAAGTCTAAACTATTCACTAATAGAAAGCAATGGTAAACGCTATGCACACACATCTATTTTCCTATGCTAAAACTATTACTCTAAAGTATTAATACCTTATATATGCACTTATCCTCCTGGAATCGAAATACACTAGCGAATAACACACTAATATCCCATATTCTTTCAACCATTAGGGACGTGTATTTCTTTCCCCACTCAGGAGGCATAGATCATTCAGCCCAGTTTGGAACACACACTAACCAGAAACCCCAGTTGCTACTATTTATAACAAGTGTCCAATCCTCCGTTGATTGTTTGATCTACAATCAAATTTGCCGTATCCTGCCCATCAAAAAGCGGTGAAATCACGTAGTGGTTAGTTGTTCGTTTCTCTTCGTTGTTACGCTGTTCCTCCGTTCATCGCTGGTCGCACTTCAAAGAAATCTATTCTCTGATCACCGTCTTTCTGTTCCCCGTTCTTCTGTCCGTTCGTTTTCCCGTCGGCCGATACGAGCGGCAGCCACTGACCTCAGCGAGTACCTGTATCCTATTTTTATATTCGTAGGTCAATGATCGTTAATTTTATTCCTCCTCTCAGAATGAAGTACACAATTGTTAACCCTCCTCCTTCATTGCATTTTAATATGTAAGTTATCAAGGAATCACTAAACTGCAGTTTTTTCCGTGACACTCTGCACACCCTGTAGATAACCAGCCCATGGATCGTGCCGATGTTATTAACGTCCTTAAAGATATGACGAGTACAGAAGACTTTGACGTCAGTGAATCCACATCGCTGTCCAGGAAGAAAAACTTGAGAGTAAGAATCGGCACGGCCAGATGCGAGAGGTACATCGGGGAAACGAGGTGTTTCGTCAACCAACACACAACTGGCACTATTAGCCACATGACGCTGATGCATATGCTGGGGGAGGGAGAGGAGGATCTGAGCACCTATGGACCTGTCCGGAGTGGAATGAAGATACCCCAACTGATAACTGATAACTGACTGGGCTTGGTAAATTGCAAGTACCTTAGAAATCAGAGTGGGCTCGCCTGATGACAAGCTATACTGTTAATAGGGAAAGCAAATCCGCATGCAAAATCAGTCCAGTGTTCTTGAAATAGTAGCACGTATGTAGACTACCCATGAATTCAAAGCGACCGAACAAAGAAAAAAGAAAATTAAAAAACACAACTGCCTATTGTGAGATGCATAAGAGTGATTTTTGACCGTGAACTATAAGAGTTACACATTCTCACAGTGATAACTACCATCACAAATGAAATACTTACATGGAAACTTAGGTTTATATGTGTTGACCCAGTTTTGACCCAATGGGTTAATGCCACGGCATTCATATGTGACATCAGGATCTTTGTATGGAAACATTTAAGATAAGTAATTCATAAGTGCATTGGTCATTAACATCGTTAAGCTGTATAAACGTGTTACCTTGTGTTATATCGAATAATGATCTTTACAGTAACATAAACCTTGGGGAGTTAAGTAGCTTGCACGCTTGCTTATCGGTCCGGTTGTCCACAGATCATATTACATCAACACAGAGTTTCTTCTTTTCATTTGTTTTTCCATCTCAGGTAGACCCAGCTAAAATGAGCTCCAGAAATGTCTTTGGAAGTAAAGATGGATACTGTGATACTGACGACGTGACCCACCGAGTGTTGATTGGTCTGTAAATATATAAGGCTAGTAAAATATACCCAACGCTCCTCAAGGCGTTACTGTTTGTATAATCATTTGAAGCGGCGGATGACCGGAGTCTCAGATTGCCTGTCTCACACATGATGGGACATGTGTTTGATCCGCCGGTATTCCGGATGGGATTTTTTCATGTTCCTAGCCTATAAACAACATTGCAACTGATTGGGCTATATAATTAAGTGCAGAAAAAGACTCTCTCTAGACACACCAGAAATTGTACGTATGTCATACTTAAAACAGACACACACACACACACACACACACACACACACACACACACACACACATACACACACACACACACATACACATGTCATCAACACATTTTAAGGACGTCAGTAATGTTGATTTAGGATTATTTCCTTAGTGTTGACGTTGTAATAATTAGTTATTTCACATACTTAATTAGTTCAGAAAATTAGTTATTTCAAGTGTTTTGCTTTCAAAGATGCATTGTTATACATGTTTACCTCCAAATGGGCACTCTGTTTATGCCGGGTGACAATGAAAGACCTAATTCTGTGGAGAAAACTTTACTAACTTAGGCCTTGTCACAGACAGTCTATCTAAGAATGATTGAAGCACCTAGTTAATCCTAGTATGCCTCTCTGTGAAGTTCCAGTAGTGGTCTTGCAAACGTAGTATGTTTCTGGAGAGGTCAGGTATGCAACACAATCTCCAAAGAGATCATACATTCGTACCCGGTCATGTGAAAGATTTCTACACTAAGTTCATTCAAATAGATGCAAATCTGTTCAGGGCTTAGAACAACCTGATTACCGGTGTATAAGACTTAACCCTTTGCACCCTACCAGTACCCAAGGGTATAGATCCTGTACCCTGGTGTTCCCGGGTCATTACCCGTTGTTTTGCATACTAATAGTATTTCAATATTTCACCCTGAAAAGGACATTATTTCTGGGGAAAAAATCATTGGTGAACAAGAAACAGAAAATGTTTCTAAGTGAGAAATAAAACATGTTTCTAAGTGAGAAAAAAAATCATATTGATGCAATTCTGGGGACAAGTGTCAACATCTTGTATCACACACACAGGCACCCTCACCACTTCATCCACACCCGAAGAAACATCCGTTGTGTGGATGGTATAACATGTCTTTTAATTCAGGCGGATCTGATATCGTTACAAATAATAACAATTGTCGCCTTTTTACAATGCACAATCACTTAATCACACTCCACACTCGCTATCTCCAACTAGTGCCCTAGGAAACTATGCATTTGCACTCCGAAAATCACAAGTGTCCGTTCTCGAAAGCTGTCCTGTCCCGTCTCCAGGTTTTCAGCCGGCTAGCTGGCCTTGTCGTCCTAATTCTCGTGCGGTCAGTAAAACCCCGTGCTATTGTACCTATCTTGTAGTACAGCAGTCTGTCCGTGTTACCCTGGGTTGTAATAACGTCTAGTCTGTTCAAGGTGGTATCCCGTGAACTAGCCTCCCCTCCTATCCTGGGGGTTGGTCCTGGCGGTGTCCTGGTTATGACACGTCCGTTCCCCCACCTACGTCCTGTCTTATGACAGCTTGTGTTCTATATCTACTCTATCTATTCCCCTGTAGAAGTCCTTATCTATGTCCTATCTGTCATTACCTCTATACTGTCCCTTGTCCTATCTATGTCCTCCTCAACATCGTGACATACTCCAGTGCCTCCCCCGTTTTGTGTCACGAAATTCAACTAGTGGGTGTGACACAATGTCGTATCAGCATATAAAAAATTATTTGGATCTAATTTGTCAATATGTTGTAGGAGTTCAGTACTCGTGTCTTTAGGTACCACTTATGATTAATATTGGTATAATACCAATTTGATGTATTTACCCACTGGTCTATGATCAGTGTAACATACTTGTAATGTTGCTAAGAGTTACTACTCTTCCACATTGCACTACTGGAAGCTGTATCGAACCAAGGACAGTTTGTTTTATATAAAAACACTACCTCTCCAAACAACGAAAACCGATGTCCCGAAACAAATTGTTCCTGTTAGGGAAACAATTCATGAATATATAATTCATGGCTCCCGGGAAATGTACATCAACATCTTTTACAAGTTATGTGTCTGCTGATCTCTACCTATCTGACTTCCGCTTGCGGATAAATTCTCAACTCTGTACTCATAATTTCTATAAATCTGTTGTGTCCCCTGTGACCGTATGATCTCCCTTATATAAACTTGATGTTTGTACGTTATGTGTTCGTATTCCTGATTGTATGCGTGTTGTCTTACTATTTATGTATGTTTAAATTAGAAGCATTACATATATGTTTATAATTCTGTAATTAAAGTCTTAAAGTGTCGCAGGTAGGTTTCTCCATGTCACGAATCAAGGCTTATGCTCAATTTGTAAGATGAGTCGCCGAACTGAGACGCTGGAAAACATCACCATAGCTGCAATGTAATAGTGGTTGAAAAACATATAAAATAATTACACGCTCACATGTGTGTGTGTTGCATGTATTTGCACGCGCATGTGTGCGAGTGTGTGTTTGTGTGTGTGTGTGCGCGCGTTTACATGCACTATGCCTTAAATGTCATAATATAACTGTATATATGTATGTATTTGCTTTGTTCACACATGTGACACCTAACACTAACAAACGGCAACGCTCTGTGATATACACAAACAAAAGAAACACACATTACGCCTTGTAAATATACATTGATTTGTGCGAAAAAAATGCACCATTGAACATTCATAATATTTTTAATACATTCATTCCTTCTTTTACTCATCTTTCGTCCGCTCATTTAGACAATGTTAATTTTAAAATGTTTTTATCATTATAATATAATAAGCTCGTTTTAAGCAATTCCCAGCTGACTTGTAGTACATTATAGTTGTACTTTCTATATTACAAAAATCTATTTACAGAATTGTTGGATTGCTTAAGGCAATACCAAGGGAAGAAAATTATCCTAACTAAGTCGTTAACTCTAGTTTGGTCTAATGAGTGTTGTTAACTAAGGAAAACTAATTTAACTAACTTAAAAAGCTGTAGGAGAAATGTGTTGGCTCCCTTAAAATAAAATGTTAATAATTTAACAATTCTCTATAAACTATCACTATCGTTAAGTAATTTTAAATATTGCTAAGACTATTTACTTTAAATTATTCTAAACTTTCTCTACATCATCATCATCATCATCAAGTGTCGTGCCGGCTGGCGTAGGCGTTCATGACTCTCCATCGATATCGGTCTTTGGTTTTCTGGATCAACTCTGTTGCTGATATTCCCCCATGCCACCGTCTCAATCCATCCAGCATCAATTCTCTTGGTCTACCTCTGCCTCTCTTCCCCTCGATCTTTCCAGTTGTTACGGTGTTCTCCAATGCCTCTCTTCTCATCACGTAACCGAAGAATGATGTTTGTCTCTGTCTTATTGTTGTATATAATGTTCTAGTTTCATTAGCATGTTTCAGGCAGTCGTCGTTAGTTACTCTGGGAGTCCAAGGAATTTGCAACATTCGTCTCAGGAACCACATCTCTGTTGCTTCTAGTTTCTTCTTAATTTGTCCATTTACATTCCAAGATTCACTGCCATACAGCAAAACTGGTTCTACATAGCATTTCAGCACTCTCTTTCTTACATTCAGAGATAGTGACTTATTGTATAAGATACTCTTCATTTTCTGAAACGCGGCTTTTGCCTGTCCTATACTACTCCTAATCTCTGTTGTACATCTTCCATCTGATGTTATAAATGCCCCTAGGTATCTAAAATTATCCACTTGGTTTAGGAGTTTCCCTTCTATTTCTATGTCACAATTTGGTGTCACCATTTTCTTTGATATTTCAATTGTTACTGTTTTCTTGATATTCAAGGAGTGTCCTTTCCTTGCACTCTCTGTTACTACAACGTCTAATAATTGTTGTAGGTCTGTTGAATTATCCGCCATCAATACTGTGTCATCTGCATAGCGTATATTATTTATATTATAACCTCCAACTAGTATCCCTGGCATCTCTTTGATCTCTCTCATTATTACTTCGCTATACAGGGAGAAAAGATCTGGTGACAAGACACAACCTTGTCGTACTCTTAGCTTTATCTGTTCATAACTACCCTCTTTATTTCCCATTTTAATTGCTGCTACTTGGTTCCAGTAAATATTCATTATTATTCTTAAATCTTGTCCATCAATGTTGATATCTTACAACATTTTAATCAGTTCATCATGTTTTACTTTATCAAATGCCTTAGTATAATCTATGAAGCACAAATATATGTCTCTCTGTTTCTCTTTTGACCTTTCTATTAGTGTCCGTAATGTATAAATTACAATTAAAAATTATCTACATATATTCTAAATATCCAGGAAATTTGTATGAGAGTGAAACTTCAATAAAAATCAGTTGACTGTAGTACATGTTATGTTAACAAAGTCTATTTACACTAAGCTTGTAGTAGCTCCTGGTGAAGGTGATGACGTAGCGTCCTCCTTCTGTCCTATTATGACTACCACAGTCTATATAAACTAATTAATCTGTAGCAGCTGCAGATGACGGTGATGATGAAGCGTCCTCCTTCTGTTGCACTCCAAAGTCTGAGGGTCTAGTCAGCAAATCTGCTAACGTATTTTTACTTCCTCGTATGTGCTTTACAGAAAATGAATAGTTCTGGAGTATCAGGGCCCAGCGGTAAATTATGTTGTTCTTAGGAAGCCGTTATTCAATCACTGTCAACGGGGAATTGTCAGTTTCAACGACAAAATGTGTTCCGGCAAGAAATCGATCTAATTTATTCACACAATACACAATCGCTAGAGCCTCCAATTGAGACACATCATATCTGGCTTCCGTTGGAGGGAGCTTGCAACTTACGTACACTATTGGATGAAGGATTCCATCATATACTTTTAGGAGTACTCCCGATATTTTCGTGGCACTCGCATCAGTCCTAAGAGTATAGGTTAACTTTGGATTAGGTAAATTTACAATAGGGATGTTACTGAAATAATTCTTCAGTTGTAACATTGCACTATTTAAGGTAGCATCTTGTACATTGATTTTTACATTTGATTTTAACAAATCAGAAAATACACTGGTAATCTGAGCCAAATTAGAAATGAATTTGTTATAGTAATTCACTAATGCCAACACTTTTTTAGTTCGTTTGACTGCGAGTCCAAACAACTTAATTTCCCAAATGTATCGTACATTTTGAATAAGCATAGCAAATACAGATGTCAATATATTGCATAATGAAATGAAAATTTTACTGTCGCTCAAAATAATGAGAAATGGTGGATAATTATACCCTAATCCAACTTTTATCAACAACCTTGGTATCAAATACAATGGACACATGTTTGTTATTGGTTGCAGTTGGTAAGCATACCATGTTGTCCATATAACCTTCGACAAGATTAATGATATAATTGTGATGGTACCACTTATGCGCCATATTAACTGTTTTCTGTTCTGTTCTCTGCCACTTTGGTTATGTCCCTTGACCAATATGTCACTGTGCACTGTGTTAACGTTAGTGTGTTGCCAACTGTGTTGTCTGCTAGCATGAGACTGGTGGGTATGTGAATTTTGTTTTAGGTCTAATGTATGGTTTGTCTGTTGTGTATCTTGTCTGTTGCTGTCAGTGTTGTCTTGTTATGTTGTTATGCTGGTAGTGAAACTTCCTACTAGTTTAATCGTTTGATCATTATCACTTTTGAGTATGACGTCACAATAGTTTGACTGAAGAGAATCTGAGTTATGCAACCTTTTATGGTGTTTTGTTGTGTTCTACATAGTTGCGTCTCTTGGATTAGTAACTTTTGGTTGATGTTCTTGGTTGCTTATTTCTTCATTAGTGGCTGTTATTTTACTTGCTGCTTTTGATGTCATATATCTTTTCTGCCATTCACTAATTTGTTTTTGCGTACAGTATTTTACGTCCGGTAAACACCCTATGATTAAATCTGTACAAGGGTTATCAAGAATTGCGCATTTAAATGTGTCTGTAAGAAAGGGTGTACAAATTTGAGCTATGGCCAGTGGGTATTTCTCGACATTGCCTGAGAATGTTCGACAATTGACGAACTCGCCTGTGTAATCTTCTTCGTTCGCCAACTCCTTTCTCGGACCAATTAATGTACATCCGGAATCGAGCAAACATTGACACGGTTTATGGTTAACAATCCCCTGGTGGAAAGTTAATTTTCCCATGTCAGACATTACTGCATTGGCATTCTCATTTGTGATACGGATTTTATGCCAGCAATTTAGTACTCCATCTTTGTGGAAGGTATGACAAGTTTCACATCTATCATCGTTAAGTATATCAATTTCTGCTAATACATTTTCTTCACCTTCTTATACTTGTTCTTCCTCACATTCGCTTTCAGACGATGAGTCAATGAGCACTGCATTCACACTTCTCAATTTATGGCGCCCATTACAACGTGATGAATAGTGGCCGTAAGATTTGCAAAAGAAGCATTTAACCGCATGTCGGTAGGTTCCTCTCTTGTTTTGCTGCTTCTTTATCATCTAGGTGAGAAGGATAATTCGGATTAGCATCACACATCCCAAACTGATAGTGAGAAAACTTACCGTATGGACACTGTGGAGGATTAGATCTTTGCTTATCTCTGTATTGGAATGGTCTTTGAGGTTTACTATAGGCTGCTGCCACTATATCATTCTCATCGATGTTAGAACTAAATATGTCTCTATTGGACGAAAAATAAGCTGATCCCCTTTTCTCTAATTGTTCTAATGAATCTACATCAGCTTGTTGTAAGAATTTAGCAAAAGGACTTGGCATTGTTGAAACAATTTTGTCCATAATCATTAAATCCCTACGTTTTTCATAATTTTTGTTAATCTTTGCAGCGTTCCGCCACTTATTGTATACGTCCTGCACATGCGAGACGTAATTAATGAAGGTCTGATTACTTTTGGGTTTCAATTTGGAAAACTGAACTTGATACCCTGGGGCATCTAGTAGAAAATGCTGCATGACGCGTTGGCGAATATAGTCATAGTCATTCCTTAGTTCTTGGGGAATGGACTCTATTACATTTAAAGGCTCCGCGGAGAGATTCTTTATATAGATCATGGCCCAGTGCTCCCTTGGTACTTCCTGGAACTTTAGCTGAAACTCTACATTTTCAGACCAGGCAGAAATTGAGTCACCTTGGCAGAATGGTTTCACTATCCCTTTGTATTTATTATACTTGTTTTTCTCTTCTTTACTCTTTAACGTTGTCGTTGCAATGTGTACATGCGACTCCACCTCAAGTTCTTTCATTTCACCTGAGTTTGTGCCTCAGTTTTTAACTGTTTTAGTTTGGTAGCTTCTGCTAACTCTACTAGTTCCTTTTTATGCAACCGTTCTTGTGCCCTTTCCTCTTTCTCTCTCGGCATCTACTTTCCTAACTCTCTCCTCTTTTTCTGCCTTTACCTTTCTTTCCCTTTCTTGTTTCTCAATTGCCGCAATTCTATCGGTATGTTCTTTGTACTCTTTCTTTGCCCACTGTTCTAATTTATCTCCACTAAATCCAAGATCTTTCCCAGCTTCAATACATTCCTTTAGTGTCAACATTGTTACAAGTTATATTCCAACAAGCAAATTTTACAATGTCCACTACTAATACAATATTTATCAATAAATTGATTAATACAAATTTCAATTTACAGCATTAAAAAAAAAAAAGAAAGATGCTCTCTTAAATTGCAATGTCAAAAAATGGGATACTTATCTGATGTTCTGCAAATTTCTGCTTTTCATACCGTTCTAGGGGGTTATCTTCTTCTTTCCGTTGTCACACTACTCGGCCTGTTTATATCACTTTCCCCCTCCACTTCTGGTGTGTAGAGTAACAACAATTAATATTTAATAACAACAATGATGATACCAAGATACCAAAAAAAAAAACCAAATTTGTCAGTCGAGTCAATTCTTCCGAGAGGAGACCTGGAATACGGAATATATATTTGTTAGTTTTGTCAGTCGTCTTGTCTTCTGTCGTTTAATCGTGTAATGTAGTCTTCACTGGCGTCACCTGAAACGTTATCCTGAAAACATGCTGTATATCATATTTACAACATTTCAGTAAGTTTACACAGTTTACACATACTCGTAGGCTATGAGTTCATTCGAGCTTTCTGAAAACACGTCTACACATTCTAGTATTTTGATAAACTTTTACACACGTTTACACATTCTCGTAGGCTGTGAATTCATTCAGTCAATTAACTGACCACTATCTGACACCACGTTTCGCTGCCTGTCAACATCTTGTACCTCACACACACAGGCACCCTCTCCACTTCATCCACACCCGAAGAAACATCCGTTGTGTGGATGGTATAGTAAGTCTTTCCTCTTGAGCCTAAGGCGGCGCATAGGGCAGAAGTCCTGTCTCTCCATGCCTGGTGGTTCGCTGCTATCTGTTGTAGATCTTGGATATTTACTTGGCCATTGAATGAGCCTTCTCTAATGATGGTTCTACGCAGGGTCTCTCTTGGTCTTCCCCGTTTTCTTTTCCCTACCGTTGACCATATGAGGGCTTGGTAGTGGAGTCTTGTCTTGTCCATTCTGAGTACATGGCCGATGTAGTTCCAATGGCGTATTCTTATGAAATTGGATACTGTATCTTGCTTAGTCTCCTATCTTATTTGCGAATTGGTTCTGAAGTCTGTCCAGTGGATGTTTAGAAGTCTTCTAAGGCATTTGTTCTCAAAATTGTATAATTTTCTATCTAAAGCTACCGTTGATTTTAAACTTTCACATCCATACGTTAACACTGGAATCACACAAGAGTTGAAGATTTTAAGTTTTGTGTGTTTGCTGAGTGTCTTTGACTTCCAGATGTTTGACAGTTTATTGAAGGCACTAGATGCCAGTGCGATTCTAGATGATATTTCTGGTGTTGAGTCCCCTGTAGATGTCATTTTGCTTCCTAGGTATGTGAAGCTGTTGACTTTTTCAAGAACGTAGCTGTTCAATTTGGTGTCATCTGAACTGTTGGTAAGTTCAATAGTCTTTGCTTTGGGGTGTTAATTTGGAGACCAATTTGCCCTGAAACATTTTGGAGGTGGTTTATTTTCTCTTGGGCATCCGGGTGTGTTGAACTCAAAAGCACTATGTCGTCGGCAAAGTCCAGGTCTTCGAGAATTTTGTCAACCCAATGGATACCCATATTTGTGTTATTTGTGCATTTGCTCATGACCCAATCGATAGCTATTCCAAAAAGCAACGGTGATAAGACACAACCCTGTTTCACTCCTGTTTCGACTGAGAACCAGTCAGAGTTGCCTGTTTCTATTCTTACGCAGCAACGTGTCTCTTTGTAGAAAGATTTTATGACGTTGGTATATTTGGTAGGAAAACCATAGATGTTAAGTAGATTCCAAAGTGAAGGACGGTGGATTCTGTCGAAGGCTTTTTGAAAGTCGACAATGTTGGTGATTAATTTCGACTGGAATTCTTCGGAGTCTGCAATGATTACTCTGAGGGTGAAAATGTGGTCTATGCATGACCGTTGTGGTCTGAAGCCTGCTTGTTCTTCTCTGAGCCTTTCATCTATCGCCTTTTTCAGTCTCTCAAGTAACATGCTACAAAAAAGTTTTCCTGGTACTGATAATAGTGTGATACCACGCCAATTATTGCAATCAGACATATCGCCCTTTTTAGGCAGTTTGAAAATTACACCATCTTTCCACTGTTGTGGTGGGGATTCGCTTTGCCAGATTTCATTGATCAGCTGTAACAAACGTTGTAAGGTGTTCTCATCTGCTGCTTTGAGCATTTCTCCTGAGATTTCATCTTCACCAACAGCTTTGTTGTTCTTCAATTTTTTGATGGCTGCTTTAATTTCTTCCATGGTGAATGACTCGCAGAAGGCATCTAGTGGGGGAATAGTAATTTCTCCATCAAGGTTGGGAACAGTGTCAGGCTGCGGTCTATTTAATATTTCTTTGAAATGTTCTGTCCATCGTTGCTTTTGAAGGTCATCGGATAACAGTTGATTGCCTATGGTAACAGCCTACCTTGGTGGGCTGGTTGCCGATTAACAGTGAGAAGTAATGGATGGTATAACATGTCTTTTAATTCAGGCGGACCTGAGATCGTTACATATAATAACAATTGTTGCCTTCTTTACAATGCACAATCACTTAATCACACTCCACACTCGCTATCTCCAACTAGCGCCCAGCAAACTATGCATTTGCACTCCGAAAATCACAAGTGTCCGTTCTCGAAAGCTGTCCTGTCCCGTCTCCAGATTTTCAGCCGGCTGGCTGGCCTCGCCGTCCTAATTCTCGTGACGTCAGTAAAACCCCGTGCTATTGTACCTATCTTGTAGTACAGCAGTCCGTCCGTGTTACCCTGGGTTCTAATAACGTCTAGTCTGTTCAAGGTGGTATCCCGTGAACTAGCCTCCCCTCCTATCCTGGGGGTTGGTCCTGGCGGTGTCCTGGTTATGACACGTCCGTGTCCCCACCTAAGTCCTGTCTTATGACTGTACTAAGTCCTAGCTTGTGTTCTATCTCTACTCCTCTGTAGTCCTTATCTATGTCCTATCTGTCATTACCTATATTGTCCCTTGTCCTATCTATGTCCTCCTCAACATCTTGACAACAAGTGTATATTTGCAATCGATTTTGCCGATTTTCCAAACATTCAATATTTAAATTTAAAAAAAAGCAAAGAGAAAAAAAACAAAAACAACCGCTATCCACACCGGAGCCTGAACCCTGGACCTCTAGCACTCGAGGCGGACAAGTAATCTCAAGACCACTAAGCCCTCTAGCTATCAATATCCGTAATATATATATATATATATATATATATATATATATATATATATATATATATATATATATATATATATATATATATATATATATATATATATATATATATATATATATATATATGTACCCTTGTAGTGTATGTAGTATAGTGGTAAGTATCCCCGACTGTCACAGTCTGACGATTGTGCACGCGTAACACAGGTCCGGACACTTGTGATTGACAGAAGTTTGCGCCCTTATTGTCCGGACGCGTACGAGGGCCTCACCTGTCGGACTTGGCTGGAGGCCTCTAAGCCGGGTCCCTTGGGTTCCAGGGTCTGGCCATCACTCGCCATCTGCTCGTGGTGGCGAGGTCTCGGAGGTTTGACGCTGTGCCACCAGCGTCTGCAGCCTACCTTGTGCCAGACGTATTGGTTACCCATGCCTCAGGAATACACAAGATTAGGCCGAGAGAGGGAACATGTCGTTTGGGCACCACATGGTTCTCTGAAGCTCTGCCCAGGCATTATGATGGAATATTGGCCACATTCCAACTCACATACTTTGGTCTGTCAAGACTGCAAGGTGCCACTCACCCTTTATTTCCACAAATCCGTACTCTTTTTCAAAAATTTCTATTTTTACATCTTATTTTGGCCACAAAACCCCGTCAACTATCGAAAACTTTTTTGAATATTTGACAGGAGAGTGGCCTCAAACATATTAGCCATGTCCAGATGTAAGCTGGATGCTTATTGGTCGGCTGGTTGCCGATTAACAGTGAGAAGTAAATAGAAACATGTGGAAGCCGGTATACCGGCTCGTAGTGTCTTTAACACACAGTACGTCAATCTGTATACCGGCGCATCGGATTCAAAGGGTTAAGAGCAAAAATTAAGTTTTCCTAAAGATACACAACCAACCCCCAAACCAACCACCTAGTCAACAAACTAAAAGTCAGCCGGCCATAAAACCAACCAACCAATTTGTATATAAGGTCGGTAAATCAAATGTAACAAACTGTGTATAAAAACATATGCTCGAGCTGACCTGATGGATTGTAACTGAGAGTTAATGTTGAGGATCTGTCACTCGAGTTATCGACCCCAACACTGCGTCCATCTGCATCAAACCACTGTGCTTGTCCACCCCAAAGTCCTACTTCTTCTACTTCACACGTGCATGTGGCAGATGTCCCAACCTCGATGTAGACTCCTATCACTCCGGGGCCAACTGGACATTTCCGGGTGTATATTTCAGGACGAGGCAAGCCTGGCAAAAACAGTGAAAAGTCTTAATAGCAAGGTTAGTAGGAGGCCTGCTATATTTGTGTCGTAACTGTATATATTACCACTGTTTATGAATGTTTCGTGACTTTGGAATTAACTGAGTGTGTATGTTTGTAACTGTATAATGAAATTAGTATATATTTTTGTGACTTTCTAATTACCTCAGAGCTTATCAAGAAATAACAATTGCAAATATTTCGCAACTACTATGGCGCATTGGCTAGACATGTGTCTGCAGACCTCGTGGTCATGGGTTTGATCCACTTCGGGGTAAATTCGGATGTTTAAAGTTGATTTGGATCGACCCTAAAATAGGTACCTAGAAATTGCTTTGGCAAGTAAAGACGGCTGCCCTATTTCTGACCACACCACCCACCAATCGCCAATATAGAAATAGGGGTCTAGCACAGCATGTCCAATGCGCCGTAGGGCGTTTAAAATAGTTCTTTAATATAATTTTTACCTATGTTTCTTATCTGTATCATTAATGCTGCTTGGAATAAAAGAGGTACTAGTTGTACTCGTTTCCTAACCATGTAAATATATAATTAATGCTGCTTGTATAAAAGAGTTACCAGAAAATAAAAGAGGTACCAGAATAACTTTTCCACGGCTTGTATCAAATAGTTTTAAGCTGTTGCATATTCTTTATAGGACATAGCAGTCAAACACAGAATTTTTTGGCTGTTCGTGATTCCTGGGCAAGTTTACGTTCAGTAGTTTACAATTGCTTTCTGAAAGACCGGCACTAATACCATTTGATAAAACGCCAACACAGCTTGATTTTGAACGCAGGTATGTTGGATTACGACCTGCGTCCTTAACCATCAGCCGTATGTTTTGTCCTAACTATATAATTAATGCGGCTTGTATCAAAGATGTACCAGTTGTATGTTTTCCTAACTATATAATTAACGTATTCATTGTCATGTCATGAGAGATCGTCTTCACCGAACTTCAGTTAACTGTCATATGCTTATACATCAAACTATAATTTAAATATTCCTCTTCTTCTTCAACATATTCTTCTTCTTCTTCTTCTTCTTCTTCTTCTTCTTCTTCTTCTTCTTCTTCTTCTTCTTCTTCTTCTTCTTCTTCTTCTTCTTCTTCTTCTTCTTCTTCTTCTTCTTCTTCTTCTTCTTCTTCCTCCTGCTCCTGCTCCTCCTCCTCCTCCTCCTTCTTTTTCTTCTTCTTTTTCTTCTTCTTCTTCTTCTTCTTCTTCTTCTTCTTCTTCTTCTTCTTCTTCTTCTTCTTCTTCTTCTTCTTCTTCTTCTTCTTCTTCTTCTTCTGCTTCTTCCTCTTCCTCTTCTTCTTCTTTCGTTGGCCTTAGGTGCGGTGTGTGGTCTCGAGGTATGGTATCCGCCTTGAGTGCTTGAGGTCCCGGGTTCAAGTCCCGGTTATGACCGGGATTTTTTACCGAAATTTTTTCTCGTGGACTTTTAGTAATAAAATTTCCCCTAGTCTCTGGGTAGTGAGATCGGACGCCCGTGTGCATTGTTCCGCACTTTAAAAAAAATACTTTGTCTGTTGGATATCGAAAAAGAGTAGCCTAACGGCGCTGCTCGGGCAAACATTTCGAGTTAAAAGTTTAGTTTAGTTTTTTTTTAAGTTTTAGTCGTTGGATCAACATCACAGGCACATGGTCGCTTTTTAACCCATAAGTGCTCCGTTTTCCTCCTAACTCAAACCTGAGTCTGGAGAAACTCAGCTCAATGCACGAACTCCGTTGCATCGGCGAGGATCCTGAAATACTTCTTCGAGTTAAAAATCTACCCAAAGTATTTTCATTCGTGGGGGAGGAGGGGTAGGGTGTAAAAACCTACATTGTTGTTTGGCACTTAATCTGTTAAAAAATGTTGCATCAAGTAAGATACTGGCTATATTTGTTTTGTAATTTTATAATAAACTCAGTTTGTATGTCTTTGATTCATAACTTTATAAATAACTCTGTTTGTATGAGTTTGATTCGTAAATTTAATAATGAACTCAGTTTGTGTCAAGACAACTACAAGTTGTATTTCTTTAATTAGTAGAATGTCTATTTGTTTTGTAAAGTTATGAGTAAATATGTTTTGTATCAAGATAGGCACTGATTGCATTGTTTTCATAACTCTAAAGTTAACTCAGATTAAATTGTTTTGTTTCGTAACTTTATAAGTAACTTCGGTTGTATCAATAAAGATGCGATTTGTATTTATTTCGCAACTTTAGAATTAAATGTGACTGTATTAAATCAGATTTCAAACTGTATAATTAACTCAGCTTACAATTATTTTAAACTGTATAATCAACTCGGTTTTTATCTGTTTCGTAACTTCATAATTAACTCATTTTGTATGTGTTTCATAATTTAATAATTAACTCAGTTTGTGGGTGTTTCATAACTTCATAATAAACTCAGTTTGTATCTTTTTCTAACTTCATAATTAACTCGCTTTGTATTTGTTTCGTGACTTTCAAATTACCTGTTTGTTACGTAAATCTATAATTAACTCAGCTTGTATTTGTTTCGTAAAATCATAATTAACTCACTTTGTATTTGTTTTATGACTTTCACTGTAACTCGGTTTGTATTTGCCACCTAGCGTCATAATTAATTCAGTGTGTAACTCTAGACTTGTCTCAAACAAACAAAAATGATTACAAACATAGATACTTACGCATGTCAGCAGTAACATTCTGGCTCGTAACTGCAGATTTTGTTACTGTTGTAGAATTTGTAAAAGCTTTGATTTCAATACTGAAATAGTAAACACCATCCAGCATCTTGGATGCTGGGATACGCCACGTGCAGGTTTCAGACACATCTCCGAGTGACCCAAATCCGAGGTCAGAAATATTGCATAAAGTATTGTTCCAATCAACTTCCAAGGCTGAACCAAGGGGCTACAAGTGAATATAAAGAGACATGTGTTGTTGTTGTTGTTGTTGTTTGGTGTTGTTTGAATCCGTCGTTTAATATATTCTCTCTTATACACGACCTGAGGAATGTCGGTCGAGGTGATCAATATATTATCATCCCGGTAGGTAAGAGCGACGGCGTTCGCGTCAGTGTAGTTAAGAAGGAGCTAGGCTGATCATGTCATGAGCGGGACAAAGGTTCGATACTAAAGTTCGTCGGCCGTCGACAGAAGGTAAGACTGGCCACCTATCCCTTGGTTCATTCAGGTCTACAAGATGTGATGGCCCTATCACACTACAGACCTTTGGCAAGAAATTGGATAATTTAATAACAACAAATATAAGCAGGATAATCATTTTTTAACATGATCTATCATTCAAAACAATGTTTTCCCGTGATGAATTTGAATAACGAAGACACAAACAATAGATTGCACGATTTATTGCCTGGCATATTTCGCTGCATCTCGTCAGGTACATACTGCAGAACTCACACAACTTACGTGAATTAATTAGATAAATACATGTGTATATTTCAGTTTGAGGGATTTATCTAATTAATTCACGTAAGTTGTGTGAGTTATGCAGTATGTACCTGACGAGATGCAGCGAAATATGCCAGGCAATAAATCGTGCAATCTATTGTTTGTGTCTTCGTTATTCAAAATGATCTATCATGACTGGATTTCACTGTATCCCAAAACCTTATTTTTGTCATCTAGTGAATATTTGATAGATGTTCTGTTACGCTATATTTAATTGGATGTCAAGTTTTGTACCCAGGAAACCCCGCAAGCAGGGGTTATTTAACTCTTTCTCTGCCAAGCTCCCTTACATCGCCACAGTTGACCGAAGGTGGCGCCCGTGGGCCCTTTAAATGCCACAGTTTCTATAACTGAAACCACGTGCAATATTCAGTTAGTCAGTTAGATTGCAAGCGAAACACTGCAAGCGAAAGTTCGTCATAATATGTCATAGTATGATGGCACATATCGAATTATGAATGCGATAATGGGCCACATTTATGCCTCTAAATTTGTTTTGCCTATCACAAAGTATTTAAGGAGTATTTAAATAATTAAATTTAAAAGAATAATAATTATAAATTAAAACAAAATAGTGTTTATATTCTTCTTCTCAGTACAATCTGAGTGGTGTGTTACTGACATTTTCCATTGTGTGTGAAAATTATGTGCTTGAAAATATTATGTTTTAGTTATGTTTTATTGATGGTGTGGTGCAGTTCTTGTAATATTATTGACCAAAAGTGGTGTTTGTAACAGTATTCAGCAAATTTAACAGGATTAGCTGCAGTGGATTATAAATAACGCCTTGGTAAGTGACATTTTTAAAATAATTCTTATCATTTTTAATTTCAATTGTTATTATTACACTTCTCATTATTGTCATAATATTTCTAACCTATCAATTAATTATTAACACTGCCATGTTCCTTGTGCAATCTTCTTTAATTTGATATATAATACAATATATCTGCTGCCATTTTAACCATTGTAAAAGCATTATTGTGACACACCCCTACTTCCAACTCCACGGTCGTCTATTACGAGGCGTTTGTTGTATCACGCAGTTAAAACTTCTTTGCTTACCTCGTCGAACCCGATAACAGATGGGAGAGAAGATAATGTAAGCTAAGTGACAAGGATATAGTATAGCAGCGAATACTGGGGGAGGAAGGGGGTTGGGTGTCTGGATGACGAAGTGGCTAAGCTGTCTGCTTCCTGCTGAGAAGGTCGTGAATACGTTTTCCAGCTCCGCGATTCGGTTGGCGAATTCAAATTTAAGGAGTCCCCTGGGGAATCTTAGCCGAATCTATAGAGTTCGTGCTCTGCACGACACTTTCTACAAGCGCTTAGTTGCGGAGAAACTGACCTAGATGTGATCAAACTCGATGCAGAGATCAACTTGGCTGAATGGATAAGTGCAGTTTGAAACATCCGGTGTGTTGATGTCGAAGTAGCAAGGTCAACCCATGTACCTGTATGTTGGACTAAAATGTTGACTTTTCGTCCTTGAATTGGGGACGTAAATTACACGTATATCTGAAGTCGAAGTAAGTTCTCTAGTCGCGAGGGACACTGGTAATATGTAAAGCTAACCCATGCGTAAAAACTAATTCAGTGCACTAAAAGTGGTGGCACGATTATGGACTACGCTTGAGTTCATAGCGAAGAAACGCAGTTTTAATAAATGTACAGTTAACGCTTTTAGTTACCCTGTCTAATTGCTGACTAACTGAAAATGCTGCATGGCCTTTGGAGGACGTTACAATAAAGGACGTTAACAATCGATCTCAACCTCAGTTGAGTTTATATGCAGTTTTACATTCAGAAGTGTATTGCTGCTTTTTGAATAAGAAGTCAAACTTAGTCTAACTTAATGCTGATTTAAGGGACTAAACCCTAACCCTGCCATCAGTGCACCTGAAGTTTAAGAGCGAACACTCCAATTTTTTCGACCACGTCGATTTCTATTTGGTGATTAGTATTCTTCTAGAAGACGTTTTGTACAGACTTGTTGATTAGATGTTGTCTACTGACTTGTTGAATATATGTGTACAGGTGTTGTGTAAAGACTAGTTGAATAGATGTTGCGTACATACTATTTGAATAGATGTTGTGTACACTTTAGCTGAATAGATGTTGTGTAGAGACTTGCTGGATAAATGTGTACAGACTAGTTGAACAGGTGTTGTGTACAAACTAGTTGAATAGATGTTGTGTACAGACTAGTTGAATAGATGGTGTGTACATACTAGTTGAATATATGCTGTGTACAGGCTTGTTGAATAGATTACACAGAAATGAACAAACATACCCCTATCCTGTTAATCACAGTTGAAAACTTAGGGTACACGTTGGATGACGTACAAGTCAGTTCTAGAGACCGGTTTTTCCTGTCAAGCTTCATTGGTTCACAAACGGGTGGTGTTGGCCACACTGTGGAAAGGAAACATCCAGAACTATTACCCTTTTCCTCTCACGGTGTAACACTCTTTCCTTTTCTTGGTCACTGTTTTCATATCATTAAATTATCTATACAGAATACACCCTTTGTCTCTCATTTATGCTCGTCTCTTTATTTTTGTTTTGTCCTACCTAATACAGTTGTATATTTCCTGAATGTCAGGAGGGTAAGGGTGACTAAAGCTCAACCTCTCACCAAGGTTAAAAGTGCGGATTGCCTTGTGCGAGAAGTAAGCTTTCGACCGCGTCCAGGAGAGAAAAGTCTCTCCTACATTACAGACGGAGCTGAGACGCTGGTGGAGGTTAAACCGGTTCAGACTCAGTGTGGGAAATGGCAACATTTATATTGCCGCCAGTTATATATATTTCACAACATATATGTTGTGGCTTAATAACTACACCCCATAGCGGTGGCGAATGTGACTGATAAGGCCAATTCGCTCTGTAAATGTTCGTCCACAGAGGATGCATGTGAACACATGGTCATTTTTACAATCAAGCACCATCTTACGTCTCACACGCTCGGTGTGTGACTTATCTGCAATAATTTTCTCCTTTGTTTGTATTCCATTTCTGATATTTGCCGTTGATGCAACACGTTCAGCGGCAACTTGCTCCCAGTGTGCATTATCAATGCCTTTATCAATCATGTCCCGTTTACACACATCTTTGTATCGTAGTAAAGGACGACCCTGATATCTCTTACCCATCTGTAATTCACAAACAAAGATGTCCTTGAGTATTCTACCATTATCCATCCTCCTAACGTGTCCTATCCATCTATGTCCGAGCATGGAATAAACCGTCACACAACCTGATCTTTCCAATACTTCTGTATTTGTGATTTTGTCTTGTCATTAATACCAAGTATTCTTCGCAGACACCGCATATGAAAGATATTTAAACGTTTCTCTTGGTGTGAGTAGGTTGTCCAGGCTTCACTGCTATAAAGAAGAGTACTAAGGACCCAGGCTTGATAGACAAGGACTTTTGCTTTGATCCCAGCCTCTTTTTCTTAACCTGTTCATTGTTGTTGTGCCTTACCAATCCTGATGTTGATTTCCTGATCTAGAGATAATTTGTCATTTACCTCTGATCTTAGATATGTAAAATGGTTTACTATCTCTAGTTCGGCGTCGTCAATGGAGATTGATGGTGCCCCATGTGCACAATGTGACATAATCTGTGTCTTCTTTTTGCTAATTGTTAAACCAAATTCAGATCAAGCATTGGAGAATACAGTTAGTAGATGTTGTATTTCTTCAGCAGAGTGGGTCAGAATTGCAGCATCATCTGCAAAAAGCAACTCTTTTATCAGTACCCTCCTGATTTTGGTCATGGCCTTCAATCTCTGAGCATTGTAGAGCGTGAGTGAATTTATATACCACCATCCTGATAACGAAAGGCATATTTCAGTAGAAGTGAAAAGTATATTCCAAAGAGGGTGGGCGCTGGTACATAACTTTCCTTAATTCCACTCTTGATTTCAAACTCTTCTGAAGTTGCACCATCAAACTTGATTATACCGTTCATGCCTGTGTGAAACGATTCCACAATGGACAGAAGAGTTGGTGGCAGCCAATCTTCTTTAGTGCCTTGAACAGACCCTCACGACTGACCAAATCAAATGCCTTTGTGAGGTCGATGAAAGCAATAAACAGCGGTTGATTCTGTTCACGGCATTTTTCTTGCATTTGTCGCAATGAGAATATCATATCAATGGTAGACCGGTTCTGTCGTAAACCACAGTGTGATTCGGGGTAGACTTGAACTCGTGGGACTTGAAGTCTGCGCAGAACAATTCTGGCAAATACTTTCCCAGCAATATTCAGTAGTGAGATACACCTCTAGTTGTTACAGTCGCTCCGATCGCCAATATTCTTGTACAGTGTTATGATGCTTGAATCTTTGAAATCTTGTGAGACGTGTCCTTCTCGCTAGCATAGCTCTATTAGCTGGTGGATCTGTTGAGCCAGTGTCCTTTCCCATTCCTGATGACCTGTTTTGGAATTAAATCCTTACCTGACACCTTGCCAGATGTAAGTTCATTTATAGCACACTTAACTTCTGTTATGGTGGGAAATGTGTCCAGGTGGTCAAGAATTGGTAGGGCCTCTATGGCATTGACGGCATCATCCGCTAGTTTGGTCTCACGTGAGTAAAGCTCCAAATAGTGCTATATCCATCTATCCTAATGCTATTTTTTTTTATCAGTGATGATTTCTCCAGTCAAGGTTTTCAATGGTGCACTTCTTTTGATCATTGGATCACAGGCTTTCTTTATCCCTTCGTACATGTTTCTGATGTTTCCCTTATCACTTGCACTTTGAATTGACTCACATAACTTGATCCAATAGTCATTTGTACACTGCTGGCAGCCTTTTGCACATCTTTCCTAGCTTGCTTCAGCTCACTGAGATTGTTACGCGTTGTTCTTTCCTTGTTTCTTAAGAGAGCTGTCTTCATTTTATCAATCAAGGGCTGCTGTCTGGCTGTTTGCCGCAAACCAGTCCTGCCTCTTATGATCCACAGTGCCGTAAACCCCTACCGCTGGTGTATAAAGAGTTTCCTTAAGTTAACCCAACTTTTCTCTTGCTGAACAATTTTCTGGTGTAATCAGTGAAAGCGTCTTCTAGTTGCTGTTGGAACTCAAAGCACTCATCAGGATCGTGGGTGATAATAATATTAATCCTGGAGCTAGATTTGTGTTTAGCTGTTTAGATTCTCTTTGGTCTCAGTCTAACCCTTGCATCAACCAAAGAATAATCAGTATCACAGTCAGCACTGTGGTAACTTCGAGTTAATGATGTTTGGTTCAGATGTTGTATCCGGAGGAGCGGCTGGCCGAGAGGCTAGAACGCCGGACTCTCATTCGGGAGGCCCGGGTTCGATCC
This sequence comes from Cepaea nemoralis, assembly GCA_014155875.1. Lineage (NCBI taxonomy): Eukaryota > Metazoa > Mollusca > Gastropoda > Stylommatophora > Helicidae > Cepaea > Cepaea nemoralis. Next base: position 411,101 of record JACEFZ010017476.1, on the reverse strand, counting down.
CTCGGTAAGGTGTCGGATTTTTTTCGGTAGGGGGCAAAAAGAAAATCCTAACCTGCACAGTTCGAGGCGACTGCACTAGCCAGGCGGCCTTATTCCTCAGGCTCAAACACCCCTCTGCCATACACAGCAAGGTACTATATTGGCAGTAAATGACAGTTTTTTTAAATGACAGTTGTATCCGTGTGATGATGAAGTCCAGCTGATGCCAATGGCCGGATCTTGGATCTTTCCACGTGACCTTATCCAGCTCTTTTGTTTTAAAAATGGAGATTGTAATCATCATCATCATCAAGTGCCCTGTCTGCTCGCGTAGGCGTTCATGGCTCTCTACAGATCTCGGTCTTTGGTGTTCAGGGTCAACTCTGCTGATTGTCGGATACATAGGTGATGGCTCAACCCCACAGAGATGAAGGATCCAGAGTTCCTCTTTTTCAATGTGATCCTGCCCGTTAAAATTAATTTAGCTGTTACTGGCTCAATGATTTGAGACCATTTAATAGAGTTTTGGAGAACCAAAGAATACCTCAAGGAAAAACTGAATTTTTTTATTGAGTATCTCAAATGTCCTTATGGATGGTTCCTTGCCTCTCCTCTACCAACTAAATAATTAATCTAAGGTAATTGCTTACAACAATTTTAGTATTTTAATATGACAAGAGAACTCTAAAAAAAAAGACAATAACCTGCAATTTTTATAATTTATTATAAATAAATGTAACTATTGATTATACATGTAATGACATACAACAAACAATACAGTTCAATTACAAATGTTCTGGTTATATTAATCTCTTAATTAAGTATCTATCTCATGACTGTGTCACTGTATCATACATTGTCCTCAGTGTTGGTAACTTGGATCTTGGTAACAGTCATTGTAGAATACTGAGTGTTCTTATATTTTTTTTTTCCGGTGATTTTAAAATTGGCTCACTGGTGTTCACATATACCTGGCTACAAAGATATGTGATACCTGTCCTGGAAAGGTGGTGAAAATTGGCAGGAAGTTGCTGTGGAATAGTATTTGGCTTCACTAACTCAGCTGCCTAACTCAGTTAAGTGGCTACTGCATTCAGTCAAGCTGCTACAACTACTTTCACAAAGTGCTGCATTCACAAAGTCAGGTCTGGATAATGACCACTACCTGCAATTTTAGCATCACATAATTCTAATTATATCATAACTATGACATTAGAAATGAAATGTAAAAGCCTAAGAACACAACAAGTGAAAACAATAGAATGAATCCTGTTCTTAGAGAAAATAAACATAGAAGAAAGATAGTCATGGTGTTCTCATTTAGTTATCACCAACAGAGTTGTTTGCTCTCACTCCAATCTTCCACTATCAGGGGTTCAAGGTTTTAACTAGCAGATGTGCAGTTTCATCTTCACCTATGCCTGTCCTCATGTCTATAGTTTAGTAATACCTTGAGTGATTGGGAATTTGCCAGTTATGTTGACCATTCTTTTCTGTCCCTAGTTTTGTTCTCTATTTCATCTTTTCCTATTTCAGAAAAAGGGTCTCATACATTAAGGGCTTTTAAAAATCAGTTCCCATTTCAATGAGTATTTGCTTATAAACAAGATAAGTACATTATGGTATTATTCTTGTATAGCCTTCAAGTGCATTCTTCTTCATTAAATGCTGCAAGTGAGAAGATTTCTTCCATTCTCATGGATGTAATATTTATTATCATCATCATCATCATCATGGTTTTTATAATCATTGTAATTACAATCATGATCACTATTATCATGCTTATGACATTATAGGCCTGTGTGTTGCCGGGGCCCATAAGGGAAGCAAAGAATAGTAACACTGTAGCCTACCACGCATGTCGTAAGAGGCCACTAAGGAGGCTTGATGGTTCCGTCGCCCTGCCACTGAGTGAGTGCGTGGCGCGACACTGTGAGCTGTGAGTTTCGTGTGAAATGCTTTTGAATCTGCCTGAGGTTTTTTGGAACGTGACTGCATGTTCGGAGTGATGGCAGGTGGCTATGTCCCAGAGTTGACCGGTTTTTGCCTTATGCAGAAATGCGTGGCTGCTGGGCTTCTGGTTGACTGCCACTGCCATCAGCGATGAACTGTATTTTCGTGGACTGTGTGGGTGAACATCTAGGAAACATTCAGATAGGAAAATGACTGCCGATTCCATCAGAGATGAACTAGGGTGTTTCGTGGGGGACTGACGTGTTGACATTCTGGTGGCGGCATTATGCACAGTGTATCTGTGAGGGCTGTTGTTTGTCGAGACTCCTGTCTTTTCCACTTTTCATATTGGGCAGTGGGGAGCATTTTGTGTGATATTCACTGGCACAGGAACGGAGCATAATGGGGACAACTGTTGCTGTGAAGTTGGAACTGCGACTAACTAACTAACTAACTTATGACATTAGAAATTATTACATCATTCTAACATTATCATCATAAACATTATTAACTCATTTTCATTACATTACAGTCATCATCATCATCATAATTGTATTACATTAATGTCATTACACTAGACCATATGTGTTACCAGAAGTGACATGAAATACAAAGTGGAATTATGCTTAAATTACACACACACACACACACACACACACACACACACAACACACACACACACACACACACACACAGATGCTGTAATATGCGTAATGTATGATACTGGTTGTGTCCTGCTTAGAACATGAATTATATTTTATACACAGTGTAGTTATGCGCCGGAGTGTCCTAAATTATTATGTAGTTTATGGGTTATGCCGAAGCAGCTCTCTGGTGGTAGTCCTTGCATTTCACATCAAGTTGCCGGCTCCTGAGATTGACTGTTGGCTTATACTCCCTCTCTCTCAGCCTATAACTTCACTCACTCACTCAAATTCATCAAGCATCATTCATATGCATGGATGATCATTTCACTCAGTCTACAGACACATTCATATTGGTATGGGTGATCATATAGGAATCATTCATCACACATCCTTCATACTGACATGTAAGGTGGGCAATTATACTTAGGTGATTTCCCAATGACAACATAAAATGTTTAGCATCACTGATATCACAATGAAATATCTCCTTTCACAATCACTCATCATACACATCATATCTGTAGGAATGACATCATGCCTTATGTAGGTGCTTTACACAGAATACATTCACAGATTCACCCAGAATGACATTACAAGGGAATCTCATCCTTCAACCTAACTTATACTATTTTCTGGTTATTTAGTCATGCATGCTGATGGGTTTTATCAAATGATACATTCACATCTGTTTAACAATGATGAAATCACACATGAATCCTCACAGACATGTTATCAGCAATGACATAGTGATCATTGTGATCATTAGACATAATCATGAGATTCTCAAAGGATACTGCCTCATGTGTAGCAATAATAAATGCAGCAGGGGTCCCCCCTTATTCTCATAGATTTATGTGATCTACTCAGTCTACATTCAGGAATTATGAATCTTAACCATTCTACCATGCCGGTTGACTAAGTATTATTATTGTGTGGCACCAACATTAACTCCCTATGTTTACAACATTGAAAATACATTTGACTCACCGCTACTGGTGCTTTAACTCAACACACAAATTATGATACCTGTAGAATCTATTTTTGATTCTCATGTGTTCAGTGAATTATCAGAAAACTATTTGTTTGTCCATGTGCTCATGTCAAAAAGTAAATCTACTGACTAATGTGCTCAATCTACTTGACTATACACATTCCACTAAATTCTCTATTAGTGCTGGCACATGTAAACAAGTTTTTAATCTTACCATTGGGCACATATACATTATGTCCTTACCACTGTACTAAGAGTTATGAGTTTCCTTAAGTCACCACTCTAATTGTAGATTGAGTTTTCATGCTTAAGAAATAAAGTTTACAACTTGTGTCTAATGTTTATACATTAACTAAGGTGTTTAGCTGGGAGAAAATAAACACTGTAGTTTTCTCCAAATGTACAGTTTATCTTATGATTATGATAACTGAGTATAATATTATTTAGTTTGTACTAGATTAAATTCTTTAAGAACTCACCATTCCAATCATTGTAGATTGAGTTGCTTAAGAAATAAATGTACCACTTGGATTACTGCTTATACATTAAATCCGTTGTTTACTTTGGGAGAAAATAAAATTCCTATGGTTATTCTTAATGAATAGTTTATCTATAAACTATAACCATTAAAACTAATTAGCTTCTTAAGAATTCACCACACGTGTTAACAAGTCAACTTACCAACTCTGCTTCTGGGAAAAATAGGCTCACACTTAATCTAAGATTTAAAATAAAATATATTCACCTCATCCGAACAAGACGACTTCCATCACTTCAGCGACAGGTTTCAGATTTTTCCAATGCGATGTCGTGGGCTGATGTTTGTCTTCATCTATCTAACTTATAATAAATTATCTTTGCTAAGTTGATTTTGAAGAGACTATCACTCCCTTTCCTCATTGAATCTCTCCTCGCCTTGTGCTGGGCTGGTTCACCGAAAACAGACAGTTTGTTTCCCGCATTGGGCTTTTTATTTTGTTTTCGTTGTTCCGGTGGTGACGTCACAATGGGTCGATGAAAAAGGCGGATTATTGCCGTAGGGAATGAGCGGTGTCAAACTATTTTTGTTACCAGGAATTATTTACCGCATGTTACTCTTGTGAAAATGTAATATATCACACTGATGATATTCCTCCATGCCACCGTCTCAATCCGTCCAGCATAATTTCTTTTGGTCTGCCTCTGCCTCTCTTCCCCTCGATCTGTCCAGTTGTCATGATGTTCTCCAATGCCTCTCATCTCATCACATGACCAAAGGAAACTGTTTGTCTCTGTCTTATTGTTGTATCTAGTGTTCAACTTTCATTATCCTCTTTCAGGCAATCGTTGTTAGTCACTCTAGCAGTCCAAGGAAACCGCAACATTCGTCTTAAAAACCACAACTCTGTTGCTTCTAAGTTCTTCCTAATTTGTTCATTTACATTCCAAGATTCGCTGCCATACAGCAAAACTGGTTGTATATAGCATTTCATTCATTGATAGAGACTTATTGCATAAGATACTCTTCATTTTCTTAAATGTGGCTTTTGCCTGCCTATTCTGCTCTTAATCTCTGTTGTACATCTTCCATCTGATGTTATAAGTGCCCCTAGGTATTTAAAATTATACACTTGGTTGAGAATTTCCCCTTCTATTTCTATGTCACATTTTGGTTTCCCCATTTTCTTTGATATCACCATTGTTACTGTTTTCTTTATATTCAAGGGGATTCCTTTGTGTGCACTCTCTGTTACAACAATGTCCAACAATTGTTGTAGGTCTGTTGCATTATCCGCCACAAATACTGTACAATCAGTATAGCGTATATTGTTTATGCTATATCCCCCGATTAGTATTCCTGGCTTCTATTTGATCTCTCTCATTATTACTTCGCTATCTAGAGAGAAGAGATCGGGTGACAAAACACACCCCTGTCGTACTCCTAGGTCATTTCTGGTGCAATTCTCCAACAGCCTTTGCCCATTTTGCACTCATGCGACCGATGTTGTATTTTCCAAGGCACACTGGACTTGAACTCGACTCCTTGCCCACACGAGCATTGGCATCACCGAGCATATAAATGTAGTCGGATTTTGGAACTGCCTTGATCACAGAGTCTAACTCCTCATAGAACGAATGCTTCATATCATTAGGGGAAGTGAGTGTCGGTGCAATTGCAGTGATAATGGTGGCAAAACCACAGGAGGTTGCCAAGCGCAGGGATAATAGTCTTTCATTTCCTCCAGCTGAAATTTCAATCATTTTCAGTACCGAATTCTTCACTGCAAAGCCCACACCATGTTGCCTATTTCTGCCTACTCTCTACCGTTACAAAAAAAGGTGTAATTATTTTCCCTGTATGATCTTTCCTCAGCGAGGTGAGTCTCCTGCAGGTCAGCAATATCAGTGTTAAGACGAGTGTGTTCGGCATCAATCAGCCGCTTTTCTCACATGGTCAATATTCGTCAGGTCAGAGGGAAATCCTGGACACATGGTTCTTACGTTCCAGGTTGCAAGTCGTAGCTTTAGGTTTCTATTTTTTTATATTTATTAATACCTGGTGTATTAGTTTTACAGCCTACGATTTAGATTTTGTCCTAGCCCCAAGCACCCATTGAAGCAGGCAGGCTGTGACGGATCAGCACTCAATTGGTCGGGGGCTGCCAAGCTTGAAGCGGGCGTAGCTGCTGATCAGTGACACCCGTGGCTGTCTCCCAACGTCAGAGGCAACGCGTGGCGCCCCATGTCTATGCCATTTGACGAGGACTTATAACCCGTAACTGCTACCTCTCGCTTTAATTCCTGAGACCCGTTAAGACCAGGGATGAAGTTATACCACTCCATTGCACAAGGCCTGGGCTCTAACATTCAGACCATATGTTGCCCATGCAGCATGATTCCTCTCTCGGACTGTATAGTTCACTCGAGAGGTAAGATAACAGCAATACATCTGGAACAAGACAAGCTGCAGAAGCTGCCAGATCAGCAAAGCAATGCTCTAACTGTCCGCTTATATATATATATATATATATATATATATATATATATATATATATATATATATATATATATATATATATATATTTGTGTTTGTGTTTGTGTGTGTGTGTGTGTTTGTGTTTGTGTGTGTGTACAGTGATAATGATGCTTGAAAATCAGCAAATTGATGAAATAGACCTTAGACGAGTAAAAATCATATATTGCAAATAACAAGCTACCATAAGAATTGATGATGAAGTAGATCATTATCAACCTATTAAAAGAGTTGTGAGACAGGGATGTGTAATGTCCCCAGATCTGTTGTCCCTGTACAGTGAACATATTTTCAGAAATATAGAAGATATGGAAGGAATCAACATCTGGGGAAGATACATCAATAACATTAGATATGCAGATGATAAAGGCTTGATTGCAGACAATGAACAGGACCTGCACAATTTAGTAGATGCAGTTGTTGCACACAGTGGAAAACTAGGGTTAGAATTGGATTGTAAGAATACACAGATTATGGTCGTCACTAGGAAGAAGGAAATACCACAATGTAATTACAAATAAATGGGCATATTCTTCAATAAGTAAATAGGTATAGTTATCTCGGAACAGTCATAACATCTGATTGGAGATGTCTTGAAGAGATTAGAACAACAATCGCCATAGATATGGTAGCCTTCTGCAAAATGATGAACATACTGATCAATAAAACCATATTAATTAAAACGAAAAAACTACAGTGTTGAAGTGCTACATAGAACCTGTACTTTTATATGGATGTGAAGCGTGGACAATGAGCAGACAAGCTGAAAAACAACTGATGGCTATGGATTTGTGGTTTATGAGGAAAATGCAAAAATTTCCATGGACAGACAGAAAAACCAATGAACAAGTCCTTTAAGAAACAAATGAAGATTGTAAACTGATTAGAGCCATTAGATGTAGACGGTGACATTTTTTGGCCATGGTATGAGAAGAAATGAATTGGGGGACTTGGTTACAACTGGCAAGATCGAAGGGAAGAGACCAAGGGGAAGACCGAGAAGTAAATACCTGGATGTCTTGGCCTACGTGACATGGTCAAGACAGAAACACGGAGCTGATCCACGACTCTGGTGATCAAGTGAGATGTCAAAACATGACCGGCCACGCTTATCGGCTTGGCACATGATGGATGAAAATATACAGGAACACATCGCTTAACCGTTACCATGTGGACCAGGGCTGTGACGGATATCCGAACGGGCGGATAACTGAAATCTATTAATACATATGCATAGTAATGTGATTTCACTGCGGTCTTGGGACGAAAATGAAGATAAAATCCTTTAAAAGTGAATAATACATACGTATTACAGTTAATTTTACGAAACAATAAATATAACTTTCAATATAAGCGTAGTAATGTACAGAAATGTATTGTAATACTATACATTTATGTTACTTTAAAATAATCTGTCATCTCCTTTTGTGTCTTTAAGGCTCGAGCTTTCTGTGCAGCGATATTCCGTATCTTTCGCAGAAGTAGGGTTTGTGTTGCATTTTCCTCTTCTTGCATTTCAATCCAGTCTATGCGCTTTGATAACATTGTTTCTGCTTCTGAGTGGCTAGTTGTAGGTTTTAGGTTAAGAACTTATTCTTCTTCTCATCTCTTCTCATCTCATCTCATCATGTTCCTCTTGTACCTTGCGGTGTCGAGGTGAAGTATAAACATCGTGAGAGTGTCCTATTATGGACTTCATGTATCGATATTCCCATGGACTCTGTCCGTCCAATGTTTACGTGGTCGGCCAATTGCTCTGTTTCCATCTGGTATGTATATCATTGCTTGTTGTGATATGCTGTTGAATGGTAACCTACTTGCATGGCCAAACCATTTGACTTGCTGCTTTCCAATTAAATCTAGTTATTATTTATCGTCATCAATCTTTTATTCTCCAATAGCAGCCACACAAGAAACAGTTTCAATGTGGTTCAAAATGTCAAAGACTCTATCCATTTTGTCATATTCAAACCAATCTGTTACTTCTTCTGGCGTAATACTTTCACTGTTTAGTCCCACATTGCCGGTCTCCCTGGCGAAGGGGTTAAGGACGCTGTTCGTAATCCCAGTACACCCACGTATGAAACACAGCTACGCGAGATTCATGAACCCGTGCGTCCTTTATCGCTGCCGTATGGATGAATGTAAGTGGTCAGTGGTCAGTTTGTAGAATGAATTGTCTGCCCAACAGATACCTGGAGAGTTTGTGTACCGACCATTCAATCGCCAGGACCTCACGTTCTAATGTTGAGTAATGGTCCTCCGGTTGCGAGAGTTTCCTACTGACGTATAGTACTGGATCCATGAGGTGGTTCTTTTCTTGCATCAAACATCTTCCGATTCCCTTCGATGATGCGTCTACCCGGAGGGTAAATTGTTGATCCAGATTAGGGAGTATTAAAATGGGATAACTGGAAAATATCTGCTTAATTTTTCTAAGTGCATCGTCACACTGCTGCGTCCATACAACTTTGTTAGGTTTGTCCTTTCTTGTCAACTCGGACAACACTGATGTGATGGCATAAATGTTTTTTATGAACTTATTATAGAAGTTTGCTAACCCGAGTAGGCTCCTAACTTGCTTCTTCGTTTTAGGTATTTGGATATCCAGAATCTTTTTCACATTTGTATCTTCTGGTTTCAATACCCCGCTGCCAATAACATGTCCAAGGAAACTTATCTCCTCATATCCAATGTGGTACTTTAGACGGCGTCACCGTCAAGTCATGTTGTCTCAAACTCTCAAACAAGGATTCTAATCCTTCCACATGATCTTTAATGTTTTCACTGAACAGGCAAATGTCGTCTATATAATTGATAATATCCTTGCCTTCCCTGTAACAGTGTCCTCATCATCCTAACGAACGTTGCTGGTAAGTTACCTAGCCCACACGGCATGTAATTCCACTGAAATAGCCCCTGTGGGGTGGAAAACGCTGTTAGCGTTCACTCATGGGTATTTGCCAGTACCCTTTTGCCAAATCCAACTTGCTAAAATACTTTGCAGAAGATACTTGCGTTAGTAAATCATCCGTACTGACCATGGGCTCTGGATCTACAATAGTAATGCTGTTCAATCTCCTGAAATCTATACACAATCGTAAGTTGTTGTCCTTCTTCCTAATGACTACAATGGGGAATGAGTATGGGGAGTCTGATCTGGAAATTATTCCAATTTTCTGTAACTCTGTTATCTCATTATCTACCGCTGCTCTGTAATGATGTGGGATAGGGTATGGTTTCACTCTAATTGGTTGACCATCTGTTAGCTTGATGTCATGTGTCATCAAGTCTGTCTTTCCTGGTATATCCGTCAGGACATCCGAGTATTTCTGTAATATCTTGACTAGCCTAGCTTTTTCACTAAGTTCCAGGCTGTCATTAATGGCCACATCTTTCAATAATTCTGTCTGTCTCAGTGCCACGATTGGTAAGAGCATCTGCACGTCATTGTCACCTGATGCTTCTTCGTCAATGACAACTGAACATGCTGTCTGACCTGTCTCCTCGTCAATAATTGCCTCTGTGACGGGCTGTAAGGCTTATGGTCGTGGAACAAATTGTCTTAGCATGTTAACATGATAACATTTGTGTTGCCCTTTCACATTCACCCTGTAGTCCACATCTGATACTTTATTGACAATTCTGAATGGGCCTTGCCAAGTCACTAACAACTTATTAGATATTTCTGGTAGCAGAAGTAACACCTCCTAGTTATCTTTGAAAGATATCAGCTTTTGTATTCTATTAGCATACTGTCTGTACCTAGCCCCCGACATTTCCAGTGCATCACTTGCATTCTGACATGCATTAATAATTCGGTCTTTAATATTCACTACTAAGTCATACGTCGAGATCGTATTACTATCGTTACTCATCCCTGTTATTAACTCTTTCAATATGGTCATCGGGCCTCTTGGGTTTGCCCCATACAACAACTCAAATGGTGAGAATACAGTGCTTTCTTGTGGTACTTCTTTATATGCGAACAGGATAGCTGTTAAGTACTTATCCCAATCACTTGGTTGCTCTGCAGTAACTTTAGCTAACATCTGCTTAAGAGACCCGTTAATTTTTTTCACAAATTCCGTTTGCTCATTGGGTGATAAACTGATGTGAAAACGTGTGTAATGTTCAACAGTCTGTTCACTTCTTTCATCATTTGAGAGGTAAATTGTCGACCATTGTCTGATAACATTTCGTTAGGGAAACCTAACCTTGAAAATAACGTTAGCAATGCTTCCGCTACGGCTTCTGTCGTAATGTGTTTTAACGGAACGGTCTCTGGCCACCTGGTGCAGAAATCAACCTTGGTCAAGATATCCCTATGACCCCTGTTGGACATCACTTCTAATGGCCCAATGATATCAATGACCACTTTTTGAAACGGTCCTGACTTTCAGGTCTGTAGCTTGTACCGGTGCTTTTGTCGTCTTTCCTTTGGATACATTTTCTGACACGTTGTACAGGATCTACAATATATTTTTATGTCTTTGCTAAACCCTGGCCAATAAAACTGGGATAGGACTCTATGTTGTGTACGTGCTATTCTCATGTGCCCTGCGAATGGAAAGGCATGCACCGTTCTCATAATCCTCTCTCTATAACTAAAGGTACTACTACTTGCCTACGTGTAGTTTTGTCATCTGAAAACCGGCGAGTGAGAATATTGTTCTTCATTTCGAAGCACCATCTATCCTTCTTTCATTGCCTATGTTCTACTTTACTACATCCTTAGAAACATTTGTCTAGAATTGTATGTTGTCTCTGGGAGTCACTAAAACTCTGAGATCCATTCTCACCTGCTCAGTTGTACTATCCTTGTCCTCAGTCCCTGTGTCTACTTAGCGTGTCATCTCTGCCTCAGCTATCGTATCTAATCTTGTTTGTCTTCTAGTAACTACCGCGTTGCTTCTCACCTCATATTTTTGATACCAGTCCTCGATTTCTTCTTCTGTACATTTTCTCACTGTTGGTATATTTCCAATGATCAGATCTGCCACCGGTGAGTCTAGAACACACGCTGTCACTATTCCTGTGATTAACGGTGTTGTCACTGTGATCTCGGCCAATGGGTAAACTTCTACTGTCCCATTAAAAGTAATACATCTAACCTTTTTCCCTGTGTAAGCTGAGGGATCTACCAAACTTCTTCTTACCCCGATTGTCGTACACCCAGAATCCCTGAGGGTTAACGCTGGACTATCATTGACAAATCCATGGTGCAGCTTCAGCCTACCTCCTAAGTGTACCGATGACATCGCTGGGAATGGGTGCCCACATACCAGGATAGGTATACTGGTTGTGTCGAACAAAGGCTTACATCCCTCACAACTCTCATTGTTAAGTGTCTCAATCACTTGGGCTACATTAGCGTGCTCAGTTTCCCCGCCGGTACATTGGTAGCTGAAATGACCCGTCTTCCCACATTTAAAACAGATGATCTCCTTTTTCCTGTTATTCTTTGGCCCACTGGATGGTTGTACATCACACTCCGCCATTGTGTGCTTTCAGCTCCCACAATTCCAACATCCGGCATAATCATTCGGATGTCTCTTAAAATTCCCCCTTTTCTTTTATATGAGTACCGTCCTGCTTTGCCAAAATAGATGCTTCAGAACCCATTGTTTTGAAGTCCCTGTTGATCATACTTCTGTGCTGAATCCACACTCTTCGACCTTGGTCTGATCCCAGGATTCTGATTCTGTTTAGTGTACGCTGCACAGACTATTTCCTCATCCATTTGTCTGCCAATAGAGCTGCTTGGATGTGCCGTCATGTAGTTTTGCCCTAACTGGGGCATTGTGTCTGTCCTTTGGTTTACGTTCTTCAAAGAAAGCCACTAAGTTTGTATTACATGATAATAAAACCTTATCTATGAGCATCAAATCCACTAATCGATTAAAATCTTTCCTAACTTCTGCAAGCTCCATCTATTTATTAAATGTGTTTTTTACTGTATTGAAAATCCTGATTTGTCTCTGGTACTAATTGTCTGAACTTTGTTCTGTATCCATGCTCAGTTAGTTGGAACTTTGTAAGCAAGCATTAACACAGAATATTATAATTGTTTCTTTCTTCCAATGGTAAATTAAACATGGTATCTAGGGCCTTTCCCATTAGATACTCGCTTAGCCTCATAGCATATTTTCCTTCTTGAATACCTAAAGCTTTCGCATATGCTTCGTATCTCGCAAGATAAGATTCAAGATTATCTCCGTCCGTAAAATATGGCAATTTCAATCGTTGTGACGACTGTGACGGTCTTCTGCCTTCCTCACTTTGACCCTTAGATGATAGTTTTAATTTTCTAAGTGCAACCGCTTTCTCAATCTCAAACTGATACTTTTGTTTTTCCATTTCTAGTTTCATTTCACTCTCTCTCTCTCTCTCTCTCTCTCTCTCTCTCTCTCTCTCTCTCTCTCTCTCTCTCTCTCTCTCTCTTCGTGTAGGCGCTTTTGTTCTTCCTGTAGGCGTTCGTTTTCGAGTTCAACCTGTCTCTGTTCTCTCTCAGTCTGTCTTTGTTCTCTTTCAGCCTGTTTTTGTTCTTTGTCCCATTGATTATATTCTTTCACTTTTGCTACTGCAAACTCCTGCAAATCTTTGCCCCTCAGGCCTAACCGTTTCCGTGCTTCAAAATATTCCATTAAAGTAGGAATCTTGTACTTGTGGACACTTAGCTGTCCGTCAGTCAACTATAATATAAAGACACTGATTCTAGTCTTTGTGTACCTTCCCTAAGTACACCACCACTCAGACTGTAAGTAAATTCGTAGTACTAATATTATCACCCTGTACTCACCAAGTCACCATATAAGCACTAGGTAGTGAGGGGGGTATTACCTATACTCCCTCGAATATATAACAAATAGCTGTAGAAAATTCCTGAAATATTGTTAAACATACATATAATTACACACATGAGTGATTTACAATAAGTGACCCCTATTAGACGCTAGACGCATAGGCTGGTGAAACGCAGACGGATGATTACATAGAAATAAAAACCACTAACATTGACATTGCCCATGTAATACAATACTGTGCGTGTAATATATATAAACTGACACAGACCACTAGACAGTAGATATCACGAAGGATCACAATAACACATGTATCTGAAGAACCAAATATCATATGTAAATATAATGAAAAGAAAAAGAAAGTATAACATCAATAATATACACAGATCTGACGTTAGACACAAAAGGGCACGGTATATAATCCAAGACCAACACTGCGCCACTGCAGAAAAAAACAAATCGGCCTTTCGATTTACTACCTAGAAAATATACGGTGCAACTCAGAATCATGTTTTTGTCATGCCTGCACGAATACCGCGAAACATCACAAAAATATCCTATTCCTTACGAATACAGGGTCACATACAAATAATTACGTAACACCCGAAAACAATATATAAGACGATGAGAGCAAACAAAATGTCCAAATGGTTGGCCGATACAATGAAGTCTTCAGATTGTTTGAAATAGTTTCCAATAATAGCCTGGAAAATGTATGTTTGTAAATGTTTTAAAATGACTACAACGCTACGATACCAAAATGTTATTGTTATGTTTAGTGATTACTTAATTTCACGTGGTGATAACAAATGCCAACTGTCAGCAAAGTTAGAAATGGTGATGAATATCCAGAAATGTATCTGTGTGTATATAGTAAATTTTTTGTCAGATGAATTCGACCACACTTGCGGTGACGACGTTTGATTGTCTATTGTAGAATGTTTGCTTAGGGATATGATGATGACAGTAGAACAATTCAACAAAGACGAAAGATTAATCCTGATTTCAGTTCAAAACAACTTGTTTTGTTCATTCACGATTCACTTTCACGGCCCTGGAAATTTCTGAGTAAATTCACTCCCGACACAACCCTGACTCACAAGGTCAACTCCGTTTCTCTTTATCACAATAATACGCACTGACTCTGGCTGTGATCAAAAGTAATGTTCCACATTTTTCCAGATACACTGATAATTTTCAGTTATACACAAACACTCCTTTTAATACTCTGCTATTTTTTATCCTTCATAAATTCAGCGTCCCCACACACCAGACGTGAATATGTCACGGACAAAAACAAAATTACACCAGTCTTCTTGGCCATTTCGCCCCACCCGTCCGTTTACGTGCGGCCGAAACTCTTGACCTGTCGACCTGCGACAACAAAGTGCAATTGCCTCGCCACACACACAACTGTCACTATCTTTGGCTTTCCAATCCTGTCCTGTCCTATACACACACCTAGGACTGACCGCTCCTGTCGTAAACAAGTTTTTGTCCAAACGACTTTTCTGTGCCGCTGTTTTTGTCTCGTAGTTCGCCGCAAACCCTGTCTTTATTATTGTAGACAACCTTTCACCGTCCACTCTCCCCATTCCTAACAGCGATACTGTTCACCTGTGCTGACCCGTTCTTGACCTGTCTGCGTTGATTATCTGACGCACCCACTGAATCTGGCTTCAGTAATACTGTCCGGTACTGTCGTAAACATCCCCCCTCTCGGAGTGGGCAATGGTATTTTCACCTGGTTTCTCGTGAACTCTGTATTAATTCTCCGACTCTTTTGAAACGAGTTGTCTTCTAGCTTTTGATTTGTTGATGAATATTCTTCTGCTTGTAATATTGCACTGCTGTTCGTGCAATTGTTTGACGAACCTTGCAGATAATCCTTTGATATCGAGTTCCTTGACCGGAGAGCACCAACTTAATATGTCTGACACAAACTCTTTTGCACCAGAATGAGATTTGTCGTTGTCTAGGTTCTAATTCTTCTACTATCTCACTGCAGAGTGGAAAACTGAGCTTGCCACCTATCTCACACCACAAGTCACCACTGCATCACACATCCAGCAGTCAGTGAACAAGAGTTAATTTGCGCACATCAATTCCTTTAATTGTGGATGAACACGGACACAACATATAAATCCAGGAACAATAATTCTCTCAGAATATATATTCATCACAATTTATAACTCAGATAACATTGCCTTCTCAAGGCCTACGGAATATCCTCCACCACGACAGTTTTACTACTAGCCACTCTTCTGGGAAATCCTGGATCCAACCTACACTGGAGCTATGCCTCCGCTAACTATCCGACCCTCTTTAGGGCTAGGCTTCTATTCACTATGTCTGCTGATAACCGGGTTCAGTCTTTAATCCTTAGTCTCAGAATCCTCATCATTGAAAACCACAGGACAGAGTTCTATCACTAACTCCCCTCTCATTCACTTCGCCGACCACCGACCTACACTTGTCGGCTCCCAACACTCAACTGCCCCAAAACGATCCAACCCTCTCTCGGTCTCAACTTCAACTCTCCCCCACAATGATTGTCACTGTCCTTTGTAACTCTTCTTGCAGCCCTCCCTAGGCTCCACACAACCTTAACCCCCAGCTCAACTGTCTGTCTCCCCCATCCACACTAGCGGGCTGAAAACCCCTTCACACCCCTTAATTCACTGTCTCCAACTTTCGTCTATTCTTTCTCATGCCCGGTCACTTGTTTATGTACTAGCATTGCTACTAAGGTCACTCTCCTTAATGTCAGTGAACCGAGGCATTTGTCAAGCTGATTGTTGATTTCTGGCAAGATTACGCTCAGTAGTTTGCCATTGCTTTCTGAGCGACCGGCTCACATACCCCGTAAGTTACCGACGCGGAGAGAACCGCTACCAATTCTCACGCACGTCACGTTACTCACGAGAGTATACGGGATTACGGAGAAAGTCGTGTAACCCCTAGACCAGGGAGGGCGGCAATGGAAAATTACTGAACGTAAAAACTTGTCAAGACATCAACAGCAGCTGAAAAATGCTGGTGCAGACTGCAATGTCCTGCAAATAGGATATGGAAAAAACAAGTTCTACATAGTTGCACAGTTTCGTCATCACTAACAGTCTCAGTTCCTTTATTTTCGTCAACTGGTATAGGCAAGCGTTTATTCCACCCAGTCTTTAGGTTAGTAACTTATATCAGCCCATGCAGTGGCTTCGTTGAATATAGCTTCCTATATGTTGCATCGCGAATTTTTAAGACGACGGATAGCAGAAATTGACGGTTAAACGAATGACGGTTAATCGACTTGTTACTGTACGTATGTGTGTGTGTGTGTGGGGGTGGGTGGGTGGGTGCGTGTATGTGTGATGCACAGGAAGAGTTAACTGGGATTAGTACTCATAAGACAGATAGAATCAACAAATGTTAGTTGGGGAAAACAGTAGGAAAAAGAGACTTATAGTTATAGTCAGTGAGCTTGGCGTTTTACGAGAAACGTAGGTGTCACAAGTGACTACTTGACTGGGAACTAGCTGGTCTCTAACAGGAAACTGACCATATCAGTGAGATGTTAAACAACGTTGAGCGTCCGTCCGAGAGGCTAGAATTCAGGATTCTTCTTCGGGAGACCTGGGTTCGAATCCTCGGTATGGTGTGGATTTCTTCTGTCGCGGCAAAATGAACACCCTAACCTATCCAGTTCGCGGTGACTGGACTGGCGAGGCGGCTTTAATTCCTCAGACCCAAGACCGCCCTGTCATACACCGCAATATAATATATTGACAAGAAATAACAGTTTAACAACATTCAAAGTCTACGGCACAACACCATTAAAGAAATCACAGTAAACTTTGTGAAAACATGCGTCTTTCCTGTGGTTAATGCATTGTGTGAATCGTAGAAAATTTAGCAAATAATAATGAAGATACTCGAAACATGTGAACTGAACTGTTGGAGACAATGTTGGAAAAACCAAGATGAAGAAAAATAAGGCATTGTATAAGATCTGGAACTGACGTATAAACAGCATCGTGCCTCGGAAGCTGAATATCTTTAGTCAAAGTAAATATCTCCGTGGTTCTGAAAGACAAGTATTCAAAGGAGTCACTCCTGGAAGGAGAGACAGACTTCGACCAACACGTAGGTGGGCAAGGGATATAAAGTCACCGTCGACCTGAAATTACATTAGGCAGGATATCTGAAGAAAGATCGAGAGTCTTCCTGATGAGACATGATAAGAGGGCTGTCTGCAAAGGACCTGCCACAATAACATGATGAGTAACAATGCATTTCTGTTCTGTGAATTGTACTTACCATAAACCTCCAGCCCACATACTGTTGTAATAGCTCCGCCGTCACTTAAACATCGGAACCGAGTCTCATTTATCCTGCAATGTAATTTGTTATAATAACAGCATAGAGAATATGTAATAAAGATGTTAAACTATAATGGCCCAAGCAAACGCAGCATTTAACAAGATGAAGACTATTCTGTGCAATATGGGTGTTTTCAATCGAATTAAAATCAGTTCTCAAGAGTATGAACAATTAACCGATTATTGGGGAGGGACGTGGAAGCTGCAGAGCTGTGGTTTAACTAAAGAATGTAGAGGAAACATTGCGAGCTATAACGCGTGAAGAGAATATCTTGAAAAAAGTTAACTCACAAAGAGAGTTCGTCACAAGCATCAACAGAAGACCGCATTCTTTTGACACTTCATAAGAAGGTGAAAGCTGGAGTATGTGGTGACTACGGAAAAGTCAAATTTCACATGAGAAATACATTAACACGAGATATATTTTTAACGGACACGAAAATCATATCATAAATACATTGACACGAAATATCGGCATAGCCTGACACTGAAATCAACGTGAAATATATTCACGTGAAGGATATTTATAACATTATCCTAATATCACATGAGAAATACATTAACATGAAAGATGAGCTGAAATCACAAGAAGTATACATTTACGCGAAAGATCTTCCGTGGATCTTAAATCTCACGAGAGTATATTCACGTGAACTATCTGCACAACCTCTCAATGATACACATTTCTGATTAAAGTAAACTCGACATATAAACATTGTGTTTTCTCTGTACATTCACTCATATATGTAACGGCAACAGGCAGACATCAGATGACAAACTGAATAAATGAAACCAATAGGCACCCCGAATCAGCTTTATTGATTGACCGCCAAGAATGCTGGTTCTTCTTTACAGCCATTTCGTGATTTAGATGCGAGATCCCGGTGTACAGATTGCTTCTAATTTTAAATTGCCAGCTTTGTCCTTTAATTTCTACATCTCTCCTTTAGTTACAAGAGAGCTAATAACAGTTAATGCGGTAGTTTCTAGCGTTAACCAGCTGACGACTGTTTTGATAAAAAATAATTGCACTGAACCTAGCACTGAAAGACATGCCCACGAATAGGACTTCAGAAAGATGGCATCAAGAACCCAGTTTTCTTTTCCCACAAAAGGTAACATTATTGTTAGTCGCTCAGGTAAGTTGCCGTTTGTGTGTGACGTGTTAAGTCTCTATATGAACTATGTCACGATATACCGAGAGCTGTGACCAGTTTCCTTCCTTGATACTTTTTCTCTGCAGACAATTCCCAGGCAATTCTGACAATAATCTGATACCCATTTTTATAGATCGTCGCTGGAACTACGGAGTTTGTGCTCTTTGTGACTCTTTCTGCAGGTTGTCCGGGGGAAAATAACCGATTCTTATGGGATATATTTTGTGCAATTAAGTATTTCTCGTGCTTTTTAAAACCAAATTTATAAGCAAGAGTCGACGCAAGAGCCATGCGTGTCGGAAAAATAATGAAACCTCTGCTAGGGTTGAACCAGTACTAGTCTGTTGGCAGGCACTAACCTCTATGCCACCGTGTTATTTCTCTTCTCATAATCTGCTTAGAATGTTCCTGTCTTATTACGCTGTATATGATAAGTTGCCCTTGTGTCTTATCCTCTTTCAAATCACTCACATAATTCGCATTGCCTGTCCCTGAAATTTTCATAATTCTTCAGTTGTGGATTGTCTTGAAATCTAGCCCTTTGTGAATGGTATCCCTGGTTTTAGTCGACACTTCGCGTTAACCACCTAAGTATAAAGAGCCAGTTCAAAGACCACATGTATTGCCTTGTTTGCATCATGTCCATTTTGTTTTTCTAGATCCGAGACAAGAAACGTCTGGCCCGCGGCCGTATAAGGACCGCTAATTTATTTAGTCTAGCCCTGTGAAGGCAACCGCGGGCTAAACTCGAAATTTAATAAAGCTATGAGCACAATAAACAATCATCAATAAATCTAACAGCAATATCATCGATACCAGTTAATATACGCCTCACCAAAGAAAAGCAGTTCCAGCCTTCATATTAGGAGTGAGTTAATTAAATGTTTGACCAAATACAGCAGGCTACTTTTTCAAGTTGATAAATGTGTATGGCGAGCATATATATATATATATATATATATATATATATATATATATATATATATATATATATATATATATATATATATATATATATATATATATATATATATCCATTTTCAAGGGATCATCCCCCACTGGTCAACACCTGACATCCAGCTCATGTTTGTCGCTCCTAGTAGTTGTCAGCATGCGACAGCGGCCACCCCCCGGGCAACAGCTTAGACAGGCTGGCTAACCAGGCGTGAGTAACCGATTTGGTGTCAAACTGATCAGTGAATTAGGGTATGCCTACCCAGCATGTGAAGACAGGATTCTGCAGATTGCGCGGAAGAAATCATTCCTGATACAACGGGCAAAACGGCGTTTACCTGCAAAGCGTTGTGGAACTAATGAGCACGCCAAGGGAGTCTCCGACTCCGTGCAAAAAAGGGAGTCTCTGTGGCGAAGTGGTCAAGCCGTTTGACTCGTGCTCCGAAGGTTGATGGTTCGATTCCAGGCCGCGTCCTTTGGTTTACGAGTTAAATGTTTCGGAGACTCTTGCGGGTCGTCGCTAAAAGCAAAGGAGTTCGTGCTTTGTGCGACGCTTTCCGTGCTGCTGAAAGAGACCAAGCCATATGGGATAAACCCGATGCAATGAAGTCGACCCTGTCGATTATTAAGCAACAACTTTTTAAGTACAGCAAGGAAAGTAGAGCGCCCTGGTCATCCACTGCACCTGTATTCGTCTCCAGTCGTCTTGATTTGTCTTGACACTGGACTCAGATGAACTCAGGCGAGAGAGTGAGGTTGACGACTTGCACAACTCTTCCTCACTTTAATCCAATTAATCGCTCAAGTCATTCTTCATCCAACATCATTCATCATCTGCACAATGTATTAACATCTGTTCCCAAAGGAGACAAACTTATACTCCTTGGGGATTTCACTACCAGAGTAGGCACGGACACCCCCTCTTGGAGTGGCATTATTGGAAAGCACGGAGTCGGAAATTGTAACAGCAATGGACTCCTCCTTCTTCAGACATGTGCCGAACACGTTCTCCTGATTACCAACACAATTTTCCGTCTTCCCATGAGAAATTGGACATCGTGGATGCACCCTCGCTCGAAACACTGGCACCTCATTGACTATGTCATCATCAGGAGGAGTGACAGACAAGACGCTCAGGGTGACAAAATCCATATGTGGTGCCGAATGTTGGACATACCATCGTCTCATTATCTCGAAAATAAACATACACATCAAACCACCACGGCGTCCTCAAGGGGTAAAAATGCAAAAACCACAAAATCAATAAATAAATAAATGTCACCCACCTAAACAGCAAGAAAATGCAGCTGTCGTTTGAAAATATGCTGGAAGACCGCCTCAAGCCCAGTGCTGCAGCTAAACAGGATGCAGATAAAGAGTGGAGAGCCCTAAAGGACGTAATTTACCACACTGCTATGGAAATCCTGGGCCCAGCCGCCCCGAAAGAATAAAGACTGGTTTGATGTAAATTCCGAAGACATCAACCAATTGCTGGCCGAGAAACATCTTCTCCTCAAGGCACGTGTGAATGACCCGAAGTCAACATAAAAAAGATGCCTTCATAAACATTCAGAGAGTAGTGCAGTAGAAGCATGGGCACATGCTGGACTCCTGGCTGAGCAGCAAAGCTGATGAAATTCAAGGCTTTGCTGACAGACATGATATGAAAAACTTCTACGACTCACTGAATGAGGTCTATGGTTCTACATCCTCATGCATAGTTCGCCTCCTCAGTGCAGATGAGGGAACATTGATCACCCATAAGTGAGCTCTTCAATTTCAGCCACCACCCGCAGTCATGGCTTCACGTAACTCTGATCGGGGCTGTGGGTGGGAGTGGGGGGCTAAACGGGTACTCCACCTTGCCCAAGGTTGTCCCGTAGGGTAGTGGAGGGAAGGAGGCACCTTACTTCCTCTTTGATAACATGGTGTTAGTGTATTCTGTTCTAATCATCAGCACATTACGAAACAATAACCCACACCTGCTCCATACAGAGCATGCGCGTTGTCGTAGCTGATACAATCTACACTGATAATGTTATGATTGCCGTCGGACTAGTATTCGACGCCTGCATTCATCGTCTCGCCATGCATTCAGGTCTACACAATGTGACGGCCCTATCACATCACACGCCCACGTAAGATATTGCTATTGGACGTGTATCTTTTATGATGCCAGCGCGGCCTTTTGCAGACTGTACAAGAATGTGTGGGACAGAAATGGAATAAGCCTGCAAACAAAGCTGAAAGTCTACAAAGCAGTGTTATTATCCACATTGCTATATACTTGTGAAACCTGGACTGTTTATCAGCGACACGTTAGGAAATTAAACCACTTCCACACAGTCTGCCTTAGGAAGCTACTGAAGATTAAATGGCAAGACAAGATCCCAGACACTGAAGTCCTAGAAAGAGCGTTCATGCCCAGTATCCACACTCTACTAATGAAGAATCAGATTCGTTGGGCTGGTCACTTAACTCGCATGCCAGATCACAGGCTCCCTAAACGAATTTTTACGGCGAGTTGCGTTGTGGTAAATGCTCCCAAGACGGCCAGAGGAAACGCTTCAAAGACACTGAAAATTTCACTGAATTTTTTGCACTTCATCAAGACACCTGAGAGACTGCAGCCAGAGACCGAAATTTGTTGCGTGCATCATTACGTAAGGGTGCAGTCACGTGTGAGCAACCAGTACTGCAAGAGCTGTGAAGAAAAGGCAGGGCAAAAAAACCACTGCAGGAAATCCTCCTCCGGAAACGTCAAGCATTCTTTGTCCACATTGTCAAAGAACATTTCGAGCCAAAATAGGCCTTATCAGCCATATTAGAACTCACGGCTCCATACTTTCAACCCCACTGGATGAAATCAATGGTCATCATCATTCTTAATGGACAAACAACATTACAACATAGCGAGCAAATGATGTCATAAATATCAATATGCAAGAAAAATAGATTCCCAACTCCTGGTCAAGAGGAGCTCGATGTTGTCTATTCATCGCTGTCTTGACTTTCTCTGGCTTTGCCTGCAGCTCTGTTTTGTATAATCATACATCATTTTAATTAAAGCACACGCAAACATAAATGAATAAATAAAAACAATGAGAATGAAATGTTAAATAACGAGAATATGTGTAACCTGGCGGTTATAATGTCCAGTCCCATTGTGTAGGTTCCCTGGACCGAACTCAGAACCCGCCCATGGTAGACTGATGGTAGTTGATCTGTGCACACACTGGTCGCCATATTGCAAGTTGTCAGATTTAGGGTATTGTTGTTGACAGTTAGTGCCTGCCATGTTATTAAAGTTGGGTTATCTGGAAATGTACAGCGAAATTCTGTGGTCTGGCCCTTTTCTACGATGTCATAGCAGCCTGTATGAGGAAGAAAGCAACAGTGAAATGCAATATACGGGTATTTGCAATGGTTCGATGATAATTATTAGCAGATAGATGATACAGCAACCTGCACACAGATAATGCATTTAATTATGTCGGTACGTTAACAAGAACAGATGGAAGATGCACCAAGGGGGTTAACTGTAGAATATCTTATACAAAAGCAGCATTTCACAAGTTGAAGATTATTCTCTGCAAGATATCTCTGTCTGTCGAGATGAGGAAAAGAGTGCTGTATTGAGCCAATCCTGATGCCTGGAAGCGAATCATGGACAATTAGCAGAAATTGGGGAATTGTGTGAAGGCTGCGGAGATGTGGTTTATAAGTGAGTCAAGAGAATGCAGTGGGCGGACATATAGAGCAATGAAGATATCTTGATATCAGTTACATCACACAGATTGTTGGTTAGTCGCAGTCCATATTCTTCGGGTGTGTTCTGAGATGCAGAAATCTGGAGCATGACATCATAATTGGAAAGCTCTGGCAGAAGAGAGGCAGGGGAAGGCTAGGAGAGAAAATGCTGGAGCTTTTGGCATCGTGGCAAGGAAGTCAATGGAGCTCGTAAATTCTATCTACGTTTTTTTCTGTATGGCAATTTTTCTATCAGCTTCTTCTTTGCTGGCTTTATTCTAAAATGACACCGTTAAGCCCAAACATAGTTAGGGGAAGAACATTCTGGAATTCAAAAAATGTTAAATAAATCATGGAAACGAATGGTTTGAAACAGATCGTCTAGGTCTTCGCCTTTTCTCCGTAGATATATTAACCAAAATGTTGAATGATATTTACAGCAGTGGATATTTACCCAGTGATATGCTGAAATCTGTATTTATAGCTATACCAAAAAGACCAGGAGCAATTGATTGTGAAGATTTTCGTACAATTAACCTTATAAACCATATCACTAAGATTCTACTCAGAATCATAATGAGAAGAACCAAAAAGAAAATAAAAATGGAAATTAGTGAAGAACAGTATGGATTTGTGGAAGGAAAGGGCACAAACAATGCAATTTATACATTACGGACACTAATAGAAAGGTCAATAGAGAAACAGAGAGACATATATTTGTGCTTCATAGATTATACTAAGGCATTTGATAAAGTAAAACATGATGAACTGATTAAAATGTTGGAAGATATCAACACTGATGGAAAAGATTTAAGAATAATAAAGAATATTTACTGGAACCAAGTAGCGGCAATTAAAATGGGAAATAAAGAGGGTAGTTACTAACAGATAAAGCTAGGAGTACGACAAGGGTGTGTCTTGTCACCAGATCTTTTCTCCCTTTATAGCGAAGTAATAATGAGAGGGATCAAAGAGATGCCAAGAATACTAGTTGGAGGTTATAATATAAATAACATACGCTATGCAGATGACACAGTATTGGTGGCGGATAATTCAATTAGACGTTGTAGTAACAGAGAGTGCAAGGAAAGGACTCTCCTTGAATATCAAGAAAACAGTAACAATGGTAATATCAAAGAAAATGGTGACACCAAAATGTGACATAGAAATAGAAGGGAAAATCCTTAACCAAGTTGATAATTTTAGATACCTAGGGGCATTTATAACATCAGATGGAAGATGTACAACAGAGATTAGGAGCAGAATAGGGCAGGCAAAAGCCGCATTTCAGAAAATGAAGAGTATCTTATGCAATAAGTCACTATCACTGAATGTAAGAAAGAGAGTGATGAAATGCTATGTAGAACCAGTTTTGCTGTATGGCAGTGAATCTTGGAATGTAAATGAACAAATTAAGAAGAAATTAGAAGCAACAGAGATGTGGTTCCTGAGACGAATGTTGCGAATTCCTTGGACTGCCAGAGTAACTAACGACGACTGCCTGAAACAGGCTAACGAAACTAGAACATTATATACAACAATAAGACAGAGACAAACAGCTTTCCTCGGTCATGTGATGAGAAGAGAGGCATTGGAGAACATCGTAACAACTGGAAAGATCGAGGGGAAGAGAGGCAGAGGTAGACCAAGAGAAGTGATGCTGGATGGACTGAGACGGTGGCATGCAGGAATATCAGCAACAGAGTTGATCCAGAAAACCAAAGACCGAGATCTATGGAGAGCCATGAACGCCTCCGCCAGCCGGCACGGCACTTGATGATGATGAAGTCTCCGCATTGAAGCTTGACGGCAGCCGATCTAAAGCCATGTCTACATAGAGCCTTCGTTTTAGATTATGCAAGATTGTATTCTGATTTCATTAGAAAAGAGCAAGTTAAATTGTTGGGTCATATAATAAGGCTACCAGCTAACAGTATACCACAACAAGCAATGATGTACAGATCAAATGGAACCAGAAGAAGGAGCCGACCATGTAAACGATGGACAGAGGGAATAGCAGAGTCCATAGAGTCTCGATATATGAAGCTCATAAACGGGCACTCCCACTGATAGATAAGGTGAGGTAAGGTGAGGCATGGAGGTACATCGGTACCAGAAATGACTGGCAGAAACAGATGGATGCGGATAGACATCACCAACGCCATACGTTAAGGACTAATACAATACATATACATACAATGCATTTAAAAGAATTGAAAACATAAACTGAAGCATTTCATAAACAGATGCTTGACTTGTCTATGTACAGACAATGATTGATTGATTGATTTAGGAATCGACATCACAGCATTCGGGGCATTCCCATAAGTGCTCCGTCCCCATCCTCAGTAGCCAGCGAAGAGTTCCAACACTAATAGTACCAGTAGCAATGTGATTATAAGTCCGTCTCGACTTTCCTCTGAGCGTTGAGTGTCGGCCAGATCCTCTCGACACGCCTCGCTGTCTCATTCTTGGCAGACCATGGTAATCCATTTGCTCCTCCAAGGTGTGCACGTGCTCCCACAAGACCGCAACCACATCTGCCTTGTCATGTATCAATACTCCACCAAGTTCTGCAGAGCCAGCCAATCTGTCCGCCTGTTCATTTCCCTGCACACCGGCATGCCCCGGAGAAAAGATCCAGGCGATGCTTGTCACCCGTGACCTCCGAAGCGAAGCAAGCCACTCCACACGAAGCTTGCCCATCCTCACCCTCGTCAGCATGCTTTCTGAGTCAGTTACAATGACGATGTGTGTGTGTTGTGTGTGTCGTATTCTCCATCCAGCGGAGAGCCGCAGTGACTGCCTCCACCTCCATTCTTAAGCTGGATGTTGTGGTATCATATGCCAGGCTCTCCTGCCCTAAACATCGCCCATTAGCTTTGGCTATGAACCCCGAGCCACTTCTCTTACCTCTTGACACCGAACCAACTGTGTAGATAATCACATCACCCGTGTGAGCATTGTCCTGAATTAGTTGCTGGATTTCCACTTCCGTGGCCCCTGCTGGCCACTCCCTGCACTCCCGGCTTAATGTGATTATAACTCTGCACATGTCTGACTGCTCCGCCGGCACTCTGACTCACTCCTCTCCACGCCTAATGTTCTCCAAGAGGCATACCTGTCTGATCGTATCCTCCGCCTGAGCCATCCATGATTTCCCTCTTATCAGTCGCTGACCCTTAACTGCGTCCAGCGCCTCATGCAGTGGGTGGTCTGTGTCTGCAGCTACTCTGAGGTGTGCCTTCGCCTGCATCACCTTGAGCCTACAAGCAACAGTCGGCAAACCAAGGATGTAACTCATACACACAACTGGGGTGTCTCTGGTGCATCCCAGAATGGCCCGCATAGCCTCGTTCTGTATGCGCTCTAACTTCAAAAGCTGACTCTCTGAGACAGTGAGCAGACCTAATCCATAATCAATTACTGAGAGGATCAAGTGCTGGTATAGTGTGAAAAGCATTCTCTGCTCTGTGTCCATTGCAGCCATAGTTTTAAGTGCACGGAGTCCCTTTTGAGATCTTGTCACAACCGTCTCCACATGGTCCTTGAAGGATAGGCTTCTGTCAAATGTGATCCCCAGATACTTCAGTTTGTTCTCTCTGCTGACATTTCTACCATCTATCGCGAGGCTTGGGACATCAGCTCTATGTCATCAGTATGCACAGACAATGTGTTTAATTATACTATTTCTGCAACTCAAATATACCTATTATACTAGTATAATTACACGGGTACACTTGATAAATTATATGTTTTACGAAAGTCAATACATTTAATTTATGTGAACTAAAATTAAACATTTTGCTGCGAAAAAGAATTAAACGCGAACATCTGTTGATAAACAAAGCTAACACAAGATAGCTTTCACTCCGACCCCTGAGGTATTTGTGATTTACGTCCACAAGTCAAGGACGAGAAGTCAACATTGTAGTCAAACTTACTGGTGTAGAGGTTTAACCCACTACCTCGTCATCAACACACCGGAAGAGTATGTGCGGGCGCTCCTATCAGTTTGGCCATGCTGACCTCAAGGTGGAGGGGGGATAATCAAGTAATTCACCTTCCTATTGGTGTCTGGTAGGCTACCGGGGAAAAGGAAGTCTCTAGCTTCTCCTTTAACTGGGGATATCCCAACCCGCAACAGGTAATAATTGTTACCAAACAAACAGAAATACTAGTCAATATTTACAGTAACTTTATAATATAGTTTACATCCATTTATAATGTGTTCAGAATATTTCAGAACTGTCTATAGCTAAGAAGCAATCCTGCATACCCAGTTCAAAATCAGCTGCAGACGATCTTGAAGCAACCTGCCTAGTGGTGAATTTGAATGGTATAAGCATCGGTCGTATTGAAAGCAATGGCAAACTACTGAACGTAAACTTACCTAACAAGTCACAAACAGCTAGAATTACTGTGGTTGATTGCTACGTCCTGTAAAACAACACGCAACTAAATCTGTAAAATTGTAACAGCGATTAAAGCTAAATTTAGCAAATATGACGTCGCTAACTTCATAAAGAAAATATTTTTCATAATTTGATTGTAAAAGTAAATTAATTATTTCCTATACAATATACTGTGTTATACACTTGATTAATCAACACAGAACAGATACGACAAGTCGATTAATGCTGGCAGAGATGGTAAGGACGAGATCAGTGCACCTGTGGACCCGTGCGGCGTGAGGTGAAGATGTCCCTTACTAATCACTAAGTATACATTGTATCTGAAGTAATATTCACTATTTTAGATAAATCATACTTTGTGTTGTCCTGATAACGCAAATTAGGAGACCGATCCTGAACACCGAATGAAGCTGCCACATATTGTTTACGGATTGTAGTTACTGCAGTGTTATTGTTACGCTACGAATAGTTAACTGCCGATCTTCTGCGCTGTTGAAAACGCCCTACAATCGTGGCATAGTCTCAGAATGGGGATGCAATGTTGTCAGCCTGGTCTTTCTTATAAGTGAACTTCCGAGATTACATCCGCGTTGGAAACCCAAAAGTTAACCAATAGGTGAGCTTGCATCGTCAGGTGACACATTGCTTATTATACGTCAATCTTTCTTTTCAAGACTACCCTGGTAACTAGCTGGAAATGGAGCGGCAGAAACGCAGGTTGTTTAATTTACCCAACCAGACATGGGTAACGAGAAGTGTCCTGGCAACATACGTGATCTTAACCACATAACTCATTGAGTGCATATATACATACCTCATAGCGCATATATACATATAAACGAAACGTGTTCTTGATTTGCTGAGAAAGTGTGAACAAATAGACGGTTTCAAAACAGAAGCCACAAACAATATACTGATCGATTTACTTCCTGGCATGTTTAGCTGCATCTTGCCAGGCGCATACTCCAGAGTTATATATAATATGAAGTGAATACATCAGTGAAACATTTAAAACATACAGTCTCAGGTATTGTTTGCATGTTGCAGCGAAATATGCCGATCAATAAATCTACAACATATTGTTTGTGGCTTGTGTGTTGACATTGAGTAAGGGAATACATTGTTGTATACTTCTTTCCCCGTCTTAGTTGTGTTGAGTTGAGTTGAGTTGAGTTGAGCTGAGTTGAGTTGAGCTGAGTTGAGTTGAGCTGAGTTGAGTTGAGCTGAGCAGAGTCAAGACCCGACAACACAGCACATGGAACAGTCTCGTACTCGTTCAGTCCACATCTTCAGTAACCAGCGAAGAATCCCAATACTAATAGAACCAGCTGCAGTCTGATTATGTATCCTTAAGTGCCAGCCAGATTCTTTGGTCACTCCTTGTCGTGATATTCTCTCCAGGCCATGACGATTTATCTGTTCCTTCACAATATATATGTGGCCAAAGACTTGCGAACTCGGTTCGTGAGCCGCTTACTAGGCGTTCCAAACGCAACCAAGACCGATTTGTGCAGCAGACCGTTACGTGTTGTGTTATAACGTTTTAGTATGGGAACCGGTCGTTCAAAAAGCAATGGCAATCTACTCAACGTAAAATTTGCCTAGTACATCATCGGCAGCTGAAAAATGCTGTTGTTGACTGCAATGTCCTGCAACGGATATGCACTATTTTGAAAAAAAAAATATAAAAAAGAAGTCTTAAAGTCAAGAGGTTCGATTTCATTTTCAAATCATTCAGGATGACATGCCGAAAGCATCGCACAAAGCACGAACTCCGTAGCTCCTGCTACGACCCCCAGGAATCTCCGAGAAAAATGCACTCGTGAACCGAAAGACATGGCCAGGAATCGAATCCACAACTTTTGGAGGACGAGGCAGGCGACTTGACCACTTCGCCACGGACACTCCCCAACACTATATATGTATATATATAGTGTCAGCATCCCCAATAAGGCCTCACAGGAGTAATGAGTTAACACTAGTCTAGTAGAGAGACACCAGACAGGGAAGACACCGAGTACTATTAATAACCTCACAGGGAGACACATTTGTGTCAGACCAGAGGTCGACGAGTACTGATGAGCGAGGGCTTCCCCCAAGCAAATGGGTTGCTGGTCCTTGCGAGTAACCGTGATATGCCAGGTTACTCGAACTCACCAGCCGGCGTGCTGGCAAGACCAGGCACGCAATCATAGTGACTGCACGGAGAGTAAAGTGTCCGTGCGTGTCCACGCAATGTGTAGCGGGGACAGACTGACTGGAGACGGTAGAGAGAAGCGGACGTATCCTTGACCAATACGATAGCTTTCTAGGCCATAGGCAAACATAGGGCTGTTCATTTAGATTGCATAATGCTAGCATCATCTATCATCACGTTGATGTATTCATATTGTGTAACAATGATGAAACCTAACGCTCGTAGAGCCAGTCAAATGTCGTCGGCTCTGAATAAATTGCATTCCTTTCGCAAATGTCATGAATTGTTATTTCGTGCAGTGCGAAAGTAGCGGAGTCTTGAAAAGCTGCAGCGCACAAGTTGCTGACAGGCTAGACCCCGAATTGGTGTCAGAATGGTCAATGAATCAACGCCAGCGGCGAATTAGTGTCAGAACACAGAGAATAAACACCAGTAGACCCTGAATTGGTGTCAGAAACGCCAGCGGCGAATTGGTGGTAGAACACAGAGAATAAACACCAGACCCTGAATTGGTGTCAGAACACATTGAACGAACGCCAGCAGTACAATTACTGTCAGATTTCAATGAACGTTTCTGAGCAGTCATAGCAGGCAGGTGTGGTAATATTCAACGAGCAGTTAACGCCAACATGCAAGTGGTATTATAAACCACTGAACGAACGCTAGCTATCGAGTGATATTACAAAATTCTGTACCAGAATTAATTAAATGCACGTTTCAACATTATTGATGTGTGATATATTGCAAAAGTAATACAAATTTATTGTGATACATGCTATAAATTAATTTTTTTCTTGTGGTGAATTATACGATCGCCAATTTTGTGGAGTGTGAACCACAATTGAGTCAAATTACATCGGTAAAGTGTGAAATTCTACCAATATTATTTAGAAAGTGTGGTATTATACTAAAAGCAATTGAAATGTATAAAATCATCAGTGAACGTTAACATCGTAACCACCGTGTACATTTCATTGCGTGTGATACAGCCATCAATGTCACCATTCTACGAAATTAGTAAATAGATTAGCGACGAACTGCAGCCTAGAACGAAGGTACGCCAGAGTCAAACAGCGAAGACAAAACGACATTGACGGTCATACGACTAATCATCTCATTTATCATCTAACAATCATTCAGACGATCATATCATTCATCATTAATACCATTTATCACTATTTAGCACATTCTCATTCACCAGTCGCATGAAATAGGAGATTACATTAACAACTTGATGAAATATGAAATATTTGATAAAATATGATGAATTGTGAGCTTGTATTTACAACTTAAGCGTGTGTCTAATTGTTGCTGCTCTACTAACCAGAACGCAGCCCGTGTGTTATCAAAGCAACCAGTTTGTAGTGTGAAAGACTGCGGTGGAACATCCCAAGTACAGTACTTCCAGCAAATTAGATGAGTATATTTTCCGAATATTTTGGTGTGCTCTAACTTAATCATGCATCTTCTTTTCCAGCGAAAGATGTACATTTACTAACACATTATTGTATACTATTCTGTGCATATTATTGTATTATCATCTTGATCTAACATTACGCTACAAAATGGCGTCACTAAATGAATGTATCCAGGCGGGCATAGCAATGGGCCACACTGGCGATAAACTAGAAAATGGGCAGACCAAAAGTATAAAGAAGAAATAGCTCGACAGAGAGAAAGAAACAGAAAGGAAAGCTGCTCTTGACAGAGATGAAAGAGCATTAGAAAGGCAGCATCAAAAAGAAATGAAGAGGTCGAGGAGGTTACCAAACAGAAACAGTTAGACAAGTTAGAGTTAGACCAGAAAAAATTAGAATTGGACCAAATTACCAAACAAAAACAGTTAGACGTAGAACTTGCTAACAAACAAGCAGAGGAAGCCACCAAACAAAAGCAGATACAAGTAGATTCTGAAACTAGACTAAAGATGAAAGAAATGGAGGTAGATTCTAACATACAAATAGCCTCTACCAAACAAAAGAGCCAAGAAGAACAGAACAAATTTAGTAAGTACAAGGGCCTTATCAAACCATACACTGTAGGTGATTCAATCAGCGCATGGACTGAAAATATAGAGTTCCAACTAAAAACACAGAAAATACCTTTAGAGGATTGGGCAATGATTTACATGAGGAACCTGAGTGGGGAGCCTTTAAAAGTAATAGAAACCATACCCACATATCTTAGAAACAATTACCAGTACATACACGATAGGATAATGCAACATTTTCTTTTGGACGCTACTGGGTACCAAATTCAATTCTCACAGATTAAACCAAAAGCAACTGAAACGTTCTTCTACATTTCTAACGTGCAGAGCACATTTAAAAAATGGACTAAGGCGGCTAAAGTAGGTAACAGCTATGAAAAACTAGAAGAGCTAATGGTAATGGACAAAGTTGTTTCTACAGTGCCTACCCCTTTTGCCAAATTCTTACAACAGTCAGATATTGATTCCATTCAACAATTAGAGAAACGGGGGTCAGCTTATTTTTCCTCTAATCGGGACATATTTAAAACTACATCATATGACACAGAAATTACAGCTTTTGCAAATAGAGTCCCTGATAGATCCTACAAACAGAAAGACTACAGTAAGAAGGACAAACCATATCAGAAACCACCTCGATGTAATTATTGCAATCTTTTCCACCCAACTTATTCGATGTGTGATAAGAACCCCACATATCCGTCACACCTAGAACAAGTGATAAGTAAGCAAGAAAGCAGAAGATCATCGTTTAAACGTGCTGTAAAATGTTATTTTTGTTCAAGTTATGGCCATTATAGTAATAAATGTCTTGGGAGACAGAGAATGAAGGCAAACAACGCAGCCCTCATCGATACATCATCAGACAATGAGAGTGACATAGATCCTGAACTTGTCAATGTATTGCCAAAGAATGAATGTCAAAATGTATCATCAGTAACCGATATTTTAGACTTTAAGACATGTAAAGTATGCCACCAGTTTCATGCGGAGGGGAGATTGAAATGTGGACACGTAATATCATGTTCAAATGAAGAAGCTAATGCAGCATGTGCCTCCAGAGGTAACCTTAAGTTCTACGATGCACAGGTCAATGGTAAACCATGCCAATGCTTAGTTGATAGCGGCAGTACTATACTGGGTTTAAGGAGAGAACTTGCTAGAACAGAAGATTATACGGGTGAATTTGTCAAATGCCGTACTTTCTCGGGCACCATCGAGAAATATCCACTGGCAAAAGCGCATATTAATACCCCGTTCCTTACCGGCACATTTACATGCGCTATCCTCCAAGATCCTTGTACAGATCTTATTTTAGGATGTCTTGATGCATTGAAAGAATGTACAGACGACAACATAAAAGCCTGGAATGAAACACACATGGTCAACGCTGTAACTAAGTCAGATACAGAAACAAGGTATACTGACCTACAAAATGAAACACTACAGCTACTAACACCAAATGGTGCAGATACCAACAATACTCGCCAAAAGTTGAGCGAGGCACAAAGCACCGACCAAACACTCACACCGTATTTTAACCTGTTGTGTGAGCGAAAGAAAGTTTCTAAAAATTCTTCCTGGTACTTTAAAAAGGTTAACGGAATTCTCATGCGTTATTACACATATAATAACCATGAAATTCAGCAGACGGTGTTACCTGTAACATACCGAAAAAAGGTGCTAAAAATCGCACATTCACCACCGTTTGCTGAACATTTGGGCTATCATAAAACGCGAGCCAGAATTCTATCACAATTTTACTGGCCGAAATTCTGTTCGGACATAAAATCTTTCTGTCGCTCTTGTACTGTGTGTCAACATCGAGTACGAAAGAAAAAGCATGTAAAGACCGAAGTGCAACGGTCAGTGATAGCATCTAGACCACTTGAAAGTATAGCGGTCGATATTACTGGACCCCTAATGCAGGTGTCGAGTAATGGAAACCAGAACTATCCAAACAATGGTACTAAAACGATTCACCTTAAACCAAACCAAAAGGTTGTGATGCAACTAACTGATAAACATAACATGGTACTAACATGTTACCAAAAGCCTCTCAACGTTGAACTCAAAATATCAGATGCGGATCATGAAATATCGATAAAAGAACACTTAGAGATATTTCATATCAACATCCTGAAACCATACGTTTCACAACAAGTACAACAGACAGACGAACAGATTGCACCAACACCAAGCAATGAGACGACAGACATACATAACTCAACTTCACTAGGTAGGGCGACACACAACAGCGACAACGCAAACACACTTAGCCAGATAACAGCACACACAACTAGTAGCACAACAGTATTGGACGAGATGGAACTACCAGTTCCTACAGTAAACGTAACTGCGACAAATATCTCGACATATAGAAATAACAGATGCAGTCAGACGAAAGACGGGACAAAACACCTACTGAAACGTCAAGTCTTCGACAGGTTGAGATTGTGTGGACTCACAGCTAAGCCGTCCAAAGTAGAGTTGGGCATGGAACAAATTGACTTCCTGGTCATACCATCTGCAGGAGCCAATTGAAAACTAATGACAGAATCATCACTAAGATTCTGAATTTGACAATGCCAACGACCAAGAAACAGGTCCGAAACTACTATGGTAAATTCATTCCCAACCTGGGGGAAATCTCCAGTGTTTTTTCTAACATCTTAAAAGCTTCGGCTAAGTTATCTGTAAAAGATGCACGATTAATTAGTGCGTTATCGAAATTGAAACATTTTTTCATCGTTCCATCTATCCTTCGTATGCCTAATCCAAAACTCACTTATTTCCTACGCACAGATATGAGGGCCATATCCATATCTGGAATACTAGGTCAGTTCTACGACGGGACGTTCCACCCCGTAGGTCGCAAGATCACTCCGGCTGAAGGAAGATACTCAGCATCAGAATTGGAAGGCCTTAGTTTGATCTATTGCGTGAGAAAGTTTCACCGATTTTTGGCAGGAGCACAGTTTGTAATCCAATCCGATAACTCTCCATTGTCTGTGATGCAATCTGGACATCCTACCAACAATAGAATTTACAGGACAGGTGGGCTTTGATTCTCCAAAATTACACATTTACCATCCAGCATTTAAAAGGGAGATTAAATACGATTGCAGACATTTTAAGTCGTCCTTCATCCATTCAAATACCTGAGTTACAGGAATGAAGCGACCATACACCACCAGAAACAAGTGACACTGTAATGTTAGATAACCAAGTGCCATGTGTGGTGAGTAAGACATATCGTAAGTGCGTTACTATCGCCTGATATATAACTTGTGTGAATAGAACAGTGCTATGAAAAGTGTAACGAACAGACGCAGAATTAACATGCGCTGACACACACATAAGTTAGATTATGGGAACTAACGCCAAGAGGACAGCAAACCCAGCTTAGACCCCGAATCTAGAATATATTGAACCAACGCTTAGACCCCGAATAACATTCCAGGGTTAGCTATGGACCTACATAATGTGGTAGGCAACTATATTAATACACTATCCTTCAAGGAGAGCATAAAAGACTTTGGCGGAATGAACTATGTTAGAATAGTCTACAAAGAGATTTGCTCCATCTTCACAACGCAGAGGAGGACGTCAACTTAGTGTAATTAGATATAGAAATGTAACTGTGATATATGTACATTATTATTTTATTTACAGTATCTATAACTTCATTTTTCTATTATTTATTCTATTGCAAATTATGTAAACGCATATATAACGTTATTTTCTTATTTGCGTAGTTAGAAATCACTATCATTTAATTAATAACCCATTTATTAAAACATCCATTATAGAAATACAATTATTAGATCTTATATTAGTTAATTAACTTATAATCATAATCATTTATACATCCATTTAGCTAATATATCATTTCAAAACTAATGCCAATCATTTAGGAATTAATATCATCTTTTTCACAAATAACATTTAAGGTAATTAATCCATTTTTCTTAAATGAAACTAGTAGTAAATTATTTCCCTTGAGGGTAATTTAGGTCAGCACACCAAATGATGGAAGTTACTATGTCAGGAGCGGTAACAAACCATCCTTATAACGATGTATATTTTTTGTACAGACATGACGCGTGCAAACAAAACGCACAGTCATTTGGCGTGATTACTGGTATAATTCAGCCAATCGTTTATTGTATATATATATATATATATATATATATTGTTTATGTATGTAATACTATGAAACATATTTTAATGACGAGAGAATGATTGAGTGAAAGAATAGTATGAAAGGGTATGAAAGATGAATGAAAGAAGAGAAAATGCGAGGAGAGAATGCAAAAAACTTAGTAAACATTGAAAGGAAGAGAGCGAGAGAGAAAGACAGCGCTGGAAAAGTCTTATTTGACTTGTCGTGTTATCTGTGTTTCCAATGTGTTGTCGAGGGTTTTTATATGTGTTGACAGCCACACTTTAACAGAGTATATAGACAACGTACTTTGAGCTTCAGAAAACGGAGTTGTGGTCACAAATAAAAATGACGAACGTTTGTAACCACAATAAACCGATTTGCGGCGCTCGAAGGAACACACACATTTAGTACACTAACGCATACACATGTTAGAGAGTTAAGTACACTTTAGTTATTAGAAAACACGCAAACAAACAGGAAAACGAACACATAAAAGTTACACACACCCATTAATCCAAAGAACAATAACTCTAAATTCAGGGGACACAATAAATAATTAGAAACCTAAATGTAACAGTGAATATAGCTTTTTCACATGCGGAAGCAAGAAGGTGAACAGTAGAGCTGTGTGTATAGAGTTGGAGGGGATATTGATGGGAACATGAACACTTGGTGCTCATGTGTTGAACTCATAATAGAGTCAACTAGTGTGTGGGTTGTCATTTCGGGCAATAGGAGGAACAGGTCAAGACGAAAGTCAATAGGTGGAAGTCAAAAGACATAGGGTCAAACGACAGAAGCCAGGACATAAGTCATAAGACAACGGTTTCCGGTTCACTACCAATCCTTAAGATATCTATAGAACCAACTATACTGAGACATGGGCTACTAAATTAGCCAAGTGAAAAGATAGAACACTGTGATTGAAGGTAGAAGATATTGTTCTATCCCCAAACTAGAAAGTTCTATACTTATTGGAGATCTGACAAAATTGGGACAACCAATTTTTCTTTTGTGACCAGAAGTGTTACAAACATGAGAAAAAGGGAAGTAACACTTCGCGGAGAGGAGGGGACCCTGTCAGCATCCCCAATAAGGCCTCACAGGAGTAATGAGTTAACACTAGTCTAGTAGAGAGACACCAGACAGGGAAGACACCGAGTACTATTAATAACCTCACAGGGAGACACATTTGTGTCAGACCAGAGGTCGACGAGTACTGATGAGCGAGGGCTTTCCCCAAGCAAATGGGTTGCTGGTCCTTGCGAGTAACCGTGATATGCCAGGTTACTCGAACTCACCAGCCGGCGTGCTGGCAAGACCAGGCACGCAATCATAGTGACTGCACGGAGAGTAAAGTGTCCGTGCGTGTCCACGCAATGTGTAGCGGGGACAGACTGACTGGAGACGGTAGAGAGAGCGGACGTATCCTTGACCAATACGATAGCTTTCTAGGCCATAGGCAAACATAGGGCTGTTCATTTAGATTGCGTAATGCTAGCATCATCTATCATCACGTTGATGTATTCATATTGTGTAACAATGATGAAACCTAACGCTCGTAGAGCCATTCAAATGTCGGCTCTGAATAAATTGCATTCCTTTCGCAAATGTCATGAATTGTTATTTCGTGCAGTGCGAAAGTAGCGGAGTCTTGAAAAGCTGCAGCGCACAAGTCGCTGACATATAGTTAGTTGCATATCCTTTACAGGACGCAACAGTCAAATCCAACACTTTTTGTGTGTATGTGATTTCTGGGAAAGTGTACATTCAGTAGTTTTGTCATTACTTTCCGAACCACCGGCACTAATACCACTGCATAGAAACCAAAGAAAGACGGTCTGCTGCCAAATAACCCGTAGCTGTGTTTCGAACACGGTATGCGAGATTACGAATTGCGTCTCTAACTCCTTTGCCAACGAGCCGGCTTCACACTGTATGCACGATCCAAAAAGGCCCTTACCACTTGTACCATATCGTGCAACAGTACCTTATCCAGCAGTGCAGTCCCATGTCCCTGGATATTACAAACAGTTGAAGCAGGTGAACGTTAGAGAATACGTAGTTTGTGTAGGAGATACATATTAATATTTGTCAGACATGGGCAAGTTTTACTCACGTGTCTGTAACATGTCATCCCATCCATCATGTCATGTTGTTGTATGAATTTAATGAGACGCTCCCCGCCAGGAGCTGGGCGAATCCACGCCGGGTCAGATAGACAGACAGACAGACAGACAGACAGACAGACAGACAGACAGACAGATAGTCGGGAACGGAAGCTAATATGAGATGCTCCCCACCAGGGACTGGATGAAGCCGGGCCGGCTCAGACAGACAGACCGACAGATAAACAAACAGACAGACAGACAGACAGACAGAGACATACAGACAGACAGACAGATAGTCGGGAACGGGAGCTTATATGACTACGTATATGAATTAAATGAGATGCTCCCCACCTTTTCGCTGCATTTATCTACAGGCATATGAGTTATAATCCTCCTCCTCCTCTCCCCTCCTCCTCGTACCCTCTTCCTCCTCCCCTCCCCCTCCTCCCTATCCCTCCTCTTTCTCCTCCATCCTCCTCCTCCCTCTTCCTACTCCTCCTCCCTCTTCCTCCTCCTCCTTCCTCCTCCTCCCCCTCCTCCCTCTTCCTCCTTTTCCCTCCTCCTACCTCCTCGCCCTCCTCCCTCCTCCTAATCACTCCTCTACCTTCCTCCTCCGCCCTCCTCCTCACTTCTCCTCCTCTCTTCTCCTTCTCCTCAACGTTAATTGATACCGAACACGCTAGATTCTTTTCAATAATAAAACAAAGCTAGTCACAACACTTCAGCCTAGTCAACTCCCTTGTTCAAACTAGCGGTACAAATTCTGTTTTGCATACAGTCGGGATTGTTCTAGTGACGTCATTCTCCTGTCAACAACAATGTGGCAACCGAATCAAGGCGGCGCTTTGTCTTTCATCTTGAGTCTTGGGCAAACAACCGGCCGACTATTTTCCCTTCTTTCCCGGGGAATTCTCAAAGACTGGCGGTTCCTTTGATCCGACGTGAATGTTTTTTCCACTAGTAACAAACAATTGCAGCTGTGCATACATTTGTCTCTGTTATTTTATCATCTTATCGTTCATTACAGTGGTTCCCCGACAACAACTAAACATCTCTTTCGATTCACCAATGCAATGTGCAAGACAAACCAATGCAAATGTTCATAATATATGTCTGATATTAGAAACAGTGGTCACTTACTAAAAGAAACCGGAATGTCCGAACTGACCGCAGGTAGTCCCACTTCTGTGTCATTCCAGACCATAGCATACATTTCAACGTAAAATGTGTTCAAATCCAGCAGATTATTGAAGGGAACACGCCAGGTGCACGATACTGAACCTTTCAAGAACCCGTCGCATGATGAGTAATCAAAGATGATGTCTCTTGGCTAAAGTATATGTATCATGTCTGTCCACAACTTACTGTCTCGAATATTGCCAGTCATATCTGATACCGATGTTACTCCATGCCATACTGTCTAACTGTCCAGCATCTTCCATCTTGCCCCCCCCCCCCCCATCTCCACCTTTGCGCCTCTCCGTCCTTCAACTTTCCCCTAATCTGACACGGCTGGGTTAAATAGTTAAACATGACAGTTCGTATTAACAGTTGTGGACGTATGAAGTGTAAATGGAACTATTGCCGACAAAGTATTATAATATCACAAAGCAAACTGGTGAAATACTTTCAGATTGCGATTCATGATAAAGAGGAGCTTTGATATCAATACATGTTGAAAGAATAAACACTAATGCTAATTAATAGTTATAGTATGGCGATACATGGCAACGTTTGGGAGACGGGTGATCACTGGAAGAGATATCATTGTAATCCCATCGTAAATAAGAGGGGCTATAAACGCGAGGCGATCGACTTCATCGTACAAATTTATCCCATAAATAATACAAACCAGCAGATATCTCATATTGGTGGGAAGGGGTGGGGAAGAGAATGCCCAACTACAGACGTTAAACACACCCTGCTTGAGGCCTACATAAGCAACGTGGCTGCAAGTCATATTTGAGTACGAGACCAACAATCCAACAACTCTTTCACAAAGCTCATTGACAAGACCAGGAAGTACAAGATTCTCCCATCGCGTTTGGATAATCGCCTACACAGTATCCTAAATACCTGTATAACCAGTTTAACCAGACTAACAGTGCTAAATTCGGTGAGAATCTAAGCCTACGGAGGTACGCCAATTTAGTATCGTCACACTGTTCACCAGGAAGGCATATATTTTGGCTTAAAATGATTCACTTTGCGTTTTTTAAGCCCTGCCTGTATGTTGGTATGAACTAGCATGCTTCTCAATTTAAAATGTTTACATACCAGAATACCTTAATATAATTAGAAACCAAGAGATACAATGTTATACAGTTTGACATCATGGCATGGCAGAACATCAGTATCAGAAATGATTGTTGGCACATGAGACAAAAGGCTGCAGATGTCTATGTCTTAATGCAGCTCTGCCCATCAGGCCCTACTGGGGCGATTGGTTATGTTGTGCATTACAGCAGTTACAAATGAAACTAATACTAGAGAGGAATAATCACCGAGGCACCGAAGTATGTGCACTGAACTGTGTGCCTTCTCAGGTTGATTTAGCAGAGGGAGAGAGTGAGAGAGATTGAAAGAGAGAGAGAGAGAGAGAGAGAGAGAGAGAGAGAGAGAGAGAGAGAGAGAGAGAGAGAGAGTATGAGAATAATGACGAGGGATAGAAATGAGAGGGGATTTAAACAAAAAGAGGGTCCGGTGCCAGGAAAACAAGGCATAATATTGAGAGAGTGAGCTTCAAGCATTTGAGAGAAGGTTGTTAGACATGTCGCAGTGTAGTCCTATGACTTGTTATGATTTCGATATCCGATGTTCGCCCATCATGAATGACGAGGACCATTCATTACACTGCATATTTTGATGAGGAACGAATGACTTGCGCTTTAGTTTTGTATAGCGAGGTAGTGGTCGCGCAACTCCGTCGTCCCCGCTCTCTCGTCTGTGTCCATCTGACTCCAGTGGCGAGCATGGCAAGATGACTGGAAGACGAACACAGATGCAGTGGACGTTAGGCTGCTGTAACAGTACAGGTACAGGGACGATTATAAAACAAGTCCCGATGTTGTTCTCTAAAAGGTTTTATTGATCATAATAAACTGCAGAATATTACACAAGTTACTTGGTAGGATGTTCACTTCTCCGGACCTTAGCTGTAACTAACCTACCCAAAAACTCTACGTCACGACTTGAGCATCCTTAGTAACGTTCTTCTTGGATGCTCAACCGTGCCTAAACTTTGCACATCAAACCTATTAACAGAGATGTTACTCACTCTGTTATACCTCCCTTTCTTTAAAAAGACTTTTCTTCAAGTCTTAACCCTTAACCCCTTTATTCTAATCATTCTTTCCCTCATCAACACCTTAAAACCCAATATTCTTTCTCCACGCCATCCCAAACTAACTCTATCTTAAGTAACTGCTTTCACTTCTACTAATTCTCCACTTGTCTCTTATCATTGTCCCATATAGCAAATCGCTATGAAGTTATACTTCTTCTTCGTTTCTGACTCTTCCAGGTTTGATTACAAAAATATAGGTCATAAGAATGTTTCATTTAAAAAAAATCGTTGGTATACATTTGGCATTATGAAACTTCTCATTCTTTCTCAACATTACAACTCAGGATAGACAGAAAAGATAGGGTTAGGAATAGAAAAGAAGGGGTGCGCACCCAATTTATGAAGATATTAAGAAGTAGTCAAGAACAATCACATTTACCTCCCTTGCAAACGCAAAAACTTTTACAAAAGTTTTTCAAAAACACATCTTATGATTTATAAAGCTACATCTCTGTTCGTTATAAATTAAGTTGATCCAAAATTTCTTCTATATACTCAATATTTATACTGCCATCTACCCGCACGACCATATTTCACCTATTTCACGTCCAATCATGAAACCCATAACAATGTTCATATTCCATGAACATTTTAAATTAATTAACGCTGTTTATCACAGCTCCTATATTTTACCCCCTCAGATCCCATGACAATCATCCTTGTTTATATATATCTAACCCTATACCAAACCATATGCACTGCCATTCACAGCCCCCTTAATATCTACTCTCCATCAACCAACCTCTTATATTTGTTTAACTATCACAGCCTCTTTAGACGTTAATCACGTGTATAATATGGCATCCAATCCATATACCTTTAATCCACGCTGACTTAATGCAGCTCCTATTTTAACTTCCCAGAACCCTCTTATTTGTGTAGGAACCCCGTCACTTAAGTATGGCATATGTTTCCAACACTTCATAGCCACTATATTATTAACCTCTCTATCCTAAAATATTAACGCTGATTAACACAGCGGCCTTCTTACTCATGAACTTATTATTCATAAAGAGAATGTGTCTCTCTTCTAGTCCTCAGTAGTTTATTAACTCTTTTCTGAACGAAGGTTTTAAATAAAGCCCCATGTATTGCTTTTATTCTAGACAGAACCATAAGTGTTTGTGAAATAAACTTAAACTTAAACAATGTTCAACATATTTGTAAACAAGGTAATTACTATTCAACACACAAGACAATTCAACTTAAATCATGAGTTAAGCAAAATACAATCACAACAGGATATCATACCCCCCCCCCCCCATTGTTTTTAAATATCATTTTTCTTTCACCTCATATCAAATAAAGGTAAACAACTCATTCAAAGAAAAACATATTTCAAAATAATATAACATACATCCTATCCATTGTTAGTCACTTTTACGGACTAACAATAACTTATTTATCTATTAAGAAAACTCAACAAGTCAAATCATAAAATCAATTAGCAATAATTATAATAAAAAATACACCACAGTCGAATTTATCCATATTACCTA
The DNA here is from genome assembly GCA_014155875.1 of Cepaea nemoralis. Taxonomy (NCBI): domain Eukaryota; kingdom Metazoa; phylum Mollusca; class Gastropoda; order Stylommatophora; family Helicidae; genus Cepaea; species Cepaea nemoralis. The sequence goes on along the minus strand of JACEFZ010017476.1, from coordinate 367,755 downwards.
TCTTAATACCTAAATATATAGTGTCATGTCTACTCCTCAAGACAACTCATTATAAGTATCAATAAAACCATTTTCTATAACACCCGTGTAATACACAGCTAGTGTATTTCATCAACTATCACTTTCTTTCCTTTTTAAATCACCAAATTTACATCCTGCTATCTGCAGCATTTTCTATCAATTTATCTACCATGTTTCCATTTCCTCTATCTCCACATCAATGTCTTCTTCCTCTTGTAAAGAAATATTTTCCTCCATGCTACTATCTCTATTAGATTCTGACTTTTCATCCATTCCTTCTTCTTCATCTGTATGTCTATTGCTAGCAGCCGCTAATTTTTTCCTTTCTATATCCAATCTAATTTGTTTATCATAGTTTCTTAACGACCTTTCGAGTAGGGGCATGTACTCGTCGCTTGATGAATTTTCTCTAATTCTTCTCTGTCTTTTCACTTCTTTTTCTCTCTGTCTCTCTATTCTCCTTTTCGCTGCTTGTCTAGTATTTTTAAATGGAGCGTTTACCTCTTCTTCCATAGATTCTACACTATCATAATAACCCTCATACGTATTTTTCTCTTCTTTTATCAGCGTTTTCGGTATTGTCTGTTCATGAGTATCATCATAAACTGGTGTTGTTATTAACTGACTTTGAACTGGATCTTTTCTAAAATCTGGGGGTATTGTAGCTCTTCTGACGATTTGTCCATCTGAGTATAAGGCGTCTGAATAATAATAATTATTATAATTATTGTTTCCCTTATCATCACTATCTCTTCTTAAGTGTTCTACATGTGCCCTTGCTATATGTCCCGTGATCTGGTTCTTTATACTGTATGATACATTTCCTAACTTTTCTAAAATGTAATAACCTGGAATCCAACGAGCATCAAATTTGGAGTTCCTTCTATGCTTCTTATAATAAACTCTATCACCTACTTTGAATTCCTGTAATTGTGTATTTTCGTTTCTGTACCTTTTCTGTCTTTCTCTAGCTTTAATTATATTGTTCTTTAACCTTACATGCGCTTTGTGCATTTCTTGTATAATAACTTCCTGAAAATCTTCCCCCATATATTTACGTCTTGGTTTTAACAGATTGTCAATAGGTAGTATAGGCTCTCTCCCGTGCAATAAATAAAATGGTGAAAACCCTGTACTCTCATTTTGATTTGTGCGTATTGCGCTTAGTGCAGGTCCCAGGAATAGATCCCAATCTTTTTCATGTTCATCGACAATCTTTGCTATAATGTTATACAATGTTCTATGTTGTCTTTCGTTTTTAGCATTTGAAGAAGGTCTATAATACGAGGTCTTTATATGGTTTATATTCAAATCTTTTAATAACTTCTCAAATTTCTTGTTCACAAACTCTTTACCGTTATCCGTGAGTACGATCTGTGGGCAACTAAATCTTGGTATGAATTCCTGTAAAAAAATATTAATGATAGTATCTGCGCTCTTGTCTGGGATTGCATAAACTTCCGGCCACAGACTATAGATATCTACGATATGAATTAAATATACGTTCCCCGATAGTGTTCTAGGGTGAGGACCTGATATATCTAAGCTGACTTGTTGCATAGGAAACTGAGGAATATCTGTATCCTGTAAGGGACATTTGATTGTTTCCATATTTCTTAATCTACATTTGGATCTAATTCTTGTTCTTCTTTCATATTAAATTGCATTAAATGTGGGTCCTCTGCTCTAGGTTCAGATTCTTGATCCGACGGTAAACTCTCAAATCTTCTCTATTTATTATGGCAGAATCTAATATATTTACTTGCCAGTTTCGGTCGTCTATTTCCGGTTCTCCTTCGTCTTCCGTGTTTCCTGATGTCTGTGGATACGGGATTCTGGACAATAAATCTGCACATGTATTGTTCTTACCTGGTACATATTCTATCTTAGTATTGTATCCTTGCAGATTCAACGCCCATGTCTGTATTTTTCTGTTCTGCACTGGAGCTTCTAATAGAGATTTTAAAGGCATGTGGTCAGTTCTAATAATGAAATTTGCGTTATATAGATAATAATTAAGTTTCTAAAGAGCATAGTGGATAGCGTAAGCTTCCTTCTCAATAGTCGACCATTTACGCTGAGATTTGCTAAGTTTATGTGACAAAATATATATTGGTCTTTCATTTTTAACTCCTGGTATGCCAGATTCTTTTCCTTCATATGGTTGAACCAAACATGCTCCTATAGCATTATCTGAAGCATCTGTATACAATATTAGCTGTTTATTCAAATCTGGATGTGTCAGTAGTGGCACTACTGTTAAGCTATTTTAAAAAAAATCAAACGCTTTTTGACATTCATCGTCCCACCTAAATCTAGCGTATTTGCCAGTCAGGTTAGTAATAGGCTCTGCTATTTTTGAGAACCCTGGAATAAAACGACGATAGTATCCACATGTACCAAGAAAAGCACGAACTTCTTTTACGTTAGTTGGAGGAGGTAGTTCTCTAATAACCTTTATCTTATCCTGATCTGGTTTAATTCCGTCTCTATTAATGATGTACCCCAAATACTTTGTTTCTGTGTTTAAAAATTCACATTTACTGAGCTTCAGTTTAACATCATGTATTCTTAATCTGTCAAATACTAATTTTACATGTTTTAGGTGATCTTGTACGTCTCCTGCTGTGTAAATCAAAATGTCATCTATGTATGCCAATGCAAACTTTTGCATGCCCTCCAATACTTGATTTATTAATAGCATATAATGAGAAGGCGCCGTACGTACTCCAAAAATCATTCGTAAGAATTCGTAAGAACCTGCGTGTGTACAAAAAGCACTCTTCTTTTGGGCATCTGGGGACATAGGTATACACCAAAATCCTGATCTTTCATCTAACGTAGTGAAGAAGGTAGACCCATTAAGTAAGCCTAAAATATCGTCAATCACCGGCAATGGGTACGCTACATTATTAGTGATTTTGTTCAACGACCGGTAGTCACAACAGAAGCGCTGACTCCCGTCCTTCTTGGTCACAATTACTATCGGAGATGACCACTCTGATTTGGATCTTGTTATGATTCCCGCTTTTAGCATATCTTCTATTGCTTTTTCAACAATTTCTCTATTCCTTAGAGGTGTTCTGTATGGTTTTAAACTGATTGGTGGGTGATCTCCAGTATCTATTTCCGTCGTAACTGTTTTTGTCTTTCCCAATTCTAAGTCATTAATTGCAAAAACGTCTTGATTCTCTTTTATAAGTCGTTCTTATTTTCTGGTGGAGTTTTTAACTGTGCTAATAATTCTTGTTCTCTTGTTATTTTGTCTACTGAATGTATTTGAGATGTATGTCTTCTGAATGGATGGATCAATTCATCATTCTGCACGTTCCATTTTCTTTCGCGTCTATGTCTGTTATTAATTCTTTCCCTAGTAATGTCTGAATAATTTATTCTCGGTATTTCCACTCTATCTGTTGCTAATATGCCATTAATATCATGTTCGACTTTGGCTATTACACATCCTCTGTATAATTTAATTTCTCTACCTGTGTTGTTAATAATCATTACTGGAAAAGTTAAGTGTTTATCTAATGATATTATTCCATCCGGAACTTCTAGACCAGGCTCATCAATTACCTCCCTTTGCAATTCAGTGATTCTAACTGTGTGTCCTACTAAATAATACGGATTTCTTTTTACCTTTGCCTGTATCAAATTAATCGTCTGTGGTTTTAACGTCGTAGACATTTTAACTCTAACCAGTGCTGAAATGTGCATGTCTTCTTCCAAATCTACATATACGTCCTTGAATTTTAATTTGTGCAGATCAAAAAAAAGTCTTACACCGTTTTTTTATTAAAAAATCTCTACCTATAAGCATATTTCTATTTAAATCTTTCACTACATGAAAAAGATGTCTTACGTTGATCCCTCCTAATTTAAGATTTATTATTGTTTGTCCAATTAATTGTAAATTTTGTCCTGTAACAGAGTGAAGATTATTATGACTCCTGAATATTTTGCAATTTCTCATTATTTTGTATAAAAAACTTTCTTTGATTACACTAACCTGAGCTCCCGAATCAATTAATGTACGAATTCTATACTTCCCTATTTCTATTATACATGAACTGGGATCTGTTTTATTCACTGTAAACTGTTTGATTTCATCTAGTTGAGAGCACTTCCTACTCGTCCTGCTATACCTGTTATTAAAATATTCTTTAAATCTTGGGACCTTGTTATCTTCCCTCCTTCTGCAGGTCCTATTTAATAGGTGGGACGCCGGTTTTCCTGCGTTCTTGGACTTGTAAAACTACTGTGTCTATCTTCAAAATTCCTATTTAATCTGCTATTGACATTTCTATTTTGTGTATTCGACTGGACACGCCTGTTACCACAGAAGCGAAAAATGTGTCCACTTTGGCCACAACCCCAACAGACTATATTTGTGTTATTTGTGTTACCTACCGTCTCACTTATAGGATTTCTCATTTGTCTTCTTCTATCGCAAGCATTTCCGTTACTTCCTTGTAATGTCTGTATGCCTCCTCTCTTATTCCATCCGAACCTTGTTTGTCCTATCTCCATGGGCTCTTCAGTCCTGTCTTCTCGACTAGTTCCTATTTCTCGTCCTACTCTCAGTCTAAATCTTCGTCTCAAATTCTCTTCTTGTACAGCTATATCTACAGCTTGTGATAATCTCTCAGGGTTTTCTCTCATTAATTTAAATTTCAGTCCATCCGACTTTATACCATCTACAAAAATCCCTCGTAGTTCTGTCCCAAGAATGCTTCCTCAGCTAAGTTGAACAATCTATCACTAAACAATTGTACAGTTTCTCCAGTGTTTTGCTTGGATTGTCTTCACACTGAAAATGCATGTTGAGGGTCCGTGATTTCAGCGTACCTATGGGCTCAATCATCCTTGAACTGTTCCCATGTCTCATCCACCTTAGCTTCTAATTTTCTTCGGATATGATCAGAAACCGGTTCTGTCGTGGCCTGATAAGCAAGTTTCATTTTTTCTTCATCTGTTGCTGCCACCAAATATGCATGCTTCTCTATTGAAGTTATCCACTTCTTAAAGTCCTTCGCCTGTCCACTAAATTTTACAATCTCTGTTGCCATTCCTTGTTGTTTCATGACTGTGTTGAGTCTACCTATTGCCATACCTACTCCAGTCAAAACTTGTGTTAATGAAGCCTGTTCTTCTGCCATATTGAAATGTTCTGAAATATCAATTCATATAAGCAAACTCACAGTTATAACAATTTAGTTAATAAATATCACTAGATATATGATCGTATTTAAATTACGTTAAAAAAAACGTAAGCAACTGTTTTTTTTTCTCCTGTAAATATTGAATATTTGAATTAATCAATCAATTGTATCTAACAGTCAAAAGTCTTATATTGGTTATACCTTAATTAATTACCGTTAGATATATCCCTTGATCCAACAGGAAAGTAGACCTAGGTACGTCAGCTGAGAACTATATGTGCCAAGTATAGGCTTCACGTATAAATCAAGCGTCTCGTGTTCTTCTACTCCATCAGCAAGAGGACAACTCTGGAGACTGTGTTATCTGAAGCTGCCTATGTTTCTCCAAACGACGACGCAATTTGTAGTTACATCATTCCTCGTACATCTCAGGCTTCTCTAGCGGTAGGAATGCTTCTACTTTCACCCATGGTCGGGCACACCAGACTTGAGCCTTCTTTTCACCCTAAACAGGGCCCTTATAGACGACGACTTGAAAACAGGTCTGGCCTAATGAAGCGACTTAATTAGGTCTCCTCTTCAGCAGGTCGGCAACCCAGTTTGCCCAACCACTTCCAAAGAGACCAAAGCAACCAAATCGCATCATTCTTCCTGACATCTCCATGTAATTTCAAGCTGTTTTAATTTTGACGTTTGGAAAACATTTCTTTGATACTAGACAATCTTAGTAGGTAAGTGACCTTCAAACAAACAGCAAGGTCAATGAACGGCTGTAATAACGGCAGGTTAAACTTTACAGCATTTTGATGACAATAACGTTACTTCAGATGGTTATGATGAAAAACAGCTCATTCTACTGGCACCCAGGTTACGATGATGGCTCCATCCAGTAATCTTGATACGTATGACTTCAAATCAACTAGCCCGAAAAATGCTTCATGTTGACTCTATTTTAAGTTGAAACTTTCAATAAAAGTGGTCCGGTCTGGAGCTTTTGATTCAAAGAATTTAGTAAAAGTTTATTTATTCATACCTTCTTGTCGCAGCAAGCTGATAAAAATTCCCCGTGAAAGTTCTCTGCTGTGTTATGCCGTTTTCAGTACTTCTCGTTATATGTCCGCGACATCCAAGTTAAAAATCGAAATCCTGGTCACGGCACCAAAAATATGTTCTGTAACAGTACAGGTACAGGGTCGATTATAAAACAAGTCCCGATGTTGTTCTCTAAAAGGTTTTATTGATCATAATAAACTGCAGAATATTACACAAGTTACTTGGAAGGATGTTCACTTCTCCAGACCTTAGCTGTAACTAACCTACCCAAAAACCCTACGTCACGGCTTGAGCATCCTTAGTAACGTTCTTCTTGGATGCTCAACCGTGCCTAAACTTTGCACATCAAACCTATTAACAGAGATGTTACTCACTCTGTTATACTGCCACGGCTAGTTATCCCTGTATATATTGATTCTCGAGAGCCTCGTGCAAACGGCCCTTCCGTCAGTTCCTTTAATTTTCAATTTTAAGACAAGCGTAGCAACAAGCAATGAGCGTATAATTACTGATAAGTTCCACAAGATTTCCTTCGCCGAAGACGGACTGACCGCCGAACAGACTACACGCATATGAGGCGAGAAGCTGCCCACAGAAGATATTGCTCGTCTAGGTTGCAAACAGATGTCCTGAATTACGGTTGAGCCTCACCTGCGAACAAGTGGACATGGTGACTGACAGGATAGACGTTCACGCACACGCAAGCCAAGAGTAGCACCGCTAAAGCGCGCCCTCCCGGTACAAGGTGATACATGCAAAACCACTGGTCGCCTACCGACGTGCTTTCAAGCTACGCCGGCAGGATTGACCGTAAAAAAGCTATACCAACTTACTGACTGCAGGCCCACTACTCATCGAGAGAGAGAGAGAGAGAGAGAGAGAGAGAGAGAGAGAGAGAGAGAGAGAGAGAGAGAGAGAGAGAGAGAGAGAGAGAGAGAGAGAGAGTGGGCGCTTATCGAGACTTTGTCGAACGGTCGTACAAATTTTCTCTTTTGCCCGCTCAAACCACGACCCTGGATGCACGATGCGGTTACATTTTCTAAACGCCTGCCTCGATAACTTGCGTTGGCTGGGAGGATCCCATTTTGGTGCACCTCACACAGCCATCCGGGACAACGAACGCTAGACGCGGAACTGATCTAGCGAACCAGACCAGCCCTCACTGACGCACCATATATGCGTCATCTCACTACAGACGGTTAACAATGAGAAGAAAAACTTAGAGGGGCAAGAAACATCAAATCAAGCATCTTTCAACATATTTTATTTTCTACTTCTTCTTCTTTCTCTCGCTTGAAATATGTCTATAACTGTAATGTTATCTATTGTATGAATACAACAGTCTTTCTTAGTTCACTCAGCGGTCCATATAGTGTATCTTCCACTGTTGTCTCTCTAGTGCAGAAGGTTTGCCTAGATATGTTGTAGTTTGGGCAGTCGTGGAATATGTGCTATGCTGATTTTTTTTATACACGTGGTTGCGTAATCTATTATGTCCTGTTCTGAAGTGAAGAATAATAGCTTATTCTGTTCAGTCCATAACGTGGTAGTCGTCGTGAGCAGGTTAGTTAGTTAGTTAGTTAGTTATCAGTTGGGGTATCTTCGTTGCACTCCGGACATGTCCATAGGTGCTCAGATCCTCCCCCCAGCATATGCATCAGCGTCCGGTGGCTAATAGTGCCAGTTCTGTGTTGGTTGACGAGGCGCTTTGTTTTCCCGATGTACCTCTCGCGTCTGGCTGTGCCGATTCTTACTCCCAGGTCTTTCATCCTGGAAAGCGATGTGGAATCACTGGCGTCAAAATCCTCTGTTCTCGCCATATCTTTAAGGGCGTTAATAACATCGGCACGATCCATGGGCTGGCCATCTACAGGGGGTGCAGAGCCAGCCAATTTATCAGCTCGTTCATTTCCCTCGACTCCCGCATGTCCCGGGACGAAGATGAAGGTGACTTTGCGGACAACAGACTTCCGCAGCGATTCAGTCCACTGTCTACGTACAGATCCAGCTTCGTCCTTCTGAATCATGCTCATTGAATCACTTAGTACACACACGTTGGTATAATGCTGTGATTCCAGCCATATGAAAGCCTGTGTAACTGCCATCACCTCCATCGTCATGCTGCTCGTGGTCATAGAGTGGGCACCACTGGATTCTTGAACGGTTCGGCCCGCTGAACGGGCTGTAAATGCCCACGCACTTCTCTGCTGCTTTACAACAGATCCATCTGTATAGATGAGCACTTCGGGGCTATCTGAGTGATCATAGATGAGCGCGTTAACCTCTGCATTGACAGCGGCAGGGTTCTGCTCTCTGCACCGTCTGTCGAGTGTGATAATGCAGGAGAAGGTACACTTAAAAGCTGGAGGCACCGGCACCCATTCCTTGCCGGGGTTGATACTGGTAAGACTGCAGACCTGTCCGACGACATCTTCCGCCCGACCCATCCATGATTTGCCCCTCTTTAGCCTGTCACCCTTTTCTCTGAATACAGCGTCATGCAGAGGGTGCTGCTCATCTGCACTTATTTTTAAGTATGCACGAGCTCTCCAGATCTTGATCCTGTGTTCCATTGTCGGGAAGTCAAGGAGGTATCTCATTGCTACACAGCTGGTGTCTCTCGTGCAGCCCAAAATGATGCGTATGGCTTCGTTTTGTACCTTTTCAAGTCTTCCAATCTGTGTAGGGCTGACAGTGAGGATGGCCAGGGCATACTCGATGCGTGAAAGCACAAGTCCTTGGAACAGAAGTAATAGCAGTCTTTGCTCGATATTGGCAGTCGCCATGACTCTCATTGCTGCCAAACCTTTTCGAGCCTTCGTTATGACATAATCGACATGATCTCTGAAGGACAGGCTACGATCAAGCCTCACGCCAAGATATGTCATTGACTGGGTTCTACTCAGAATGCTCCCATCTATTCTTACTGCCGGCAGGTCTGTTTTCACAATATGGTTGTTTAGTGAGAACCATGTAACCGTTGCCTTTGCAGGGTTGACAAGGGCATCGGTATCAGCACACCATGAGGAAATTCGATCTAGTTCGCCCTGCATATAGTTGGCAACCGCCTGTCTATCTCGACCCTGTCGATACACGAGGATGTCGTCAACGAATGATAGAGTCCTACCCCTCCCATCCAACTGTTGTTCAGTGATCGGCACCGTATACACGTTGAATAGTACTGGTGACAGTGGTGAACCCTGCGGCAATCCTGGACATATCGTTATCGGCTCAGAAGACCAGCTCCCGCATCTTAGCACCACCTTCTTTTGGAGTAGAACTGCAGCTATCCATCGTACAAGGTGAGGGTGCACTTTCAGTCTGAGGAGGGTTTGCATCAAGTGCTCGAAAGATACTCTGATATATGCGTCCTCTAAGTCTATGGCGGCCGCACATGTCTCTTCTCTGACCTGAAATCCTTCGTAAACATCTTGAGCAAAGACCGCCGCATTCAGCCATGACTCTTTGTTGCGTCTGTATCCTCCAAGTGTGGGCGGGAAGCAGCCGAGCTGTTCCAAGTCCCAAGCAAGTCTGTGTGCTACAATTTTCTCCAGTAGCTTGCCAACAGTATTCTGCATCGTAATGATTCTGTAGCCGCTTATCTTGGAGTGGTCTTTGTTCGGTTTTGGCAGCGGCAGCAAGTAGCTGTGTAGCCATTCTTCTTTGACCTGACCCCTCTGGATACTGGTGTTGAATTCTCTGGCCAGTTCTTCCATGTCATCATCTGATATCACCATTAGGTCACCATATCGGATGCCGTCTGGGCCTGGGGCGGTGTTAGGTGATTTCTTGAGCATCGCACGCAATATCTCAACTGTGATTGTCCATTCTTCGTCTGTCCCGACCCCCTCGCACAACTGAGAGAGTGTTGTTGTGGTCCTCTGTCTGGCGGGCTCGTCTTTCTGGTCAGTCTGTTCTATGTAGCGTGCAAGAAGGGCCTTACCTTTATCCGCATCCGACTTTTTCCATGCGAGGTCTGTGCCTTGAAAGTCTGGAATACCCTTACGTTGTGCAGCACCGTTCATGCTCTTGTGGAGGCGCCAGAATGTCGTAAGAGATTGCTCGGAGCACACCTTCCTGCAGAACTCGTCCCATTTGTCGGCCTTGGCCTGTTTGGCGCAGGATTTGAATAAAGTCGTCGTCCTAACGACCTCAGTCTTCAGGTTCGCCAGCTCAACCTGTGGCATGTTAGCCTTTCTGGCCTTTTGCCAGTCTTTGACAGCCTGCCTCTTTCCCAGCCACACCTTCTCGACCTCTCCATTCCACCATGGTGGCTGCAGCCATCTTTCTTGTCTTTCGTGAGCAGTTTTTGGTGGCCTTCGGACTGATTTGACCATTATTTTCTTTTGGTGGTTCTTTTGTTCGCCTGAAATATGTTTATAACTGCAATGTTGCCTCGTGTATGAATCTAAGAGTCTTTTTTAGTTCACTCAGCGGTCCATAGAGTTTATCTTCCACTGTTGTCTCTCTAGGCCAGAAGGTTCGCCTGGATTTGTTGTAGTTTGGGAAATCCTGGAGTATGTGCTCTGCTGTCTGCGACACCAAACCACATGTGTACACGGCTGAGTAACCAATCTTGAATTTGGTATACATGTTGTTGCGTAATCTATTGTGTCCTATTCTGAGGTGCCGAAGAATGACCTGTTCTGATCTGTCCATAACGTGGTGGTCGTCTTGAGTAGGATTTGGTGGCCTTCTGGCTGATTTGGTCATTATTTTCTTTTGGTGGTATGTAATGGGCACAGATGTCAGCGACTTGTTCGCTACAGAGTTCTCAGGACTCCCCTACTTTTGCACCGCACGAAATAACAACTCGTGACATTTGCAAAAGGAATGCAATTTATTTAGAGCTGACAATTTAATGGCTTTGCGAGCGTTATGCTTCATCATCATTATACAACATGAATGCAATGAAGTGGTGAGAAATGATGCTAGTAATCACAATCTAAATTTACAGCCTAATATTTGCCTATTGACTAGAAACTATAGCATTGGTCAAGAACACGTCTACTCACTACCGTCTCCAGTCGGGTCTGTTTCACACGCTACACATTGCGTGGACAAGCACGGACGATGTCCCCTCCGTGCAGTAGCTAGTCTTGCGTGCATGGTGTCCCAAGCACGCTGGCTTGTGAGCTAGAGTAACCGGGCACTTCACGGTTACTCGTAAGGCCAAGCTTCCCAGTGGCTTGGGGAAAGCCCTCGCTCACTTGTACGTATTGGCCCCTTGTCTGACACAAATGTGTCTCCTTGTGAGGCTATTTATAGTGCTGGTGGCTCTCCTGTCTGGTGTATCCCTCCTAGACTTGTATTAACTCTTATCAATTCTCTAAAGCCTTATTGGAGATCCTGACAACAGACAAGTTGTTCTTCTTTTGCTCCTTCCTTAGCCAATCGATCAGCTCTGTCGTTTCCGGGGACTCCACAATGGGATGGTATTCAATGTATCTCCACCGATGTGTCTCCACCTTGCCGTGGTGGGGGAGCTTGCGTGCCCCATCGACCACATGTGCTTGCCGATGGATGAAAAACTACATATCGGACAGCATATGGGATAGGGACCAGACTAAGAGAGACACAACCTGCTGCTCTGCAGGTAAGACTGAGGATAGCAGTCAAAATTTAAGCTCCGGCGCACGAAGCCACAATCTTTGTCCAGATACTTACACAAACGCCTCCACCGAAAAATGGAGGTGAGATACAAACACGCTACATGCCCAGTTCAGATACTTGTCCGAAGGCTCTCAGCTGGGGGATATGAGGGATCCCCGGATGAGAGGGCCTGGCCGTTTCTCGCTCACTGCTGTACGGAGGTAAGGTGCTGAGCCGGCAGCACATGTAGCCTACCGCGTGAGCGAGTACAAAAAGGTGGAAATAACACCTCGGTCGCACGTTCTGATGAATGTCTTTAAACGTACTCATGGAGTGAGTGTAGTCAAAGGTGGGAAATTGTCTCGATGACACGAAATGGAACGCCTGGCTTGCGAATCCATTACGTGGCAGACCAAAGGAAAAGCTTGCTGTGTGGAAGTCGACCAGCTGAGATGTTGGCGACATCACAACAGTCTAACGTGCCTCGACACCAGAGGAAGGCTAACCTCATTAAATAAATGCCCGCCGGAAGTCGGAAGTGTCGTCCTACGGGTGGCAAACTAAAAATTGACACTACGCAATTACGTCCGAGTGAAATGTCTCGCCCGAATGTCTCTCGTGCTAGGAACAGCTCTAACCACCTAGTTTCCGAATGCCGCTCTTGTTCGGAACAGCTCTGACTAGGTAGTTTTCCGAATGTCTGTCGTGCCTGGAACAGCTCTGACGGGCGCAACGACAAGCACATGTCCGAAAACTCGCTGAGTGGATACCGTCTGCAAACCTGTCTGGCTTGTGCGGGAATGGCCCGGGGCAAACGAAATGACCAATATATTGAAGTGAGGATTTAAAGCAGCCATGAGCAGGACGTGACGATTCCCTCGGTAAGCCCAGAACCAGGGCGCTATGTGTCGGCCCTGCAACTATGGAAGCAACCTTGGATGGCGGAAAATGCTATGGACTGTCCCTGCCTTCCTTTGAGGGATGACCGTTGTCTTCGACCGTTCAACCTTGGCCAGCTGGGTTGTAGATGGCACCACAAAAGTGAGAGTCTCCCAGGAATGCTACCTGGTCAAAAAAGCACGCTGTAGTCGGATGTGTTGGCCTACGGGTTTCGGCCCAAGGGCGCATAACAGACACACCGCAATCACATCTGAAAAAACACTCCGGATGAACGAAAAGAAGAAGAAGAAGAAGTATCCAATGTATGGTGACCTTACGCTGACTGCTAAGTTCAGAACGTAGTGTCCATAGAACTGGCAATTTCCCAGACAGGAGCGCCTCTATTACGGATTTTGCATCTGTCGATATCACCACAGGTTGTGTACCATGGTTGGTATTTTGTAATTTCTCTGTGGCTATCTTGATTGCCTCAATTTCAGCATCATAGTTATGTCAGTACTTTCTTGTTGGAACTCTGGCTGTGTCCCTAGTGAGTGGCACCTTGCAGTCTTGACAGACCAAAGTATATAAATATTGAGCACAGCCCACTACTGGCAACGCCGATCGCATTCTGGTATGAACCTAAGGCCTATCCACGTCAATATGGAAGCACTATACTCGAGTTTCGCCCTCATTTGAGCTCGTCAGTAGTGCATATCCCTGACCGGATCCGGAAACAGTCCCGGATCACGCGTGTGAAGCGGGCTTGTAACCACGCGGCACACACTGGACACACCAAATTATCGCTACAGAACATCACAACGCTACCCATCGTAGGCTATGCTCAAAGTATGTGAGATGGAATGTGGCCAAATATTCCATCACAATGCCTGGGCAGAGCTTCAGAGAAACATGTTGTGCCCACACGACATGATCTCTCTCTCTCTCCCTCTCTCTCTCTCGGCCTTGCCATGTGTTTTCCAGAGGAATGGGTAACCAATACGTCTGGCACAGGGTAGGCTGCAGATGCTGGCGGCACAGCGTCAAACCTCCGAGACCTCGCCTCCACGAGTAGGTGGCAAGTGGTGGCCATACCCTGGAACCCAAGGGATCCGACTTAGAGGCGTTCAGCCAAGTCCCAGATGTGAGGGCCTTGTACGCTCCTGTTGTGTCCCTAGTATTATTTGGGTATTCGTCATCAAGGAAGCTGAGAGTGGCTGTTCTGCGCTGTACACTGTTCTGTTCATCTTTCCACTGGGTTCGCTCTGGAATAGTTTTCAAGGGGATACCAACCGTGGGAAAATCCATGGTTTCTCTGCAGAGTCGTTTGGCCTGGTGGATGAAACTACTTATTTTCAACCGCCCCATAGCTAAGTTTTCACATTGGTTCTTCATATGGTGGCCTGGCAAGCTGAGGAACTTTTCTGCTTGTATTAGTGTTTTTGTATCTCTGCGTTCTCTTAGAGCTTGTGTCCTCCCAATTTTCTCTATTGCTACTATACGGGTTGATGTCATCCCTCCTGTGATGACTCTAAGAGCTTGATTTTGCACTTTGTCCAGCTCTTGCAATGTTTTTTTTATGCTGAACACCACGCAGTTGACCCGTATTCCAAGTGTGGTCGTATGCTCTGTTGATAAACTTTGCTAAGTATTTTCCCACTGGCTCCCCAAGTGTTCCAGTTAGCTTTCTCAGAATGGCTATTTTCTTCTGGCTTTTGCTACTGCTTTTTTTATGTGTTTTCTCCATGTCAGCCTGTCGTCGAATGTTACACCAAGGTATGTTGGTTCTTTATCTTCTCTTAGGGATGTTCCATTTATCTTAATGATCGATCCCTGCCTTTTGTTTCGGAGAAAGGGTAAATAGAGTGGTGCTGCACTTGTCAGTGTTTATGCTGACACACCATCTATTCGCCCATGCAACAAATGTATCTACAGCTCTCTGTAGAAATATGGTGGCCACTGATGCTTGTTCATTTGTGCTCCACAAAACCAGGTCTTCAGCGTACATTGCCGCTTTAATTCCATACGGTAGATTAGCAACAAGATCATTGATGAAGATTAGAAAAAATGTTAGGGACAGGACTTCGCCCTGGAAAACACCGTGACGCAATAATACTTTCTTGCCCTTGATTGATTGATTGATTGATTGATTGATTTAGGAACCGACATCACAGCATTCGGGACATTCCCATAAGCGCTCCGTCCCCATCCTCAGCAGACAGCGAAGAGTTCCAACACTAATAGTTCCAGTAGCAATCTGATTATATGTCCGTCTCGCCTTTCCTCCGAGCGCCGAGCGTCGGCCAGATCCCCTCGTCACACCTCGTTGTCTCATTCTTACCAGACCATGGTGCTCCATCTGCTCCTCCGAGGTGTACACGTGCTCCCACAAGGCCGCAACCACGTCTGCCTTGTCATGCATCAATACTCCACCAAATTTTGCCGAGCCAGCCAATCTGTCCGCCTGTTCATTCCCCAGCACACCGGCATGCCCAGGAGAAAAGATCCAGGTGATGCTTACTACCCGTGACCTCTGAAGCGAAGCAAGCCACTCTGCACGAAGCCTACCTGTTCTCACCCTTCTCAGCATGCTTTCTGAGTCAGTTACAATCACAATGTGTGTATGTATCGTGTTTTCTATCCAGCGGAAAGCTGCACTGACCGCCTCCACCTCCATTCTTAAGCTAGATGTAGTTTTATCATACGCCAGGCTCTCCTGCACCAAACGCCGACCATTAGTTTTTGCCAAGAACCCCCAGGCACTTCTCCTACCTCTCAACACTGACCCATCCGTGTAGATAATCACATCACCCGGGCGAGAATTTTCCTGAATTAGTTGCTGAATTTCCACTTCCGTGGCCCCTGCTGGCCACTCCCTGCACTCCCGGCTCAATGTTATTACAACTCTGCACAAGTCTGACTGCACGGCTGGCACTCTGACCCACTCCTCTCCTCGCCTGATGTTCTCCAGGGGCACACCTGTCTGATCGTATCCTCTGCCTGAGCCATCCATGATTTCCCTCTTATCAGTCTCTGACCCTTAACTACGTCCAGCGCATCATGCAACGGGTGATCTGTGTCTGCAGCTACTCTGAGGTATGCCTTCGCTTGCATCACCTTGTACCTACTAGCAACAGTAGGAAAACCAAGGATGTAACGCATACACACTACTGGAGTGTCTCTGGTGCATCCCAGAATGACCCGCCCTTGAGACCGTCTATCTGTACTTGGGCTCTTATGTTGTGCAAGTATGCTTTCACCCATTTCTACATTCTTCCATTGACTTTACAGTTTCTCAGTTTCTTCATCAGACCTTCTTTCCAGACTTTGTCAAAGGCTTACTTCAGATCTATCCAAGCCGCAAGTACCAGCTTCTTCTCTTGGAATACATTTTCGACTTCTTGAGAGAGGTAGGTTGTCTGATCTTCCGTAGAGTAGCACTGCCTAAAGCCAGCCTGTTCTGACACAAGGATGTTTTCACTTTCAATGTACCACTGTAGTATGTGATTGATGACGCGTTCCATTGTTTTACAGAGACAGCTGGTGAGGCTAACGGGTTTGTAGCTGGAGGCAATGGAACTGTCTTTCCCAGATATTAGGAAGGGTATCATGATTGCTTCTCTCCAGACGTGTGCAACACTGCCTAAGGTCCATGTGTTATTAAAGATTTGTAGCAGCTTTGCCTTGCCTCTGTTTCTAGGTTCCTGATCATTTCATTGGAGATACCATCAGCTCCTGGTGACTTTCTCATTATAAGTTTTGATATTGCTAGCTCCAGTTCACTGATTGTGATAGGTACCTCCATAACCTCATGCACACTTTTTTTCTGTCCTGTATGTTGTCATTTCTCTCGAATCTCTTGTTGTTTCTCTGGACTAATTTCGATATTGTTATCTTGTGAGAATGAGTCCGCAAAATGGTCAGCTGCTTGCTTTCCTGTTAAGATGTTTCCGTCTTTATGTAGTGCAATTTTTGAGTTTATCCCTGTGCCCTCATCGTTAAGCTGTTTTATTAGCTTCCATAAATTCCTTATGTCTCTTTCAATGTTCAGTGACTCTGTTTTCTCCTGCCAGCTTTTCCGTCTAGCCTTCAGTTGGGCCCTTTGAAATTTGGCTTTTGCGTGCTAATATTAATTGTGGTGCTCTTGGCTGGGATTGGCCTCTGCTTGCTTTCTACATACAACCACATCATTATGCAACTGTTCCTGTTCACTACTCCAGTAGGGTTTATAAAGTTTACGGGCGCCTCTTGGTATTGTTTCTCATGCTGCCTGTAGTATGCATTTCCCAAACTCTTCAACTACTTTATTTATGTCCTTCTCAGTGTTCAGGTTTCTAACCAGTATGCTGGTGCGATTCTTGTACATTGCCCAGTCTGCTTTCTTGTAGTTCCACCTCGAGAGGGTGCTGCTTTCACTTACAAGCTCATTTTCTACAGTTAGAAAGACTGGCCGATGGTCACTGCTACCAAGTTGTTTCCCAACAATTTGTGTAATGTTCTACTCCAGGTCTGGTGAATGAAAAGCCAGGTCAGGTGTAGTTGTAGTGTGCCATGATC
Source organism: Cepaea nemoralis (assembly GCA_014155875.1). Classification (NCBI taxonomy): domain Eukaryota; kingdom Metazoa; phylum Mollusca; class Gastropoda; order Stylommatophora; family Helicidae; genus Cepaea; species Cepaea nemoralis. The sequence goes on along the minus strand of JACEFZ010017476.1, from coordinate 350,488 downwards.
TCGAGTAGAAGGTATGTCGGTCAGACGGCTTGTTAATCAGGATGAATCTATTCTCAACCTGCCAGTCTTCCAGTCTCTCTCCTCTCTAGTCCATGTCTTATATCTTCTACATTTATATATTCTACATTTCTGAAAAATATTTTCATTGTATTGTGTCAACAACTGATGTGTCAGGCATCATCGGATTACTTCTCCCACACCACACAAGAAACTTGCAAGTCGTGTGAGAGGAAATAAATGGTACATTTTATTGCCGTTGGCTCTTTACAATTACAAAACAGTCGCTATCAAATCACACACAAAGCCACAGAATTGCCTATCTCTAGTTTCCTAACCCTATTGCTAATCTCTATCTAATTGGCTACAAAAACTCCTATCGACACTAAACGATCTGCTCTCTACGAAGTCAGTCCCCAGTCTGACTTTTCCTACACGCGTGACTACACAGCATGCGGAAGGACCTTGATGCGTCCTTCGGCTTTTTGCGTGCCGTTACAATCAGCACGCTTGTAGCAGCCGTTCTCCTATTGAGTGGCACTCTTCTCCGTGGCAATCACGAAGGCGTGATTCTGTCGTGACCAGAGTACTAACTATCTGGTCGTTGCCTCCGTGTCTCATGAGAGAACTAGTTAATAGTCCCCCATTCTATCATCTACCCTGCCCTTATATCGGGGCACTGTATTACCTCTAATCTACTTGAGGTTGCCCACTCTTCCCGGTGGTCTTCTATCTTGAGGCATACCTCCTGCCTTTGTATTTCAGTCTTTAACACACACCCTCCCCTCCTGTGTTGCGTCATCAACTTTGACTCATTGGTTGTGACGCAAGAGGTTTCTAAAAAAATTAGTGTATCTAATTTTTGTCAAAGACTGCTGATAACCTGGCTTTGGGTAACTCAATAGACTTCTACTGACTATTGTCACAATGTAGTATCACTTTACTTGGCTACTGGCAATCGCCACAAACTTGTCTGGTTGGCGTGAGCCCTCTTCTCAATCGCAATATTATATTAATTAGAGGTATGTCTGAACCGGACCGTTGTCTTACAAGACCTGCCCTCAAATAGTAAATTAACTCACTACCCATACAAAGTTGACTTTCTTAGGGTCAACACATGAATTGCTTCATGTCCCCCATATAATATTAAACAACCATTACACAAGCTGTGTGCGACAGGCTTTACCTATTTCGCTTCCGCGTGTAAAGTTATCTTTCACTGTTAAGTATAGTGTTTCGTTGTCTATTATGTCCCCTGATCCGGAGTTATCTCCCTTTGATCTACAAAAAATGTATGCAATTTATATGTTTGTTTTTCTGGTTGTTTCCGTGTTTGCATCTAACTAATAGTATAATCTAACTTCTAACATGTGTATCTATCTATCATGTGTATGGAAGTTAGTTTTCAAGTGCCATAATTCGGTTAAATGTGGCCACAAACAAGTGTATAACACTAATTCGTGACTACGTTTCCGTCTTATGAGACTTAAAATACTTTCTCTAAGATCTATACTAAACTGCACACAACACATTCACGACAACACATTTTCAACATCGAAAACAAACACCTGACGCAGACAAATAATAAAAAGTCGCGTTGAGCGGCAGAAAAAATCCGCTGATTGATCTCACCCTCTCCTGTATAATTTACATTCGTTCTCACTTTCACACTTCTATCACATATCTTTTACCCTCAATTCTGTCATACATCTTTTACCCTCACAATTATTTAAAAACCTTGGAGTGACACTGTACAAGTTTGGCTCAGTTTGACAAAGTTGAGCTCAATGACTGTGCGTAAATTGCTGCACGAGTCATGTATTTACACATATTTACATGTAAGAAAAAGGGTTGATGGTTTGTACCCTGGTATTACTAACTACTATATTCTACTAAAATAATACTCTAAATACTGACATACTAATACTAGTTCTATAAATATGTATTTAATGTGTTACCTATGTTAATTTAATTTGCCACATTATCCTAATATTTATCTATGTCAAAGACTCAACCGCATCCCCTCCGCCAGGGAGAGCGGTCAATCCTGGAGGGACCAGGAGGAGATACGGTGCCCGAGGCAAGAGCAGGGGAGATGATTGAATCGTGGAAGGTTAGCCACTCCCTCAGAATACACGCAGGCGGTGTGCAGAGTTAGCACTCTAATCACGATACCACCACACCTCATGAAGCCAGAGCACAGTTGAGTAGACACTCAACAAGCCACGTTTTGCCAGCAGCGTGCGATGTGAGGTAACACGCACGAAGGAGAAGGTCACCCCCGCGTGGTGTGTAACCACGGGAGAGATGTTCGGCAGACGGGAGACTGGACTTGGGGCGTTCACATCGTTTAGAATAACGTTAGGAGTTGTGTGTTCACTCAGTAGATAGAGTTAGCATAGGGTTAGCAGTTTGTGTTAGATAATTCTGTGGCTGTATATTGTGTATTGCATTAGCGACTGTTTACCGCTTGTAAGCGAGCCAACGGCAATAAAATGGACCATGCATTTTGCCTCCCACACGACTTGCAAGTTGTCTTGTACGAGTGTGTGAGAAGTACCCGATGATGCCTGTCAGTTAAGTTGTTGACAGGCCAGGGTAATTGTGGTGTCAGAAAGTGGTGCTTGGACGAAAGCGCCAAGCTAATACCCACAGTAAATGGTAATTGTGGTTGTCAGAAGTGAAGCTTGAATGTAATATTCAAGCTACTCCACTCGTCCACGAGGCTCTAAGACTAGGGTTTAATTTGTGTAGTGACGATGATTTGTGCAGACGAGAGAATTTTGCAAGCTAGAAATGTGCCTATCGTGACGTATTAAACTGTGTAATTGTGTTTATGAAGTATTTATTTAGTGAGGTTATGTATTCATCAAAGCTGTAAGTATTAATATTCTTGCTTTCTCATATTTATTTATATATTTACCTTTTTGTTGAGAAATGAGTACCAAAAATGATTCACGGCGGAGCGATATGAAGCTAGCCAACAATATCGATTTTTCATCGCGCTGTGCTGTGACGTCAGATGATTGACAAACAGTCGTCTGGGCTCATTAGCATACAGCAATCGAGTGTGTAGAGAATTGCTAAACAGCTGCTCGCCTGAATCGGTACGTTATATCATTTATTATTTATTTATTTCAACTACTAAAGGAATATATTTATTTATTTAAACATTATGATGTTATTTTTATTTCTTTAAAAGCAGATATGCATATTTTTGATCATATTTTCTATGTGTTTACCGTCACGATGGAACTATTTTTTGGCCAGGCAGATGATACTTGCCTGCACAACACATACAGAAATTAAATAGATTAGTAACGTAAGGCAATAACTGATAGAGCAAAGACAGGACATTGACATTTAATGTATTTAATACATATTCTAGTTGTTCGTGAACCTGTCTGTCATTGTCTAAGTCATTGTCCTTAGGGGTCGGGGTTAACATATCGTGTAATAGGCCTAATTACTACGGCCCTGCATATCAAAGGGCGTACTACACCTGATTACGGCCCTGAGTACCAAATATAGTTTGCTGGTAACGACACGTGCCTCCACCCGAAAGTACCAAGGTGACCTGTGGCAACGGAGTTCCGTTCCCCGATCCTCGGGAACGTTAAAGCTGAGTACACTTATATATTTTGGCATGCAATTTGATTAATAGTGCATCTCTTTTTCAGCTTTTGAGACACTATTGTATTTTTTGTGCTCTGTTTTTTCAGCATTAAATTTTGCAGGGCACAAGCAAAGAGTACAATTCTTTGCGCTCATTGGTGAATAAAAATAGCATATCAAAGATAAATAATTAATAAAAAGATCATTGTCTGTCACTGCTAGCCAATTACTAAATTAAGATGGCAACTTTATCAGATTTCATAAAAGCAGGTAAAGAACTAGAATTAACAGGGAAAGAACTACAACAATATGCAGATCAAAATTTTAAAGAAGCAAAAGAGGCTGAAAAAGCTGATCGCATACGAAAAGAAGATGCTGAAAGAAATGAACGCGCACAAGAAAGACAGCATCAAAAAGAGATTGCTCAACTAGCTGAGATAACAAAACAGAAACAGCTAGAAGATGACAAACAGATTAAGCAAAAAGAATTAGAGATTAAACAACAACAGTTACAACAAGAGAAGGACATTGCTCAACTAGCTGAGATAACAAAACAGAAACAGCTAGAAGATGACAAACAGATTAAGCAAAAAGAATTAGAGAATAAGCAAAAAGAATTAGAGATTAAGCAACAGCAATTACAACAGGATAAGGAATTAAAGCTAAGGCAATTAGATCAGGACAAAGAATTAAAGCAAAAAGAGATAGCTGAAATGACAAGAGTCAAAGAAAAACAGATACAAGTAGAATCAGAGACACAGTTAAAGATGAAAGAGAGGGAGGTAGAGTCACACTCAGAAATCTCTGCCACTAAACTTAGAAGTCAACAAGAGGAAAATAAGTTTAATAAATACAAGAATATTATCAAACCATATTGTAAAGATGATTCAATATCAGCATGGACAGAGAATGTAGAATATCAATTTAAATACCATCAAGTTCCATTAGAGATGTGGGCCCCAATTTATACGAAGAATCTCAGTGGTGAGCCCCTTAAAGTAATAGAAACTATACCGACAGAGCTTAGATCTAGCTATCAATACATCCATGATAGGATTATGCAGCACTTTTTACTTGATGCCCCTGGGTATCAGGTTCAGTTCTCAAACCTAAAACCTAAACCTAGTGAAACCTTTATTGATTATGTTTCAAATGTACAGAGTGTACTAGACAGGTGGCTGAAAGCAGCTAATATAGGAAAAGACTTTGATAGATTAAAAAACTTAATTGCTATGGACAAGGTTATATCTACCATACCTTCTCCTTTTGCCAAATTTTTGCAGCAGTCAGACATTGAAAACATAGAGCAGTTTGAAAAGAAAGGATCAGCATATTTTTCTTCCAACAGAGATGTGTTTAAGACCTCAAATGACTCTGAAATAGTTTCCTTTGTCAAAGACCAAACTAAAAACTACCAAAGTAATAGGAAACCTTATCAGAAATACGATAAGAAAGATAGGAAAATGGAAAAATGTATCCATTGTCACCTTTTACATGACACTTATGCTATGTGTGACAAATCGCCAAATTATCCGGCGCATCTTGAAAATGTGATCAAGAAACAGCAAAGTAAAAGATCTGCATACAGGCGTGCCATCAAATGTTTTTTTTGTTCCTGTTATGGCCATTATAGTAATAAGTGCCTTGGCCGGCAGCGTATGAAAGCCAATAATGCCATTTTGATTGACACCTCTTCAGATGGTGGTAGTGAGAATGAGTCTGAGAGTGAAAGTGACTTACCTAATAACCAAGCAGAAAATGTTTGTGGTGCATACGATATGTTGAGCTTCGACAGCTGTGAACGATGTCACCAATTCCATACAGACGCGAAACTAGAGTGTGGACATACAGTACTATGCTCATCTGAGAGTGTAAACGCAGCAGTAGCCTCCAGAGGCAATCTTGTGTTCCACAATGCGATGGTCAATGATGTAGCATGCCAGTGTTTGCTGGACAGCGGCAGTACCCTTATTGGTCTTCGGAAAGAACTGGTGAATCCGGGTGATTACACAGGTGATACTGTCAAATGCCGTACCTTTTCGGGTAACATTGAAATCTACCCTTTGGCAAAAGCCCAGATTGACTCTCCTTTTCTCTCTGGTACCTTTACCTGTGCAATACTGAACAACCCTTGTACTGATTTAATTCTGGGGTGCTTACCCCAACTGAAACATTGTACGATTGATGAAATAGTTGCATGGGAAAAAGTAAAGGCAACTATTACAACAGCCAAAACAGACACTTCAAAACATCATAACATATTACAAGATGAGACACTACTGATGCTTTCTACAACCAGCACAGATGACACAAACAAACAGAAACTTTTACACCACCAGAAATCTACTCTTAATGTGTCTCCATACTTAAAATTGTTAAAGGTCAAAGCCAGAGTGACCAAAAATGCATCTTGTTTATTTAGACGTAAGAATGGCATTTCAACTACAGGTCATGCTACTGGTAACCATGAACAGGTGTTACCTGAACAACACCGGTTAACTATGCCAAAATATGCACATAAAACACCGGTGACTGGTCATCTTGCATACAACAACACCAGACCAGGTTTTTTCAAGAAGATAAAATTATGTTTTCATAATGTATTTGCGTGTAATGTCTGCCAACAATTGGTACAAAAGTTTAAGGGTAGACATCCTACAACTGAAGTACAACCTTCTATACTGGCTCCCAAGCCATTTGATAGAGGAAGGGTCAGTTCTACCACAAACACACAAACAACGGTGCAAGAACCAGTGATCTTGAACTTGATCAAGACAGATTTAGGCTACTTCCATACCAAGCGAAATGGCAACGACTATTCAAGGTGGTACATAACCATGGTACATGTTGACTATGAAATATCGATAAACATACACTTAGAGATATTCCATGTCAACATGCGTAAACTTTACTTTTCAAGACAACAGACAGAAGTAGAGACAGACGAACATATTGCAACAACACCAAGTGATCAGACGACAGACATACATAGCGCAACTACACTAGTTAGTGAGACTGGCAAATCCGACGAGGGGCATACAGGTAGTGAACTTACAGAATACACATGAATAAATCAGAATACTGATGACTGGACAATACACCTACTGAAACTGAGACATGCCTTTGACAGAGTGCGACTCTTCGGTCTCACTGTGAAACCAAGCAAAGTCAAATTATGCCTTTAATGAATTCATTTTTGGGTCATGTCATTTCTCAAGTCCAACTATAGACTGACCTGAAAATTAGTACCAAAATTATAAATCTGACCATGTCTAACAGAAAGAAACAGGTCAGAAGCCTTTTGGGATTAGTAAATTACTCAAAAATTACAATTCTATATTCCTATGTTTTAAAAGGCATTTGTGAAATGAAATGTGAAAGATGCATTATTAATTTCTGCATTGTCAAAAATGAAAATTCTTTTTTGTAAATATTCCAATCCTCCGCTTGCCTAATCCTAGGCTCGTTTATTATTCTAGGACAGATGCTACCAGTACTAGGCCAATTTTTTGAGGGCATCTTCCACCCGAGTTGCTACGTGAGCCGTAAGATCACACCTGCTGAGTCCAGAGATTGCATATCACAGTTGCAACCCTAAGCGTCATCTATGCAGTGAGAAAGCTCCATCGAGTTCTGACGGATGTTCACTGCATTGTCCAGACCGACAACTCCCCGATCACGGTCATAGAAAGTGGTGTGCATCAAAATGACCGGATATACAGGTGGTCACTAATTTTACCATCTGAGGTAATAATACCTGAAATCCCACATAATAATGTAGAGTGATAGTTAGTACATGAATACAGTACAATATGCTATGTAAAATAGGTTACATATACACCCATGGTGTGCTTAAGAGTGTACCAAGTACAACGAACTATCATGTGTCCGTAGACATTAACTTAAGAACTGTGCTACAGAACTTAGATACTACCGTGTGAATCAGGACAGCTCATTTCCAACTAAGCTCCAGTCCGGTGTATCATTTGTGTGAAATGTAGAAAACAGTGTCAGAACAGTGCTTAATTTCAGACACATAAAGACTAAGCTACGACACCAGCGAATCTCTACACGTGCACTACCGATGAACATTATGATGACCGTAAAATGTATTTCAGATACCCAGGCAAATTATGTAGTTATATTGTGCCTATACCAATATTCAAACATGAAGGCAACTACTAACCTGAGAGAACTGAATACTGTGTATATAAACTTAATGTGATATGTAAGATAATATTTTAACATAGTGATAGATGAGAGATAGAATTAGGTAATATAATGTCTCATTTATTCAAATAGTATAGTTAGTACAGTAATTAACCCAGCTACTTAGCTGAAACTATTAGGTTAGACGTAAAAAAGGCTAAAAATAGGTAATTACAAGCTAAAGAAAAATTTTAATAGAAATAGTACCATTTAGATTGTTACATGTCATTTAGCTTTAGTTTAGGGTAGTTTATTCCATCTTAAGGAGAACCATACCGGTAATTAGTATTATCATTTTACATACATCATTTACATAATTTAGATTAAGAGCATTAATCATATGATTCAGTTTCAATGTAACAACATTAGATATTATAGTATTACAGAGGTACATAGTTTGTGTTCACATCATCCAGGTAATTAAGGTACATAACTCATATCACACTAATTACATTTAAATAGTTACATTACATCCCTTAGATTAGATAAACATAACGAGTAGGATAAACAGATAATATAATTAACATAATAGAACTTAGGTAACACATTAAATACTTAAGTTATAAAAGGAGAATAGTTTATTAGAATATAAAATATGATACTTTATGTTAGTGTAACATACTAGATGATGAGATCAAAGGGACAAGCCATCAACCCTGTCTCACCCATGTAAATATAATGTACATATATGACTCGTGCAATGACTAGCGCACAGTCATGAGGCTCAATCATCTCAAACTGAGCCAAACTGTGTACAGTCCTCACTCCAAGGTTTTTAAATAAGCAGAAGAATAAGTATGGAGGGATGAGTGATGTGTGATAGAAGTAAGGATGAAAGGAGTATGACAGAAGTGTGAAAGTGAGAATGAATGAAAGATAGACGGGAGAGAATGCAAGCAGTCAGCAAATTCTTCTGCTGCCTGCCACGACTTTTAATATTTGTTTGCGTTAATGTTGGTTTTCGCTAGGGAAATTGTGTTAGTGTGAATGTGTTGTCTGTGATATAGTTTAGAACTTAGATTACAGTATTTTGGGTTTCATAACAATGGAATGTAGTCACGAATTAGTGTTATACACCTGTTTGTGGCCACATTGAACAAAATTATGGCACTCAAAAAACTAACATACATACACAGATAAGTTAGAAATATAGAGTAGAAGTTAGATTAGTAGATTTATTACATCCAAACACGCAAACAACCAGAAAAACAAACATATAAATTGCATACACTATTTGTAGATCAAAGGCAGATAACTTTGGGGCCAGGGGACATAATAGACAACGAAGAACTAAATTAACAGTGAAATGAAGTCTTACGCGCGGAAGCGAAGTAGGTAAAGCCGGTCGCACACACTCTTGTAGAATGGTTGTTAAATATTATATGGGGGACATGAAGCAATTCATGTGTTGACCCTAAGAAAGTCAACTTTGTATGGGTAGTAAGTTAATTTACTATGTGAGGGCAGGTCTTATAAGACAACGGTCCGGTTCAGACATACCTCTGATAAATATAATATAGCATGTGAGAAGGGGCTCACGCCAACCAGGCAAGTTTGTGGCGATTGCCAGTAGCCAAGTGAGGCTTTGCTACATTGTGACAATAGTTGTTAATAGTCTATTGGAAAGCCCAGAGCCAGGTTATCTAGAGTCTTTGACAAAAATTAGAGACACTAATTTTTTGTGTAGAAACCTCCTTGCGTCACAACCAATAAGTGAAAGTTGATGACGCAACACAAGAGGGGGCGGGTGTGTGTCAAAGACTCAACCGCATCCCCTCCGCCAGGGAGAGCGGTCAATCCTGGAGGGACCAGGAGGAGATACGGTGCCCGAGGCAAGAGCAGGGGAGATGAGGGAATCGTGGAAGGTTAGCCACTCCCTCAGAATACACGCAGGCGGTGTGCAGAGTTAGCACTCTAATCACGATACCACCACACCTCATGAAGCCAGAGCACAGTTGAGTAGACACTCAACAGGCCACGTTTTGCCAGCAGCGTGCGATGTGAGGTAACACGCACGAAGGAGAAGGTCACCCCCGCGTGGTGTGTAACCAGGGGAGAGATGTTCGGCAGACGGGAGACTGGACTTGGGGGCGTTCACATCGTTTAGAATAACGTTAGGAGTTGTGTGTTCACTAGTAGATAGAGTTAGCATAGGGTTAGCAGTTTGTGTTAGATAATTCTGTGGCTGTATATTGTGTATTGCATTAGCGACTGTTTACCGCTTGTAAGCGAGCCAACGGCAATAAAATGGACCATGCATTTTGCCTCCCACACGACTTGCAAGTTGTCTTGTACGAGTGTGTGAGAAGTACCCGATGATGCCTGTCAGTTAAGTTGTTGACAGGCCTAGTCTAAGGGATGTAATCTAACTAATTAAGATGAAATTGATGTGAGATGAGTTATGTACCTTTATGAACTGGGTAATGTGAAATGTAATGAATTATGTACCTTTCTAACATGGGTAATGTGAAATATAATTATAACTAATGTTTTTAGATGAAAAAAAAATAAATGATTGATATTCTTAATCTAAATGAGGAAAATGATGTATGTTTAATTGTATAATCTTTTTATCCTATCATAATGATGTACATTAATCCTAATACTACATGATCACGTTTGTTAAATGGACTGGTTCATTAAGATGGGATGAACTCAAATGAAATGAAACAAAGTGAAATGTAATAAACCTAAATGGTAATAATGCTATCTAAACTTTTTATTCTAGTTTATAATTAGCTGTTATTACGTTTGAATTAATATCCTAATCACTTTTAAGCTAAATTAGTGGGTAAATTAATGATCTATCTAATTAATCCTATCTAAACTACTTAAAAAAAAATGAAAACTATTATATTGTCTAAATCTAATGTAAATTAAGGTGACCTAATGTACCTATATTTTATCACTATATTAAAATGTTATAATACATATCACAATAAATTTATATATACATAGTATTTAAATACCTCAGGTTAGTCGTTGCCTTAATGTTCAGAAATTGCTTTCATTGGCATACTATATATTCACACTTGTCCTGGGTATATTAAACACATTACACAGTCATACTTGTGTCCTATGGGTATTGCACCTGTAGAGTTCGATTGTGTCGTAGACCCGTATTTTCGTGTCTGTATTTATGTAATGTTCTGACACTGTTTTTCTCTGCTTAACACAAATGATTCACCCGACCACCTATGGAGCTTAGTAAGTAATGAGTTGTTCCAGTTCATACGGTGATACATTTGTTCTCGGAGCACAGTTCTTCTTTTAATGTCTACGGACACATGGTAGTTCGCTGTTCTTAGTACATAGTTCAGCACGTAATATCTATGTATTAGTATAGACATTTCACATAGACTATTCTAATGTACTAATAATCTATTACTCTACACTCTTATGTGGAATCTCCGGTATTTCTACCTCAGATGGTCGACTAAGGGTATCAGCAAGAATGTTGTCCTTACCCTTAATATGCTCTATACTAAACGTATAGTTCTGTAGTATTAGCGACCACCTGTATATACGGTCATTCCGATGCACACCACTTTGTATGACCGTGATTGGGGAGTTGTCAGTCTGAACAACGAAGTGAACACCCGCTAGAAATCGATGGAGCTTCCTCGCCGCATAGATGACGCTTAGGGCTTCCAACTCTGATATGGAATATCTGGACTCAGCAGGTGTGATCTTACGGCTCACGTAGCAAATCGGATGGAAGATGCCCTCATAAAATTGGCCTAGCACTGCAACGATGGAGATTCTGCTGGCATCTGTCCTAAGATAATAAACGAGCCTAGGATTAGGCAAGCGGAGGATTGGTACATTACTAAACAGGATTTTCAATTTTGACAATGCAGAAATTAATAATGCATCTTTGACATCTAGCTTTACAGATGCTTTTAAAACATTGGAAAATACACTTGTAATTTCCGCTAAGTTTGGTATGAATTTGCTATAGTAATTTACTAACCCCAAAAGGCTTCTGACCTGCTTCTTTGTGGTAGGCATGGACAGGTTCATAATTTTGGTAATGATTCTATTGTCAGTCTTTAGTTGACCTTGTGAAATGACATGACCCAAAAAATCAATTTCTTTTAGGCCCAATTCGACTTTGCTCGGTTTCACATTGAGACCGAAGAGTCACAACCTATCAAAGACATGTCTTAGTTTCAGTAGGTGTGTTGTCCAGTCCTCAGTATGGACACATATATCATCTATATACGTCACTGTATTCGTCACTCCATGCAGTAGATCTCTAGTTAGGCGTACAAAAGTGGCAGGAGCGTTTCGGAGTCCGAAAGGAAGAAAACGCCACTCGAAAAGTCCTAAAGGTGTTGAAAAAGCAGTAAGATGAATGGATTGAGTCTGCATAGGGACCTGCCAATATCCCTTAGTAAGATCTAATTTAGAAAAGATTTTGGAGGTGGACATGTCAAGAATAAGATCTTCGCAGGAAGGAATTGGTTCTGCGTCGATCTTGGTGACGTTGTTGAGTTTTCGATAGTCCACACACAGGCGAATTGTGGAGTCTTTTTTCTTAACTAGGACGATGGGAAAAGAGTACTCAGATGTAGACTTCTGGATGATCCCACTAGCTTCTAAATTAAGTATTTCGTTATTTAGATTTTCCCTATAGCTGAGTGGGATTGAGTACGGCCTGCATTTAATAGGCTTAGAGTCCGAAAGAAGAATGGAGTGCTCGATTCTGTCCGTCCTACCTGGAATGTCAGAAAATATGTCTTTATACTCTGTCACTAATTCTATTAATTGTCGTCGTTGACCGTCTGTTAGTTCCTGTTCTATCCGTATGCTCTCCAATGTCGCAGTCTTGTCTACAATAGGAACAGGTAGTTCCATTCCGTCGTCGTCTACCTGATTCAGTACGGTGGTGGTGCTAAGTGCGTATTCTGTATTCTCACTAGATGTATGGATATCGTCGGATTTGCCAGTCTCGCTAACTAGTGTAGTTACGTTGTATACGTCTGTCGTCTGATCGCTAGGTGTGGGTGCACTGTGTTCGTCTGTCTCTACTTCTGTCTCTTGTCGTGAAAAGTAAGGTTTCAACATTTTGACATGGAATATCTTTAAGTGTCCGTTTATCGATATTTCATAGTCAACATCTGAAATTTTACGTACCACCTTGAATGGCCCTTGCCATGAAGTCAATAATAAATTTCGTTTGTCTGGAAGTAACAGAAGTATGTCTTGATCTGGTTCAAGATCAATTGTTCTCGCACCTTTGTTTGCGTATTGGCGGTAGATTTGACCCTTCCTCTCCAAAGCTGCCTTAGCTATGATACACGATTTCATGATTTTCTCTCGTGTTTCTGTCACCATTTCATAAGGTGTTTTTGGGGTGGGAATTTCAATGGAATTAGTTGTTACCTGATGGTAAATGGTTAGGGGTCCACGTGGGTTAGCCCCGTATACTAATTCAAACGGTGAGAAACCCGTGCTTGAATGGGGAATCTCCCGATAGGCGAACAGCACTGTTGGTAACAGTGTATCCCAATCAGCTGGGTTTTCTGCTGTTACCTTTGCCAGCATATGCTTAAGATCTCCGTTAATTTTTTCTACTATCCCATTGCTGGCTGGATGGTAGGCTGTTGTAAAATGTTGTTTAATCCCTAACATTTTTGTAAGGGCTTGCGTTGCAGCCGATATGAATTGAGTTCCACGATCGGATAAGATGGTACGTGGAAATCCGAATCGTGAGAACAGGTGTAGAAATACATTGGCAACATCTTTGGAGGTGATGTATTTCAAAGCTACTGCCTCAACCCACCTTGAACATAGGTCGACCATCGTTAATATGAAGCGATTTCCTTTGCTGGACACCTGATTCAGAGGTCCAACAATATCTACCGCCACACTCTCAAATGGCCTAGAAGCCAGTGTAGAAGGTTGTACTTCAGCTGTAGGATGTTTACCCTTGCGTACTAATTGTTGACAGACATTACAAGAGCGACAAAATAATTTTATATCATTGCAAAAACCTGGCCAATAAAAATGAGCCTGAATTCTGGCCCTAGTTTTGTCGTATGCAAGGTGACCAGCAAACGGTGACTCATGTGCAATCTTTAGCACAGTTAGGCGGTGTTGTACAGGTAACACCGTTTGCTGAATCTCATGGTTACCAGTTGTATAATACCTAGTAAGAATGCCATTGTTAAGTCTAAAGAACCATGATGCGTTTTTGGTCACTTTGGCTTTTTCTTTCAATAATTTTAAATATGGAGACACACTAGGATCAGCTTTCTGCTGTTCTATAAATTTTTGTCTGGTGGTATCATCCGTGCTAGTTGGTGATAGAACAGTAGTCTCTCATCTTGTAGTGTGTCTTGATGTTTTATAGAGTCTGTTCTGGTTGTTGCATTAGCTGCGTTTAATCTTTCCCATGCAGCTATTTCATCGCTAGTACATTGTTTAAATTGGGGTAAGCAACCCAAAATTAAGTCAGTACAAGGGTTGTCAAGTATGCACAAGTAAAGGTACCAGAAAGGAAAGGAGTGTTAATACGGGCTTTGGCCAAAGGGTAAATTTCAATGTTACCCGAAAAGGTTCGGCATTTGACAGAGTCACCTGTATAATCATCTGAACTCACCAGTTCCTTTCTAAGAGCAATAAGGGTGCTGCCGCTGTCCAGCAAACATTGGCATGGTCTGTCGTTGACCATTGCATTGTGGAACACTAAATTGCCTCTGGAGGCTAATGCTGCATTTACACTCTCAGATGAGAATGGTACTGTATGTCCACATTCTAATTTTCCGTCTGCATGAAATTGGTGACATCGTTCACAACTGTCAAAGCTTAACATATCGTTTACACAACACACATCTTCAGCTTGGTTAACAGGTAATTCATTTTCAACTTCAAACTCAGTCTCACTACCACTATCAGAAGATGTATCAATCAAAATAGCATTGTTGGCTTTCATACGTTGGCGGCCCAGGCACTTATTTGAATAATGGCCGTAGCTGGAACAAAAGAAGCATTTGATTGCACGCCTGTATGCAGATCTTTTGTTTTGTTGCTTCTTAATAACATTTTCAAGATGCGCCGGATAATTTGGCGATTTATCACACATAGAATAAGTGTCATGCAAAAGTTGACAGTAGATACATTTTGACACTTTCCTATCTTTCTTATCAACTTTATGAAATGGTTTTCTATTACTTTGATAGTTTTTAGGTTGGTCCTTTGCAAAGGAAACTATTTCAGTGTCATTTGAAGTCTTAAAAATATCTCTATTTGAAGAAAATTATGCAGAGCCTTTCTTTTCGAATTGTTCTATGTTTTCAATGTCTGACTGCTGCAGGAATTTAGCAAAAGGAGATGGTATAGTGGATATGACTTTATCCATGGCTATTAGATTTTTAAGTCTGTCAAAATCTTTACCTATGTTAGCTGCTTTAAGCCACCTATTTAGTACACTTTGAACATTTGAGACGTAATCAATGAAAGTCTCACTAGGTTTTGGTTTTAAATTTGAGAACTGAACCTGATACCCAGGGGCATCAAGTAAAAAGTGTTGCATTATCCTATCATGGATGTACTGATAGTTAGATCTAAGATCAGTTGGTATAGATTCTATCACTTTAAGGGGCTCACCACTCAGGTTCTTCATATAAATCATAGCCCACATCTCTATTGGAACTTGGTGGTATTTAAACTGATACTCGACATTTTCTGTCCAGGCTGATATGGAATCTTCTTTACAATATGGTTTGATAATCTTTTTGTATTTATTGAACTTATTTTCTTCTTGTTGACTTTTTAGTTTAGTGGCAGAGATCTCTGCGTGTGAGTCTACATACATACCTTTCATCTTTAACTGTGTCTCTGATTCTACTTGAATTTGCTTTTCCTTAACTCTCGCCATTTCATCTATCTCTTTTTGCTTTAGATCTAATTCCCTTTGTTTAATTTCCTTATCTTGTTCTAACTGTTTTAGCTTAATTTCCTTATCATGTTCTAGCTGTTTTTGTTTTATTATCTCAGCTAGCTCTGCAATCTCCTTTTGGTGTTGTCTTTCCCGTGCACGTTCATCTCTCTCCGCATCTTCTTTTCGTGTCTCAGCATCTTTTGCTTCTTTAAATCTCTTATCAGCATATTGTTCTAGCTCTTTACCTGTGTATTGCATTTCTTTGCCTGCTTTTACGAAATCAGCTAAAGTAGCCATGTTGTTGGGTAATTAGCTAGCAATGCCCCGCACTGAAGTCTTTAATCACTTATTTATCTTTGATCTGTTATGTTTCTTATTATCTGAGCACTATAAATTGTACTCTTTGTTTATAACCTGGAAAATTTTATCCTGAAAAACCAGAGCACAAAAATATGCTAATGCATCACAAGCTGAAAAAGAGATGCACTATTAATCACATTGCATGCCAAATATATTGAGTATACTCAACTATATGCCCGAGAATCAGGAACACCACTCCGGTAACACAGGTCACCTCGTTTGGCACTTCGGCATACACACAAGTTTTCTATCAGCTGTTGTTCACCCTGGTTCACAGAGCAGCAACAATTAACAAATTGTAAACGACACGTTATTTCTGACAATTTGGTACAATGACAAAGACATGCCCACGTACAAACAGAATATAGGTTAATTAATGTTAAATGTCAATGTCTTGTCTTCGTTCTAACGTTTTATGCCTTTCGTCCCTAACCTAGTTTAATCTATGGAAGTTTTGTGCAGACCAAGTCTAATTTGCATAGCCGAAAGTAGTGCCATCGTGACGGTAAACAAATAGAAAAAGTACGAAAAACATTCAATAAATGCTTTTAAATAAATAAAAATATAATAATATTGTTTAAATAAATAAATATATTCATTCACTAACTTAAATAAACAAATAATAAGTAATATAAAGCACAGATTCAGGCGGGCAGCAGCTTGGCGATTTGTAAACACTCAAATGCTGATTGCGAATGGCGTAGAACAACTGCTCGTCAATCGTAATACGTCAGAGGCGCAGCGCTATTTTTAGGTTGCAAAAATCGATATTGTTGCTGGCTGTGTATCGCTCCGCCATGAATCATCTTTGATAATTATTCATAAACAAATAAATAATTGCATAAATCAATGAAAGAAATTAATAATATCAATACTTACAACTTCGAAGAACACATGATTTAATTAAATATTATTTTAATAAGCACAAATAAGCATTATTTTGTTACGATAGGCACAGCTTAGCTCGCAACTTGTCCTAGTCTGCACACGTCATCCGTCACTGACACAAATTAAACCTAATTAAACCTACTAGCAACCTTAGTCAAGAGCCGTGGGTCGGTGTATTAGCTTGAACGTTTGTCCAAGCCACACTTCTGACACCACATTAATCCTTGCCTGTCAACAACTGATGTGTCAGGCATCATCGGATTACTTCTCCCACACCACACAAGAAACTTGCAAGTCGTGTGAGAGGAAATAAATGGTACATTTTATTGCCGTTGGCTCTTTACAATTACAAAACAGTCGCTATCAAATCACACACAAAGCCACAGAATTGCCTATCACTAGTTTCCTAACCCTATTGCTAATCTCTATCTAATTGGCTACAAAAAACTCCTATCGACACTAAACGATCTGCTCTCTACGAAGTCAGTCCCCAGTCTGACTTTTCCTACACGCGTGACTACACAGCACGCGGAAGGACCTTGATGCGTCCTTCGGCTTTTTGCGTGCCGTTACAATCAGCACGCTTGTAGCAGCCGTTCTCCTATTGAGTGGCACTCTTCTCCGTGGCAATCACGTAGGCGTGATTCTGTCGTGACCAGAGTACTAACTATCTGGTCGTTGCCTCCGTGTCTCATGAGAGAACTAGTTAATAGTCCCCCATTCTATCATCTACCCTGCCCTTATATCGGGGCACTGTATTACCTCTAATCTACTTGAGGTTGCCCACTCTTCCCGGTGGTCTTCTATCTTGAGGCATACCTCCTGCCTTTGTATTTCAGTCTTTGACATATTGGGAAAAAAAAGATATGGAGACATTACACATCCCTGTCTCACACCTCTCTTAATAGGCTGATATTGTTCCACTTCATTATCAATCATTATGGCAGCTTGTCGTTTCCAATATATGATTTTTGATTTTGTTTTGTAAGCCTAATGTCTTTCCCGATCGCGTCGTGTTGGTTACTTTTGGGGTATGTGAGCCGGTCGCTCAGAAAGCAATAGCAAACGACTGAGCGTAATCTTGCCAAGCCATCAACAGCATCTTAAAAATGTTGGTGTTGACCGTAATGTCCTGTAAAGCATATGCGAAACAAAATGTCTTTCCCATCAATGTGTAGATCTGCAAGCATCTCTGCCAAGTTGACATGTCTTACTCTATCGAAAGCCTTTGTGAAGTCAATAAAGCAAAGATGTATATCTTTTTTATTTATTTAGTTGTTTCGAGATTTGCGATTTAAATATTGAGCACAACCCACTACTGGCAACGCTGATTGTATTCTGGTATGAACATAACGTTTCGAGAGAGAGAGAGAGAGAGAGAGAGAGAGAGAGAGAGAGAGAGAGAGAGAGAGAGAGAGAGAGAGAGAGAGAGAGAGAGAGAGAGAGAGAGAGAGACAAACATATAAATACCTGGATTAATTAGTGATATATCAAAACTGGGAAAAAAGCATAGGCCTGATCAGAGACTAATGATCGTGTGGATGGCAAAACATGCACGCTCACCCACTAATACGGCGTATTATATAAATGTACATATCGATAATCCAAATAGTCAACATAAATTAACCGCACCTCATCTCGTCATGTTCCTCTTGTACCTTGCGGTGTCGAAGTGAAGTATAAACAGCGGGAGAGTTCCCGTTTATGGGATTCATGTATCGAGATTCTCATGCTATACCCTGTGTCCATATTTTACAGGTGATAAATGCTTAAATAAATAGTCTTTTTTCACACCATAAAACGAACTGGGTATATGGCGCTAGTTCCGTATTGTAGATAAATCAGAACATTATGGATAACTTCGTCAATATCACGCCGTAAACCTTTACTTCTCAGGAACTTTCTTGGCACCTAGGTTGATGAAAAGCGCAGGTGAATGGAGAATGAATCCCCGACTCAAAGGTGATTCAACTACACGAACACCGGGCTGTCAGGCAAGAGTGCTAGCCACTGTGCTACCGCACTCCCTGATGAGAACTTGGTGACAACTGGACAGATTAAGAGGAAAAGAACTAGGAAAGGCAGAGAAATAAATATATGTATATCTTGTCCACATTAGCATAATGGAGACGAAAACAGAGAGCTGATACACGGCTCTAGTTATCGTGTGAGATGGCGAAATATGACCACCCACGCTTATCGATTTGGTACATGATGATATTACCTAATAATGTATTTCCCTCAAATTGACTCACCCTGGGTTGCAGCCGGATGAACACAGCAGATGCTGGCACCTAACAAAGCCAATAAGAGTTTCATCTTAAATTGTGAATTCCACAAAATGACGACTCCTACTGCAGTCACTGAGCCCCTAAAATAGGAATAGTTAGTCCTCATTTATCCTTTACTTAAGTTAAATATCTTCGGCAACCAGGATATAATACCTGCAGCCAGTAGCTAACTTGCCAGGATATAAAGTCACTTAAGTGTAAATATCAACTTCTATACATTAACTACAAATCATAACAATGGAAACGGATATGACAATAGAAAGAATTAGGTTCTTCTCAGAAGCTGATTCATATGAAGGCCATGTGAAATAATAAACATGGTAACATGCATTAATGTATGTGGAGGGTTTTGTAAAACTTACGTCGGTTCACAGGCCGGTCCAGCCTCACACGGGGTCCAGGTAGTGGATTAGGAAATAATGATGATTTCGGTGACAGTGACCAACCTCAAAGTTTCTATTGGTCTATAAAAATATGGCTTAGTCGGTAGTCGTTAGTCGCTGTTGCAACTTTACCGCAAAGGGTCAAACCACAATGTCCAGTTCCTGTGCCAGTGAATATCACACATAATGCTTGTAGCTTGTCGTCCCGGGAGAAACGTGGAATGAAAAAGCACACCTTATTACTTCTTCTTCCTTGGGATTCTTGACTGACTTCTGTATACACTCCCCCCTTCTGTCTTCCCTTCCATATATCTATCCCCCCCCCCTCTCTCTCTCTCTCTCTCTCTCTCTCTCTCTCTCTCTCTCTCTCTCTCTCTCTCTCTCTCTCTCTCTCTCTCTCTTATTCGTTCATCACATACTCCGACAACAGTTTCGTTCAACAATTAATAAAATATTTATTAAAAAAATAAAACTATGTCTAGTGTATGGATGGACTGTGTATATGTAGATGGTATTATCTTCTATTGTGGGTGCAGGAATGAACTCAGAATGTCTAGTCTCTGTATCACCTCTCGCCCAGTTTCACGGCCAAATCACATGACAGCAAACATATAACAGGACAGGTCTCACCCTGAATGTTCCGTATGCTTGAGTCCGGAGGTAAATCCGTTATTGAACGAAAAAACACTGTTCCACTGGATCACCGTAAAGTAATAATATTCCCGTAAGTCTATGACTTCGCCAGAGTCTGCTTCACAAAGTTAATAATCCAACACCGGAAAAAAACCACATCACCACAGTCCAGCATATTGTCTCTATCGACTAACAATGTTCTGACTTGTCTATTGTTTCTTCACTATGAGTCTACAGTGTAAACGTATGTAGTTTTATTTGGCTTTGCTTTCCGCCAGATTATCTTCCTTTTTCATTGTTACTTTGGTTATCTGGATATCCTTTGCTTCTTTTTCAAAGTTCATTTAAGGCTATATTTTATTTCGTCTCCCTATTTGACCCTGTCTATGTTCTCCCTGGGTTTATTGAGGTATTTGCTCTCCCCTCAAATGAAATGCCTTGAGTTTATCAACCAAGCTTTTTCTGTACACAAGACGTATGTGTCTATCTTCTCTGATATGTCAGGATGAGAATTTGAACCTGTGAGATGTATAGTAAATCAAGTGATATGATTCTGCCACTTAATACTACTTATGTAAGTGCCCTTCTCCAGCCGTAATGAAAAGGCTTCCGAAGTAAACACTAACATAAGACATATGAATTCACCAAAGTCTAAACTATTCACTAATAGAAAGCAATGGTAAACGCTATGCACCAACATCTATTTCCCTATGCTAATATTACTCTAATATTATAATACCTTATATACTCTATCGGACTCCCTGAATTGAAATACACTAGCGAATAACACACTAATATCCCATCTTCGTTCAACAATCAGGGATGTGTATTTCTTTCCACCTACAGGAGGCATAGAGATTTCTGCCCAGTTTGGGAACACATACTAAAACAGAAAACCCAGTTTCTACTATTTATAGTGGGCCTCCCGTTCTTCCGTTATTGTTTGATGTTCATACCTCAACACTCGTCTCTTGACGTATCCTGTACATCAAAAGGCGGTGAAATCACGTAGTGGCTAGTTGCTCGTTTCCCTGGGTTCCCCTTACGCAAATACTTCAAAGCGTCCGAACCGTTGATCGCCTTTCTCCGTTCATTTTTCCCCAACACGATCTTCCCGTTTCCCGTGTCCGTCCGATCAGATCGTCAGGCAATGACCTCTGCGAACACCTGTATCCTATTTTTATATCCGTCGGTCAATGATCTTTCCTTTATCCTCCTCTCAGACTGAAGTACACGATTGTTAACCCTCCTCCTACATTGTAGTTTTATATGTAAGTTATCAAGGAATCACTAAACTGCAGTTTTCCCGTGACATAGGCCCCCTCTTAAGAGAGTTGACCGCGTCGACTCTTCATCACTGTAGTTTTGATTCCTATGATCCTCCAACGTATTCCTCTTCCTCTGGAGTTGGATGTCTAGATAGGAAATCCGCTCCTACATTCTCCTTACCAGGGATGTATTCCACTGTGAAGTTGTACGGCTGTAGTACCAACTACCATCTCATTAATCTTGCGTTGAGCTTCTGTGAAGTAGCTATGAACATTAAGTGTTGATGATATGTCTGGATTCTCACAAGGATCTGCACCTCATCCAGTAGGCAACCTCATGGACAGCCTACCATACTACTCATGATCACCATTAGTGTTGGCACATCGCCCAGGTACATTCAGTCGACCTCCTTTCGACTGGAGTAAGCGATAGCTCACAATACAGACTGATCGTCCCATCCTTACTGTAACAATGTTTCCATATTCTCTTGGTTTCCCCCGGCTTTGCCTCTGGGGATGTTCCGCCTCGTCCTCGTTGGACCGAGTCGTCTTTCCCAAACCTCCCGGACTTGTGCTTCCAGGACCATCTTGGGCGATATTGGATCTGGTCAGCCAATCTTCGGTTGGAGTCCTGGGTATCCCGCGTCTTTCCCGACGTTACCCACCCCTTCTGAACTTGGTTACTAGTGAAGGTTTCCCTCTTGTCCTTTCCCTGACGTGTGATTTCCCTCCTCCCTTCGTTAGGTAAATCTGACCTATCACGTACTATCCCATAGGCCCTCCTATGTTGTACTGGCGATCTCTGGTCTTCGTCTGGACTTGTAACTTTTTTCTCAATGGCTGCCAACACCATAAAGTGTGAAGCTTTTCTCTCGGATCTCTCCTCATATTTCTTAATGAGATGCCTAGGGAGATTTTTCCTTTCTCCCCCGATCCGGATTCCATAGGTATTCTTGGACACAACCTTTTCCACAGGATACGGTCCTTTCCATCCTACTTGGAGTATATTGGTCTCTGCTGGACCCCACACTTCCACTGTGTCTTCCACCTTAAGAGTTATTTTACTCTTAGTCCGCTTGTTGGGTGGTGCTTTCTGGCACTCTGAACAAGACTTAACCCACCGGCGTACATCACCGGTCATTCCTGGCCAGCAATAATGGCCGGAAATTTGCTGCAAGGTCTCTCTGACACCCATATGTCGATTCTCTCCTATGATGTGTCCACTCTGAAGAATGTGAGGACGGTGGGTCTCTGGAACCACCCACTGCTCGTGCAGGTTGTCTCCCCTCCCAGCTCTCCGGTAAAGCAGTCGATTCTTCAGAAAGTACTGTCCCCGTTCAGGTGGCTCAGAACTTCTTTGCAGCTTTCTGTAGCAAGGATGCAACGTAGTATCCTTCCTCTGGGCAGTATGCAATTCCCCTAGCACTGAGTTGTCGCATAGTGTCTCTGCCTCTTTTTCCTTCCCTTGAGATCCACTGGACTACTGTTCCCTGGTGGGCTGGCTGTTTGGGCATCCCCAAAAAGACATATTTCGTGCCAATGATCATGGGAAATAAGGAGTCAGATAATACAGCAGCTGGAATAATGCCCGTGACGTACCTGGATTTAATCTCCACCTTGGCGATTGGCAGCGTCATGGTAACAGCACTCCTCATTGCCGGCTGTATCTCTATGGTCTCCCCTGTAAGTTGGTCTGGGCTTACCAAGCTGGCGTCCACCACCGCTTCCCCATCCAAACCGGTATCGTAGAGACAAACAACCTGCTGGCCATTGACTTCAATCAGTTCGACCACAGGTGGCCTCTCTTGGTCCGGAGTGTCTTCCATCTCCTTGACCGTTTCCTTGCCTTCCTCTTTTGATTCCTCGAGGTTGGTTATGCAATTGGCGTCTTCTGCCTTGCATCTGCAGTCCACAGTATTATGTGTTTTCGACCGGCAGTGTGTGCACCATTTTCCCTTCCAAGGTTTCCGTGTGTCCTTTTTGTTCCTAGCTCCTTCGCCGACCTCAGCCTTGTCTGTGATCACCGTCGTAGGAGTCACTTTGCATGCTGCGAAGTAAGAACTTTTAGGTTTCGATCTGCAGTCCTTTGTGTTATGAGAGGGCACCTTGCAGATTGAACACCACTTCTCGGACCACGGTCGTTTAGCTGGAGAATTCGAGGTGTTCTGGTTTCCTTCCTTCACCTTCTCTGAACTCTCCTCTGTGTGCTTTATATAAGGTTCCACTTTTTCTCCTTCCCAGTTCTTAGGTTTCTTTTTCTCTTGTTTCTCCTGACCTTTGGTGGTGGGTATATTGGTTTCTTTAGCTTCCCCATGGACTTCTACGAATCTTTCCGCTAGCTTATTCACAACATCCAGCCGTTCCGCCCCTTGTTCTCCTAAAAATGTCTTCAGTGGTTCTGACATTTGCTGTCGCATCTGGTCGACCACCATGAGCTCTTCCAAACTGTCATAGTCCCGCTTGAACTCTGCCAAGTCCATCCATTTCTGGAGATATGATTTCAGCCTCAGACTGTAGGCGGCGAATAGCTCTCCCGGCTCTCGTCTAGACGATCTAAACTTCTTCCGATACGTTTGTGCTGTGACTTCATAATGCTTCATCAAAGCGGCTTTTAATTCCTCGTAATGATTTTCATGTCCTGGTGGTAGGCGTGTGTAGACCTCGTACCCCGAACCACGTAATGCCTGGGATAATTTAAGAGCCCATCGGCTTCTATCCAGTCCCATAGCGACTGCCATGGCCTCGAACCGATCCAAAAACTGGTATATCTTCTCTTTACTTTCATCAAAGACCGCCAAGGGAAACTTCATGGCATGGTAACCATGTCCAATCATGTGGGTTGCCCCAGGTGAAGATGAACTTCCTTCTGCTGCATCTATTTCACCCTTAGTTTGTGTCTTGAGTTCTAGCTCTCGCATGCGGTATTCATGTTCCCGTATCTTGTTGGCTTCCTCTGCTTGCAACCTCTTGTTGTCATGTTCCAGTCCCAGTTTCTTGGCCTCCTGTTCCAGTTTCTTGGCCTCCTGTTCCATTTCCAGTTTCTTGGCCTCTTGTTCCATTCTCCTAAGCTCGAGCTCTGCCTTTTCGATATTCTCGTTCTGCTTGACGACGCTCTCTTTCTACCACTTGTATATACTCGGATAGGGCTTGTCCAGACAACCCCATTGCTTCACCCCTTTCCCTCAATTCATCCATCTCTAGTTTATGAGTGGCCATGGTAACTGAAGGTAAGTCAGCAGGTTGAGTAAAGAGACCCTAAGGCAGTAAGTACGTACTACTTATCTCACATAAATATATATATGTCAATATCTATATGTTATATATGACATCACACAGTACACCACAACTACTCTCACAACCTCACGAGAAGATATAGGATAAAGACTTATGTAGACGTGTGAAAGTGTGAACAGGTAAGTACTGTGTTTGAACACCTATCCACAATTATCCTGTCTGGATCTTTCTCACTGTAAGGTCCACAACATTAAAGTAATGGCACCATATATCCAATGGACAGGCTTCCATTAAAAGTCATCAATATCTATACTTATAGGTTTATCCCAATATGTAGGTATCAATATGCATGTACCCTGCTATGCAGTTACCTTTCTTATGCAGTTACCCCGCTTTGCATATGCCCTGCTATGCATCTACCATTTAATGTACCTATATGCAGGTACCTCGCTAGGGATGGTACCACTAATCATTGGCTGTTACTCCGCTGCTCCACCATTTTATGTAGCTTGTCGTCCCGGGAGGAACGTGGAATGACCAAGCACACCTTATTACGTCTTCTTCCTTGGGATTCTTGACTGACTTCTGTCTACACTCCTCCCTTCTGTCTTCCCTTCCATATATCTATCCCTTTCTCTCTCTCTCGCTTATTCGTTCATCACATACTCCGACAACAGTTTCGTTCAACAATTAATAAAATATTTATTAAAAAAATAAAACTATGTCTGGTGTATGGATGGACTGTGTATATGTAGATGGTATTATCTTCTATTGTGGGTGCAGGAATGAACTCAGAATGTCTAGTCTCTGTATCACCTCTCGCCCAGTTTCACGGCCAAATCACATGACAGCAAACATATAACAGGACAGGTCTCACCCTGGATGTTCCGTATGCTTGAGTCCGGAGGTAAATCCGTTATTGAACGAAAAAACACTGTTCCACTGGATCACCGTAAAGTAATAATATTCCAGTAAGTCTATGACTTCGCCAGAGTCTGCTTCACAAAGTTAATAATCCAACACCGGAAAAAAACCACATCACCACAGTCCAGCATATTGTCTCTATCGACTAACAATGTTCTGACTTGTCTATTGTTTCTTCACTATGAGTCTACAGTGTAAACGTATGTAGTTTTATTTGGCTTTGCTTTCCGCCAGATTATCTTCCTTTTTCATTGTTACTTTGGTTATCTGGATATCCTTTGCTTCTTTTTCAAAGTTCATTTAAGGCTATATTTTATTTCGTCTCCCTATTTGACCCTGTCTATGTTCTTCCTTGGTTTATTGAGGTATTTGATCTCCCCTCAAATGAAATGCCTTGAGTTTATCAACAAAGCTTTTTCTGTACACAAGACGTATGTGTCTATCTTCTCTGATATGTCAGGATGAGAATTGGAACCTGTGAGATGTATAGTAAATCAAGTGATATGATTCTGCCACTTAATACTACTTATGTAAGTGCCCTTCTCCAGCCGTAATGAAAAGGCTTCCGAAGTAAACACTAACATAAGACATATGAATTCACCAAAGTCTAAACTATTCACTAATAGAAAGCAATGGTAAACGCTATGCACCAACATCTATTTCCCTATGCTAATATTACTCTAATATTATAATACCTTATATACTCTATCGGACTCCCTGAATTGAAATACACTAGCGAATAACACACTAATATCCCATCTTCGTTCAACAATCAGGGATGTATATTTCTTTCCACCTACAGGAGGCATAGAGATTTCTGCCCAGTTTGGGAACACATACTAAAACAGAAAACCCAGTTTCTACTATTTATAGTGGGCCTCCCGTTCTTCCGTTATTGTTTGATGTTCATACCTCAACACTCGTCTCTTGACGTATCCTGTACATCAAAAGGCGGTGAAATCACGTAGTGGCTAGTTGCTCGTTTCCCTAGGTTCCCCTTACGCTAATACTTCAAATGGTCCGAACCGTTGATCGCCTTTCTCCGTTCATTTTTCCCCAACGCGATCTTCCCGTTTCCCGTTTCCGTCCGATCAGATCGTCAGGCAATGACCTCTGCGAACACCTGTATCCTATTTTTATATCCGTCGGTCAATGATCTTTCCTTTATCCTCCTCTCAGACTGAAGTACACGATTGTTAACCCTCCTCCTACATTGTAGTTTTATATGTAAATTATCAAGGAATCACTAAACTGCAGTTTTCCCGTGACAATGCTCCCTACTGTCACATGTGAAAAAGTGGATAGACAGCAGTCCCAATAAGCCCTCAGCTGGCACAGACATACGTGCATAGGACCGCTGCCAGATTGAAAACACAACTGTCCTCCAGGAAAATTGCTGTTCATTGTAGCCACTGCGAACTATTCCAGGACTTTGACTTTCGTATTTCTGGTTTAGCTGTTATTTAGATCCTATGTTTCAGTTTTCCTTTCTTCTATTCTTGTGTATTCAAAGGTGTCCGTCATTATCCATGCTTAATTTTTCTGTTCCATTTTGACAAGGACTTATATACATGATTTGCTCCAAATGCTGAAAGCCTGCTCCCAGCAGTCTTCTCTGTTCATTTAGTCTACCAGCTATTGAAAGTCAAAAAGTCAAGTTTAGGTCCCTTTGTCACCCCTTCAAACGTATTGAGTATATGGTGCTAGACCCATATTTGTATAGATCGATCAACAATCCGAGAGCTAGATAATGCTTATCTCTTGACTTTCAGTTTACGTTTACTGATCACCAAATAATGATGTTCATTTGCGTCAGCGTCTGAAAAAAAAAACGTTGTCGTCGTGAAGAGATAATCTATATTACTTGTTGATATTGTATGGTCAATTTGTTTTTTCTGTTTTCTGGTCAATTAATGCTACGTTATCTTGTCTATTCATTTATATGGAAGAACACCGCCAACACTGACATACTGTTTCACTGGACAGACTTTAGCTAATAGCACTCCATTTGTGCTCATTACCCCATGACCTTGTTTCTTTATGATCTCTTCATGGCCGATATTAACGGATAATGTCTGGGCGTATACCACAATTTTAGTATTTCGTTTTCTTTGTAAGTCTAAATTCTTTGGAATGTTATGTAAATTGCTTCCTTGATTGATTCATGTTTGTCACGCGTGGATGCGTAACACTGGATTACATTTCAGTTTATTATTTGTTTGTTTTGGTAGTTTAAAATGTTGCTGTTGTTATTCTTGAACTCACTCTTCCCAGTTCTATTAGTGTTTTCTCTGCATTTACTTTTAGATAACATCAGAGCTTTCACTATGCTGGACATTTTACTCCGTTGACATGAGACCAGCACTGTTACACCTCTGCCTAGAAGCTTTAGTCTGCTCCGTTCCACTTTATTTTGCATAATTCCGAAATAATAATTGCAGTAAGTGACAACATAGTGCATACATTTGTTGACGACGTTTTTAAAAAAGTCGCTTAAAAGTCGACGGGGTCGACTTCATTGCACCGGGTTTTATCCATATGGCTCGGTCTCTTTCCGCAGCGCGGAAAGCGTTGCACCAAGCACGAACTCCGTAGCTCTAGCGACGACCTACAGGAATCTCCGAAAAATATTACGCGTGAGCCGAAGGACACGGCCCTAATCGAACCCACAACCTTCGGAGCCCGAGTCAAACGGCTTGAACACTACGCCACGGAGTCTCCCTGGAAGTGGGACAACTTGTATGGAACTAGTCGCAATGGTTGAGACGAGGCTAACCAGCAACAGTGGCAATCCGTATCTTCTGTCACTTTCTAGGGCAGTCCAAACTTAATGTTTTCTCCCGAGTAGAGTGGCGATGATTCTTAATGAAAATGTGACTCACAAAGGATCGGCGACATTTATATTTTCATTTAAATGCTGTAATGAGCCATTATGGGCTCACATCGATAGACAGAAGCCACATATTATTCACACTATACGCACGGAGAATGTGGCAGTCTCAATCTGAAGCCCGGTAGGCTATGAAAGTGAACTATGTCTGGGTAGGCTCTTGAAAGAGACGCCTCATAGACTCAGGAACTCAACTGACTTAAGACGGCAGTTAGTTCTTTAAATAGTGCACTGCAATAGTGTTATTAATACATTGTAGCCATTATATAAAACCATATTACCAGTCAAGAAGATAGCGCGTTTACCATAACGCAGCTCACCGTAAAATATCGTTTAGGGAGCCTGTGATCTGGCATACGAGTTAAGTGACCAGCCCAGCGAATCTGATTCTTTATTAGTAAAGTGTGGATACTGGGCATGGACACTCGTTCTAGAACTTCAGTGTCTGGTATCTTGTCTTGCCATTTAATCTTCAATAGCTTCCTAAAGCAGACTGTGTGTAAGTGGTTTAATTTCCTAGCATGTTGCTGATAAACAGTCAATGTTTAACAAGCATGTAACAGTGTGGATAATACAACTGTTTTATAGTCTTTCAGATTTGTTTGCAGGTTTATTCTATTTCATTCCCATACATTCTTGTATTCTGCCAAAGGCCGCGATGGTCTTGGTGATTCTTGCATTCACTTCGTCATCAATTGTGACAGCTTGTGACACAGTGCTGCCAATATAGGTGAATTTGTCCACAACACTTAGTCTATGACAGTTCACCTTGTGATTATTCCCTGGAGTTGGCTGGTACATAACTACAGTCTTCTCCACATTGATATTGAGCCCAATGTTGGCACAGGCATGTGAGAAAGCTGAAACATTGTGTTGCATGTCTGCCTCTGAGTTGGCATATAGAGCGCAATCATCAGCAAACGGCAGTTCTCTGATGGTGTCGCTGTTGGTTTTGGTTTGAGCTTTCTGCCTTCTGAGATTGAACAACTTTCCATCCATGCGTGAGTTGATGTCTATTTCAATGCTATTGTTCTCAAAGGCATTAGTCAGCAAAGCTGAAAACATGAGGCTGAACAGTGTTGGTGCTAGGACACACCCTTGCTTCACTCTATTGATGACAGGAAAGGGTTCAGAAAGTTCACCATTTTCTTGTACTCTTGCTTGCATACCATAATGAAATAGCCGCACAATTTGGACAAACATTTGTGAAGAGCAATATGGTGCCATAATCTTCCACAGTCCTTCTCTGCTGACTGTATCAAAAGTCTTGGTAAGGTCAATGAAAGTCGAGAACATTTCAGAGTTCTGTTCCTAACATTTCTCTTGCAGCAGCCTTGCAGCGAAAATCATGTCAACAGGTTCTCGTTCTTTTCTGAAGCCACATTGTTTCTCAGGAAGAAGACCTTGATCGAGTTGGGTCGTGAGGCGATTTAGAAGAATTCTGGCGAGTATCTTCCCTGCAATTGAGAGCAAGGAGACGCCTCAGTGGTTGTCACAGGATTGGCGGTTACCTTTACGTTTGTAAAGGTGGACTATCGACGCGTCATTGAAATCTTGTGGCATTGTCTCCTTCACCCATATGTTTGTAAAGACTTGGTGAAGCTGCTCTATTAGAACCGACCTGCCTGTCTTCTATATCTCTGCTGGGATGGAGTCAGGACCAGACACCTTTCCACTGGAAAGTTGCTGGATGGCTTTGTTTACTTCCACTATGGTTGGCAGGTCATCAAGTGTATCATTAGTGGGAACTTGATTTAGGCTTTGATGGTTTCATCATCGAAGAAGGAAGTTGCATTTAAGATGTTGCTGAAATGCTCTGCCCAGCGTTGAAAGATTTCTTTCTTATCGGTGACAAATGTTCCTCCATTTGCACTGAGGAGGGTAACTATGCCTGGTGATGTAGGATTGTATACTGCTTTCAGTGAGTCGTAGACGATGTTTCATATCATGTAAAGTATTGTCATATATGTCAAAGTATTTATTTGTCCTCTTATT
Source organism: Cepaea nemoralis (assembly GCA_014155875.1). Classification (NCBI taxonomy): domain Eukaryota; kingdom Metazoa; phylum Mollusca; class Gastropoda; order Stylommatophora; family Helicidae; genus Cepaea; species Cepaea nemoralis. The sequence continues at coordinate 319,913 of JACEFZ010017476.1, read as the reverse complement.
TCAACAACAGATGTCCCTCAAAAAAGCATAAAAGCAGCCAATGACAATGTATATTGAGCGGTTGACACTAGAACATCCTAGAACATTTTTGTACCACTGCAGATTAAGTGGTACATATTAACTCGTGTAATATAAACACAACAGTAAAACGGATGTAGTTTATCTTCCGGCTTCAATAAGCATAAACATGTAAACACATATTATCACCTTCTTATGATAACGAGGAAGAAACAAACGTAAATAAAGCATCAATTAAATTAACATGAGAGCACAATGTGCGTGAAATGGGACACTATGCAAGCAACATTATCCATAACAAAAAGGAACTTAACGATCAATATGAAGCTGGTAAAGCATCAGGACAATGATACAAGAAGTATTGTGTTAGATTCCTTGACATTGAGACAGTTGCACAGCTTGAACACTGCACATACAAAGGTATTCGTAAACCCAAAAGACATGTTGACATGAGATGTCACCACATGTCAAAACGCACAATAATGAAAAAGAAAAATAAACCGTGAAGTCAAAGCAAACAAACAACATTAAAAGGTATGTGACAGTTATTAGAGTTAAAACTAGTTCTAGATACTTTACAGGACGCCGAAGGTAACCTGCCATTTTGTTGTTGTTGTTGCTGTTTATGATTACGTTCAGTATTTTGCCATTTTACTTTCTGAACTACCGGGATTTATAACATTGTATGAAAACCAACGCAAGTCGGAATGTTTCCAAATTACCCGCAGCTGTGTTTCGAATCCAGGTATGCGGGGTTACGAATTGCATTCGTAACTACTTCGCCACAGAGTCGGTTTAGAGGGATGAAATTAAAAAAAAAAAAAACATTAATTGAGTTAAGCGCTGATATGTTATTTATAGCGAGCGTTGGTTGTAAAATATGGTAGCTAATAATTTAAGATAACGTCAAAGAAATGAAATAAACACGAAATCAAAATATCAGCATTATTGTCCTCGGAACATACACACGCGTGTTCCGTCTCCTTCTTCAGTAGCACACACATCGTTCCCGTGTTGATGGTACCCTTGGCATTATGATAAGTCGAAGACAATTCATTGAATAGAAAGTTGAGATGCTCACCATGTTTGTGTGTGATTGTAATGAGATAAACTTACATATAATAGCTATAAAAAAAATTCAACAATAATGAAAACAATTGCATGTCCTTTGCAGGACATTGCAATCAACTTCAGCCGTTACGAGCCGTTAGTCATTTACTAGGCAATTTTACGTTCATTAGTTTGCAATCGCTTTCTAAACAGACGCTTCTGGCCATTCGCATCATCGTAATAATCTACAATTTTAATATCTAATATCTAATAATTCTGCATCGCAATAATCTACGGCTGATATGGAATCCTTGTTTCGGTATGTTGGGAAAGTTTGAACTGCATTTCACTATCCCCCAAGCCACAGACAACTACATTTAAACATTTATGAAGTTGAAATATAACAAGTACGTGGAACAGTAAAGAGTACAAATATATTCCGCAGATTAGACAGAAACGCATTCTGTGAAAATGTAGAAAACAACCAGAAAAAGGCAACTGCTACGAAACGTTAGAGCATTATTTAAAGTGTTAACGTGGGAGACTCCTTGGCGAAGTGTGCACACCGCCTTCCTCTGGCTCCGAAGGTTTTGGGAAAAATCTAATGTCAGAAGAAATGTGGTTTATGAGAACAATGCAAAACAACATCAAAGACGGACAGAAAAACCAATGAGCAAGTCCTCAAAGAAATACATAAAAACTGTAAACTGATTATAGAACTTGGACGTAGATAGTTTAGACTTATGGAGAGGTTATGAGAAAGCCCAACTTAAAATGGATGGATGGATGGACAATTGTCAAACCTGATGGGAAAAAAGCAAGGGGAAAGCAGGGAGATAAATACCTAAATGGTTTTATCGCTTGATATGGTCAGGACAAGACCTGATCCGAGGCCTTAGTGATCGTGCTAGATTACAAATCTAGACAACCACTTTGATCAGCTTGGCACATGATGATGATGGTGATGATGATGATGATGATGATGATGATGGTGATAGGGATACGCCAGCAGAACGTACTCAGCAGTTTTTTTGGTTTAACCCATAGGTGAAAAAGTGGTCAGCTTACATCCTTCAAATGTTCAGCCGCTTACACCCTGTCACGTGACGAAGAAGTGTGATATGTCGTTAAGAGTGTGGTATTCGTCACTTGGTTCATTTATTCTTCTCCTCCCCTGCTTCTTCTTCATAGTCTCTTCCTTCATTTCACTCAATGAAGTGTTGGCGAGAGATGTAAAGATCTTTAATGCGCTATTCCCAATGACGTTTGTAAGTTGGTATTCATTTCTTTAATGTTGTTTATGATACCATCCCACCACATTTACGTGGTCTTCACCTTGTTCTGTAACCATAACATTTATTTAATATGGCTTTTCGTCGCGGGGTAAACAACACCCAGCAGCGATTTTGGAAGTAAATTTCTGGATTGTATGTTTTACATTGTTATATAATTGTGATGTAATTTCGCTCTGTTTTAATAGAAACGTTATATTTTTGTGTTTACACTTCTCGGTATTAGACTATTAAACCATGTTTTAATAGAAACGTTATATTTTTGTGTTTACACTTCTCGGTATTAGTCTATTAAACCATGTTTACCCCATTTTTCAGAATTGTGCATGTGATATAATGTACATATTGTAAACAAGTGCCAATTTCTCACTAGTATAATAAACATTCCCCAAACTGTGAACATTAAATCTACCTTAGCAGCTTATAAACACCAATTCAAAATTAGTTTTAGTGAGTCATGTATTATTGATTTATTGCACATTTTCCATGCGTTTTATAGCATCTTGTTTAAGTTGTTGTCATTGTTGTCTAAGATTATCTTTATAAGTGATGTATCAATGAAGTAACATATGAGAGCAGAGAGATGAGATATGAGGGGCAGAATATCTGACGGGCCTGCGTGACCAATTCTAAACCCCTTTGTAAATCAAAATTAGTTCGTTCGCTCGTTCGTTCATGAACTCTCGGTCCTTGGAGGTAATATACATGCATTTTCACATTACAATGCAACGAACAAGACAGACAAATGCATACCGGGATATAATATCACAGAAATACGTTTATTTAGGAAATTAAAAAAATATAATTCAGTTATTATTATTATTATTATTATTATTATTATTATTATTATTATTATTATTATTATTATTTTAAAACAAAACATAATTGTTTACATGTTTTGCTTGAAGCAACTTCACAGTTAGAATTGGCCAGGATGAGATCTCCTGCCTACATGTCTTCTTGCACATCCTAAGAATGAAAATACTATCCTGTATACACTACTTTTTACGATAGTAGAGACGGACAATGCAGTAGATAGACAATAACTTTGCATATTGTAGTAACAGAAAGTACCAACAAAAAAGGGACTTTCCTTTCATATCAAGAAAATCAAACAACAGTGGTCATAACAAAGAAAAACTATATTTATTCTTTAATGTGAGAAATAGGATGGAGGATGCTTAACCATGTTGATACATTTGAATACCTGAGGGAAGTTTTAACGTCAGAAGGAAGATGCACGACCGAGATCAAGAGCAGAATAGGTCTAAGAAAAGCTGCATTCTAGAAAATGAAAAGTATGGTATAAAATAAGTCACCATCAAGGAATGCATGAAAGATACGAGTTTAAATGTCACATTCAATCTGTTTTGCGGTGTGGCAGTAAAGCATGGGACGTTAAGGAACAAATTAAGACACGCTTGCAAGTAACGAAATTGTGGTTCCTGAGACGAATATTGCGAATACCTTGGACTGCCAGAATAACTAACAATACTTGCTTAGAAGAGGCTAATGAAACCAGAATATTACATACAACCATAAGAGGGAGTCTCCGTGCGGAAGTAGCTAGCCAAACAGCTTTCTTTGGTCATGTGATGAGAACAGAAGCATTGGAGAATATCGCTACAACTGGAAAGATCAGTGGGAAACGAGACAGGTAAATCAAGAGAAATAATCCTGGATGGACTGAGACGGTAGCACGAAGGAATATCACCAGCATATGTGATCCGGGCATAGGTTCGAATCTTCATCAAATCGTTGTCTTTTTAAACACGACCTGTGCTTTCATGTTGAATCATCTAAAATATCTACTGAAGTAAAGACAGCCGGTATAATATTAGTTTAGTTTAGTTTAGTCGTTGGTTCATTATCACCGTACACGGGTTTAACCCCATAAGTGCTCCGTTTTCCTCCTAGCTCAAACCTGAGTATGGAGAAACTCAGCTCATTGCATGAACTCCGTAGCAACGGCGAGGATCCTGAAAAACTTTGTGTAGATTTTTTAACTCGAAATTGTGCCTGGGCGGCGCCGTTAGGCTACTCTTTTTCGATTTCCAACTTTTTTTACGTGCGGAACAATACACACGGGCGTCCGATCTCACTACCCAGAGACCAGGGGAAATTACTGGATGTCCACATTGATTTTTTAAATCAATCCCGGTCCTCACCGGAGCCTGAACCCGGGACCTCCAGCACTTGAGGCGGACACCATACCTTGAGACCACGCAGCCCCACGCAGGTATGATATTGAACTTCACAAGTGATGTTTAATCTCAAGCAGAAGTTCTCAAACTTTTTTGACACACGCACCCCTTTACCATATGTTAAGAATATCATTTCCTCCATATAAGTTACTCCCCCCCCCCCTCCCACACCGCCCCAACATAGTATACGTAAAAATGGAAGCTAAAGGCAGCTAATAAGTGCAGCAGTTAACATTGTTTTATAGATCCAGACTGTATGGATAAGGTAATTCCTTCCTTTACTACTCAACAACAGGCTGTTTACCCAGGTTCCTGTTCAGTAGTAACGTCCTAACCACCACCTGCCTCTCTACATCTGGGAATGACAAACGAACACATTCCAAACCATTAATACAAACTCATGTCCTGGTAATTCTTAACACAACATAAATAACAGAAACAAAGGGGAATGAGAACTGAGGGTTTTTCCAATTTTCCCATCCCTCTTCTCTTATTGTGGAGTTGCCCAACTCCAAAAGTGAGTAGGGTATCTCCTCACTTCCAGTTCTATTCTGGGATTGCTACTGGGTCTTTCTGATGATTTAAAGACATCCTAACTCTGCAAGCATCTTGATATTCTACCTATTATAACATGACAAGAATCTCTGAGATATAGGCCTATCATGCACTATCACTTTGCGATAGTTTTTGTCGCTAGACTGTCGATGCGATGATGAGAGTAATTTGTATTTGTAATTTATCAGGAGCGCAGGGATTGTCCAGCTGGCTGCGCTGAATATTAGCTACAACAACTGATGCATATATATTGCAGATAAGTCACACACCGAGCGTTTGAGACTTAAGATGGTGCATGATGGTGGAAATGACCATGTGTTCACATGCACCCACTGTGAACGGACATTTACAGCGCTAATTGGCCTTATCAGTGTCATATATTTTTGAAGGGAGTGGGAGATCACTGTAGTGCATGCCCCATCTCTAACAAAAGATGTAGAGCCCCATCCTCTTCTATCTTCAATAACCCCAGAATATGAACCTTGAGTTATCTGCAGGCCTCGTTTTGTTAAGTATTGTCTAGGAGATATAGATTATGGCCCTGGTAAGAATGGTAATTACTAAGTGGGAATCTGCCCCTTCTCCAATGATTCTTTAGCTCTGGAGCCCCCTTTTAGTTTATCAAATCTGAGGAAAGTCAGGAGAATTTTCTCAGCCTAATTTAGATGAAGAAACCATGGATGTTGAGCAGTTGATAGTTATAGAGTCTTTTATTTCCCCCTTTAGTAAGTCATTATGAGTTAATTTATCTTTTAACAATCAAACACATAATCAATCACATTAGATTTTGACAACATGATGCACAAAGAAGTTGTTGACACAGATAGGTTTGAACTTGACAAATTAACAGAAGGTCAATTCATGTTAATCATTTATTGACTGGCCTGAGCCTTCTGGTCAGTACATACATCTCTATTGTGCTTTACACAAAGTAATAGAACAGTTGCACATTGGACCATTGTCCCAGACAATCAATAACAAGCATCAATATATGAGATGTCAACAAGTGTGAAAACATAGTAAACATTTTGATGTTGTACATATTAAGTATGATAGTGGTGTCTCAACCATAAACATTATCAGTTTTTCCTGAAATTGGGTGTGGGTTCGACCAAGGAAAATGTAACCTGGTGACTGGAAGATTAGGTAAGCCAGGGTCCATTGACTGATGGATCCACGTCAGGTCTGCCCGTATAGCTCCACTGAAGGCCTCCCCATGCTCTGCTCATAGCGAAGTCATCCTCCCTCTCACTTGTGGTTCATCTCCTCTCTCGGCTTCCCTCTCTCAGGTCTGATTTAGGTGGTTAGTTTGCTGATGTGTTGGGTGGTTGTTGGTATGTAGCCACCAAGATCACTGATGAGTATTCACATAAATATATACAATCCTACCAATACAATCTTTTAAAAGTAGGTAAAAGAACCTAAATTCCTGAAGTAGGAACTAGTTCCCCTCCCCCTCTTTTTTCTCTCTAAGCTAGTGTTGGGTTAATTTGGGGTGGTCAGAGTTTATCACACTGTGTACTCCTTGTATCAACTTGTTCCTGCTGTATGTAAATTTTCCTTTGACCTGGGGTCAGTGAACGTGTACAGTGAGACAATGACAAGAGTGAGAAGGTGTCAAGATGCATGTAAATAAATGACATACATTTATAACATTTCTTCTACTCAATGGTGTTCACAATGTGTATAAATAATTCTCTGTGTTTTCCCAATTAACTACTTCTTCTTCTTGTGTCTAATAACTCTCTTCCATTACCTGTTGTTGTTGTGATGTTGAGTGTTGTGTTGTGTGGTGATGAGTGGTGATGAGTGGGGTTGTGTTTTAAGTTATGTTGAGTAATGAGTTAAGTTCACTTCGCGTGGTGGTGTTCCGCGAAGCACAACTTTCTCATGTATTGCAGTTCCTAAGTGCTCTTATCTAATTAAATTTGACATAAATATAAATATTTATTTCGCCAAACCCTATTATTTCTATAGACAAAGGAGAAAGGAAAGATTGATTTCACCTTCAGCTTTCTAGATTGTAAATAGGCATAGATAAGTCTGTTTTAGAACACGGCACTTGTTCTAGTACACGAACTGTCATTTCAGCTGTAGACAGTGATAGCATCCTGTTTCTGGTGAAATGCACAAGATTGCTTTCGAATCATCACTTCTCACAGTTGTTTAGAATAGAATGTAATAGTGTAATGCACTTCTTAAAGTTAATAATTATCTTTAAGAATATCAGAGGTGGCAGTTTCATCGAAGAGAATATTCTGGCCGGGAATGGCTTTGCGTCATTAGAATCTACAGTCGAGCATTTTTACATTTCTGAGGTTTTAATTAATAATCATACATTTCAATTGACATCACAAACATGGGTTTACGTTACTTGACACTTGATACATCGGGTTCTTAGTCTAATCAAGGGCTAACAAACGTACCTCGGATCCAGACTTTTGCCTTGTCCATTGAATTTGTGATCACACACTCTTCTCACCTCCGTCCATGGAGCGAATTCAGACAAAAGTGCGGCTGATTAACATTTCTGATGAAATGGGGATATATGTTAATTATGCACTGGCGCGAAGGCGGGTCAGGTGGTTTTTTCATCCAATGATTTTCCGAGCTTGGTCTGATGAAATCCTTCTAAGAATCCACGTCATTTGTCACTTGTTCAGTTCCAGTTTCGATGTTAAGTTTTACGTCCCAATCTCCAATTGCGTTTGTGAAGTCAATTTCTTTTAATGTTGTTTCCTCTTTTTGCGGCATTTGTTGATAAGATGAATAATGTTGGCTGCGTTATGCCACATGGCCCCACTCCAGATTGTTCTATGGTATGGAACTATGTTTCCAACATTTTCAGTTATCAAGCTGTTCCCATTTGTCCTCCCTTGTATTCTCTTCTGCATCTGATTGACCTGGTTCATCAGGCACTGGGTGTCGACTCAGGAAGTCCGCTCCCACATTCATTTTCCCAGGAACATATTCAACCTGGAACGAGTAAGGTTGAAGAAGCAGCGACCATCTCATAAGTCGGGCATTCAGAGTCTTAGATGCTGCGAGAAACATGAGTGGTTGATGGTCACATTGCACTGTGAAATGTTTGCCATATAGGTATGCTTGAAATTTCTGTACACTCCATACGAGCGCAAGACATTCTCTCTCGATAGTACTGTAATTTCTCTCTGCTGCATTCAATTTCCTGCTAGCATAGGCTACAGGGAATAGCTCTGATAGTACATCTCCCTTTCTCTGCAACAGCGTTGCCCCAATTCCTATGTTACTGGCATCGGTGCGCAGCACGAATGGTTGGTCGAGGTCTGGTAGATGTAAGACTGGATGAGCAGTTAATGCCTGCTTTAGTGCTGTGAAAGCTCTCTCACAGTCAGCTGACCAAGTGACTTTCTCTGGTTTCCCCTTTTTGGTGAGATCCGTTAAAGGTGCTGACAGAGTATTGAAGTCCTTGATGTATTTTTGATAGAATCCACATAAGGATACAAATGATCTTACATCCTTCTTTGTTTTTGGACGAGGTGCTCTCTGGAGTTTGTCCACATTTCCCTCTTGTGGAGTTATCAGTCCATGAGATATCTTATGACCTAGAAAGTCCAATTCTTGGAATCCTATCTGACACTTCTTTGGTCTAGCCGTCAATCCAGTTTCTCTGAGGCGCCTGAACAAAAGATGCAGGGTTTCTACATGCTCTTCAAATGTTTCAGTTGCGATCAGGATGTCATCCATGAAGTGACTGATGTCTGGATGCTGTAGTGGGTCAAGTAATTTTCTCATCATACGTGTAAAGACGCTGGGAGCATTACTTAATCCGAATGGAAGAACGTTGAACTCATAGTGTCCTCCAGGCGTGCTGAAAGCTAACCATGGTCTAACTTCCGGTTTTACAGGAATCTGGTAATATCCCTTACTGAGATCAATCCTAGTAAAGTACTTAGCTCGGTTGAGTGCTGTGAAGAGTTTATTCTGATCCGGCAGAGGTTCTGCTTGGAATTCAGTTATAGCATTGAGCTGTCGATAATCGATGCACAATCTATGTTCTCCGCTTGGCTTTCTCAATAAGACGACGCTAGCACTGTAAGGTGATTCAGATGGTGAGATTATTCCTGCGGTGAGCAGCTGTTGTATTTCTTCCTCTAAAGTCTTTTGCTTTGCATAAGGAACTGGGTAAGTCTTGACTCGCACAGGCACTGTGTCATTTAACCTCATGTCAAATTCCTCCAAATCAGTTCTTCCTGGCTTATCAGTAAGTACTTCTGCATATTGTGCCATAAGTTCCCTAATCTGCTTTTGCTGATCCTTTGTTAAGTTGGGATTGATTTCCACATCCTTAAAGGTCTCTTTGGCTTGCAGTTGGCACTCGACTCCCATTGTTGATCCTTCTTCGACTTCAGTAGCCACACTCATGGCCATCAGATGTGCAGGTTCGGTGGTTGAGGGTCTTTCATGATATTTCTTCAAGAGGTTTATGTGAAATACTTTCATCTTGCCTTTGACTGAAATTCTGTAGTTGGTACGTGAGATCTTCTCCGTCACTACATAAGGTCCTCTCCATCCGATTTGCAGCTTATTCTGACTGGTTGGAAGCAGCAACATCACCTTCTCTCCTACCTCTAACTCTCTATCCTTTGCCTTGCGGTTGAAGTTACGAGCAATTCTTCGTCTGGCTTGACGTAGATTGACATTCGCTTGTTTCCAACTGTGTTGTAAACGATTTTTCAACTCGGCAACATATGTTGATGCAGTCACGACTGTATCATCTGTAGTATTATCAGTCCACGTTCGGAGTAACGCCTCCAGTGGTCCCTTGATTGGTCGTCCAAACAACAGTGTGGCTGGAGCAAAACCTGTTGAGTGATGGGGTACTTCCCTGTAAGCGAATAAAGCTGCGGGTAAATACAAGTCCCAATCCTCTGTCTTCTCCTGGGCAATTTTGCGCAGGATACTAATCAATGTCCCGTTCCACCTTTCCACAAGTCCATTTGACTGAGGGTGATATGGTGAACTGAAGATATGGCGTGCATGAAAAAGTCTGAAGGTCTCTTCCATGAGTTTACCACGAAACTGTGAACCGTTGTCCGTCAAGATCCTTTGTGGGAATCCTAGACGTGTGAATATTCCTAATAATGCATCAGCGACGTGTTTGGAGTCACAGCTGGGCATAGGAACTGCTTCGGCCCACATGGTTGTTGTGTCCACAAGCGTTAATATGAATCGGTTTCGCCTCTTCGTTGCTGAGAGAGGTCCGATTATGTCTACTGCCACTTTCTCAAATGGAATTCCAGTGATTGGCGATTCACCCAACATTGCCGGTGGTGTCCGGTGTTTTGGTGATACTTTCTGACACTGTGGGCATGATTTTACAAACCGTTGTATGTCTGAGTTCATCCCTGGCCAAAAGTAGTGAGTGGTAATCCGCTGTGTAGTAGCGTTGATACCCATGTGCCCACTGAATGGTAGACTGTGACCCATCTCTAAGATCTGAGTCCTGTATTGAGCCGGTACAACAAGTTGATTAAACTCTTGTCCAGCTCGTCCTGCTTTTCTGTAAAGAAGTGCTGACTTCATGAACAGATCACCTTTACGTAGAGGTAAATGTGATTTTGGCAGTTTTCTGAAGCAGGGTTCCAAGGTGCTGTCGGCTGCTTGTGCCCTCTTCAGTTCCTCCGTTCGAGGGATTGGCGTAGTTGATTCTGGAGTTTTTGTTGCCTGTGATCGAGTGGTCATGGTCGCCATCGCCACAGGTTGAACAGGTTCTCCTAGAACGATAAATCTACGCCCGAGGATTACAGGATATATCGGATCGTCCAAGATTGCTGCCTTGATCGTCCCGGTGACATACCGCGAGGCTATGTTCACTTTTGCCACTGGAAGAGACATATTTGTTGAACTCTTCAGTGGTCCCTGCAATTCCACTATTTCCTCTGTCACCTGTTCAGGGTGAACCAAGGATGATGAAACAACACAGTCATATGATAATCCAGTATCATATAAACAGGTCGTTTGGAATCCATTTAGCAAGATGGATTCTACAACCGGAATACGAGATGCTGTGTCTTGATGAGGTGTCTGTTTGGACGTTTCACCAGTGCTCACTTTTCTCTCTTTTCGGTTGGCCAAACATGCCGCTGTGTGTGGAGGTGGCTTCTTTCTGCAACTCTGAAATGTGTGACCTTTAATTTTGCAATGGGTACAGAATGGATTGTCCTCCTTCGGCGCTGTTTGGACTGAGTGTTGAGTGTTTTTCGGGGATTTCCCCTTTTTCCCGGTGGCTACAGTGTTTTCACCCTCTTTTGGCTGTGGAGTTTTGTTTTGAGAGGGGGTGTTGTTCGAACGTCCCTTTCCTCCCATCTCCTTTTGAGATTTCTCAAATCTCTCTGCCAGGATGATTATAGTTTCCAGGCGGTCAGCCCCGTTTTGGGTTAGGAATGCCTTCATTTCGTTCTGCATTTTCCCCTTGATCTGATCAATGATAATCATTTCACGGAGTCCTTCATAATTTTCCTCAAATCCTCCCAAGCAAGTCCATCTTTGTATGTATGACTTCAGTCTTTCGACTAGCTGTGCGTAGCTCTCACCCGGTTCCTTCCTTGCGGCTTTGAACCTGAGTTTATAAGATTCGGCGTCCACTTCGAATCGGCTTAAGAGTGCCGTCTTGAGTGTTGTGTAGTTCTGTTGTTCCTCTCTAGTGAGTCTTGAGAACACTTCATACGCCGTGGATCTTAAGGCTTGCGCTAACTTCGTCGCCCATCTACTCTCTTCAAGCCCACAGCTGACAGCCATTGCCTCGAAGCGTGATAAAAATCCTTCGATGTGGTCAGTCTGTTCATTAAAGGGGTCCAGAGGAAATGACCTAGCTCCTGAATTAAGTTGAGAGACGTGAGGTGGTTCTGTCACTGGCGATCCTGATGAGGTTGAGGGTGTAGGACCACTCCCTTTCTCTATTCTCCGGATCTCCACTTCAATCTCCATTCTCCTCAACTCCAGTTGGTGTTGACGCTCTCTCTCCTTATCTTCCATTTCAGCCTGTAGTCGTTTCTCTTTCTCCTCCAATTCTGCTTGAAATCGTTTCTCTTTCTCCTCCAATTCTGCTTGAAACTGTTTTTCCCTCTCAGCCAATTCAGCCTGAAGCTGTTTTTCTTTCTTAGCCAATTCAGCCTGAAGCTGTTTTTCTTTGAGAGCCAATTCCGCTTGCAGTCTTTCCCTTCTGTCGAATGCCTCCGAAACATAGTTAGCCAGCTCAAGGCCATCTAACCCGCATTCCCTACCTGTTTCTGTTATTTGGGCTCTAAACTTTGCAGTTTCCGCCATGTCTATATTTTATTGCTGTGCTCTGATTAACAATATAATTGCAGCTAGTCTGATCCGCGTACGCTTGTCAGTCCCTGATCTGCAAAGATACAACAGAGCATGTGCAATATTAAAAACACCCTATGTTATGTCTGTCTGTCAATGCTGGAAAAGCCAAAGGCAGCAGACACTGAAGTAACCACAATTAATTCCTAGTAAAGAAAAGAATCTGAAATTAGACAGAGTTTTCCCAACGGATAAGATTTTCCGGTGGTTGATGAAATGCTGTTAAGTTCAGACTTCACAGGAATAGAACACCTTCTCTGGAAGAGAAGTAGTGTTGGTAGAGTAGATACACACTATATATTTCACCTGGAGCACCTCTTTCTGAAGTAGAAGCAATATATGAACATGGCTCCTTCTCCAGGAGTAAAGATCAGTCACCTATCTTATTTATCTATAAATGTCATTCATATCATGTGGCTGTCAATCAATACCCCACATGGTATCTGTTAAACATTCTAGAAAATGACAATGTTCAAAATCTAAAGATAACTGTGTTCATGTATTTTTAGGTGATTGTTTAAAGGTTAATATATGGGAACCATCCAGGACTTAGCCCACAATATGTCATATATTTTTGAAGGGAGTGGGAGATCACTGTAGTGCATGCCCCATCTCTAACAAAAGATGTAGAGCCCCATCCTCTTCTATCTTCAATAACCCCAGAATATGAACCTTGAGTTATCTGCAGGCCTCGTTTTGTTAAGTATTGTCTAGGAGATATAGATTATGGCCCTGGTAAGAATGGTAATTACTAAGTGGGAATCTGCCCCTTCTCCAATGATTCTTTAGCTCTGGAGCCCCCTTTTAGTTTATCAAATCTGAGGAAAGTCAGGAGAATTTTCTCAGCCTAATTTAGATGAAGAAACCATGGATGTTGAGCAGTTGATAGTTATAGAGTCTTTTATTTCCCCCTTTAGTAAGTCATTATGAGTTAATTTATCTTTTAACAATCAAACACATAATCAATCACATTAGATTTTGACAACATGATGCACAAAGAAGTTGTTGACACAGATAGGTTTGAACTTGACAAATTAACAGAAGGTCAATTCATGTTAATCATTTATTGACTGGCCTGAGCCTTCTGGTCAGTACATACATCTCTATTGTGCTTTACACAAAGTAATAGAACAGTTGCACATTGGACCATTGTCCCAGACAATCAATAACAAGCATCAATATATGAGATGTCAACAAGTGTGAAAACATAGTAAACATTTTGATGTTGTACATATTAAGTATGATAGTGGTGTCTCAACCATAAACATTATCAGTTTTTCCTGAAATTGGGTGTGGGTTCGACCAAGGAAAATGTAACCTGGTGACTGGAAGATTAGGTAAGCCAGGGTCCATTGACTGATGGATCCACGTCAGGTCTGCCCGTATAGCTCCACTGAAGGCCTCCCCATGCTCTGCTCATAGCGAAGTCATCCTCCCTCTCACTTGTGGTTCATCTCCTCTCTCGGCTTCCCTCTCTCAGGTCTGATTTAGGTGGTTAGTTTGCTGATGTGTTGGGTGGTTGTTGGTATGTAGCCACCAAGATCACTGATGAGTATTCACATAAATATATACAATCCTACCAATACAATCTTTTAAAAGTAGGTAAAAGAACCTAAATTCCTGAAGTAGGAACTAGTTCCCCTCCCCCTCTTTTTTCTCTCTAAGCTAGTGTTGGGTTAATTTGGGGTGGTCAGAGTTTATCACACTGTGTACGCCTTGTATCAACTTGTTCCTGCTGTATGTAAATTTTCCTTTGACCTGGGGTCAGTGAACGTGTACAGTGAGACAATGACAAGAGTGAGAAGGTGTCAAGATGCATGTAAATAAATGACATACATTTATAACATTTCTTCTACTCAATGGTGTTCACAATGTGTATAAATAATTCTCTGTGTTTTCCCAATTAACTACTTCTTCTTCTTGTGTCTAATAACTCTCTTCCATTACCTGTTGTTGTTGTGATGTTGAGTGTTGTGTTGTGTGGTGATGAGTGGTGATGAGTGGGGTTGTGTTTTAAGTTATGTTGAGTAATGAGTTAAGTTCACTTCGCGTGGTGGTGTTCCGCGAAGCACAACTTTCTCATGTATTGCAGTTCCTAAGTGCTCTTATCTAATTAAATTTGACATAAATATAAATATTTATTTCGCCAAACCCTATTATTTCTATAGACAAAGGAGAAAGGAAAGATTGATTTCACCTTCAGCTTTCTAGATTGTAAATAGGCATAGATAAGTCTGTTTTAGAACACGGCACTTGTTCTAGTACACGAACTGTCATTTCAGCTGTAGACCGTGATAGCATCCTGTTTCTGGTGAAATGCACAAGATTGCTTTCGAATCATCACTTCTCACAGTTGTTTAGAATAGAATGTAATAGTGTAATGCACTTCTTAAAGTTAATAATTATCTTTAAGAATATCAGAGGTGGCAGTTTCATCGAAGAGAATATTCTGGCCGGGAATGGCTTTGCGTCATTAGAATCTACAGTCGAGCATTTTTACATTTCTGAGGTTTTAATTAATAATCATACATTTCAATTGACATCACAAACATGGGTTTACGTTACTTGACACTTGATACATCGGGTTCTTAGTCTAATCAAGGGCTAACAAACGTACCTCGGATCCAGACTTTTGCCTTGTCCATTGAATTTGTGATCACACACTCTTCTCACCTCCGTCCATGGAGCGAATTCAGACAAAAGTGCGGCTGATTAACATTTCTGATGAAATGGGGATATATGTTAATTATGCACTGGCGCGAAGGCGGGTCAGGTGGTTTTTTTCATCCAATGATTTTCCGAGCTTGGTCTGATGAAATCCTTCTAAGAATCCACGTCATTTGTCACTTGTTCAGTTCCAGTTTCGATGTTAAGTTTTACGTCCCAATCTCCAATTGCGTTTGTGAAGTCAATTTCTTTTAATGTTGTTTCCTCTTTTTGCGGCATTTGTTGATAAGATGAATAATGTTGGCTGCGTTATGCCACAATCAGTCATATTCGCTACCGCCATAGATAAAAGTTATAATGCCTTTTTAAAGCACAAACTATCGTCTGTCAAGACGGCAAGGTGCCAATGGTATATATATATATATATATATATATATATATATATATATATATATATATATATATATATATATATGTGTGTGTGTGTGTGTGTGTGTGTGTGTGTGTGTGTGTGTGTGTGTGTGTGTAGGGATGTATTTGATGCGTTCGATAACGGTCCATCCGATTGAGATGAAATTTTCTACATGTTTTCTTTTCATTCCCATGAATCCAACTGTCATAGTTCTTTTAGTGTACAATCAGCTATTTACTTACTAAAATTTAATATTTCATTTTTCATTATTATTTATATATAGCGAGGGACTTAACATAAGAAAAGTTATTTCAAGGGGCATCACTTTTAATAGCATTTATTTATATTATATGTATAGATTGTTGCATTGTTATCAAAGCTTTATAAAATGTTTGTCTACAGTTATATACAGGCATATGTGTTATAATATATAATGATAAAATCTTTAAAGTGTTTACAAAGTTTTCATAAAAATAATACATCTATTCGAACAGTGAAAATTTTCTAACTCATCTTTTTATTCCTCTTCAACAGGACATTTAATTTTTTTAAACATTCTCATATGGTTTTCGCGTTAAACCCACGTTGGGTATTTGTGATGCCCATTTTAAACAACAAATAACAAATAACAAAAGACAAAATAGAGAAGAAGAGCAGAATGTAGGACGGGCCTGCGTGCACATTTCTTAACCCTTTGAAAATAAAGAGTTTCGTTTGTTACAAAAACAACAAAAAATAATTCTTTTGTGAGAGAAAGTTAGTTGCATATCCTTTGCAGTACTCAGCAGTCAACCCACCGCCCACCATTTATTGGATGTTTGTGATATCTTGGTAAGTTTACTTAAGATAGATCTCTTCCAATCATATTTTCTACTGTCAATACATCTATTCTTTTTTCTATCTATATGTTTAACGGGCCGAACACAGACAGACAGACAGACAGACAGACAGACAGACAGACAGACAGACAGACAGACAGACAGACAGACAGACAGATAGATAGATAGATAGATAGATAGATAGATAGATTGATAGATAGACAGATAGATCCCCGCCAGGGCCTGGGCGAAGCCGGGCCGATCAGCTAGTATATATATATATATATATATATATATATATATATATATATATATATATATATATATATATATATATATATATATATATATATATATATATATATATATAAGTTTAGTCGATGGATCAACATCACGGCAAACGGGTTGTAACCCATAAGTGCTCCGTTCTCCTTCTAACTCAAATGTGAGTCTGGAGAAACTCAGCTAAGTGCACAAACTCCGTAGCACCGGCGTGGATTCTGACAATACTTGGGTATATTTTTAACTCGAAATTTTGCCCGGGAGTAGTATAGTAAGAGGTTTTGAAGCCACAAAATGGGGATTGCGAATGGGGATTTTGAGGAGTATTTTTTTATATAGCTCTATGTGACATCATCGCACAAATCCTGAAATCGACTCCCCATTCTAAATGTGAAGTCAAAGGGGTATAACTCATTTTTGGTCTTATTACATCCTTTTAAAACCCGCGATCGGTGCGCGTGCGTGCACGTGCGTGCGCGGGTACGTGGTGCGGGTGGGCTGTGTTCGAATCTAATTGAATATGTGAAAAATGCGACCGTTAACCTTTCTACAAACTGTCGGGTGTTTTTCCACTGCCGAACGTACTGTGCATAGTTGCCCACATTACACCTCCCCTAATCTTTTTACGTTATGTTAATCATGGATTACAGTTCGACTCAACCTTGCCGCCAAATCCTGTTACAAGGGCAGCGCGTGATACCTGTAATGACGCACGTAAATCCTACGTCATAACCTGATCGACCTTGTCACATCCTGTCATCTGTATTGGCAGTATTTTGTTCCAGGGTAAATCCCTATTCAGTGTACCGGATGCGTGTTATTTAAGCTGGATTAGGGGACAATAGCAATTGTCGTTAATACTCATAGTCTTCTCTGTATTGTTTCCTGTTTCCTGTAGCAAGGTGACTCGGCTCAGGGGAGAATATCACTTGTTGTTAACACTCAACGTGCCCTCTGGTTTGATTCCTGTTTCCTGTAGCAAGGTGACTTGTTATTGTCTAAAAATTAACAAGCAAACTGCTGACACGGTATGAAAATTGTATAAATATCACGGAGGCCTGCTGTGATATTTCATTCTGCAACGTCTCAAGCATCAGGTCTGCTCCTTGTTGTGACTGTATATTTTCTCTATACAGTTTTGTTTCTTGTCTGGTCTTAGTTTTATCTTTCCTTCTATGTAGTACTTCAATACTCTAGTTGCAACAGGGCAGTTTTTTATTTTGCTCTTTTGTCTTTGTTTTTAATCATGTCGATTCTTATTCTATCCTCTCAAGACATCATATAATTGCTCAGTTCAGCTGTTGAAGAATATCCCCGTGTTTGTTCCATTGTATTTCCTTATGAAAAATAATACTACAGGCACCTTAATGTAATTATTATTTGTATCTTCTAAAAAAAGACCACTATGTGGATGTGAAAGGCAAGGGGAAAACACCACATTATCTTCATAAGACTTCATGGCAAAACATATATCAGAGTTAATGAAAGACGTTAATGGCTGTCTTAGGACATCCTCGCCCGGTAGGGACAGTAATGAGCCACAGGTGACAATAGACCATCATCCAGCTACTGATGGCAAAATCATAACTAAAATAAATAAATTTAGAGTAGGAACATGGAATGTTAGGACTTTAAATGAGCTAGGGAATTTGACCAATGTTCTAAGAGAGATAGATAGCATGAAAATGAATATACTAGGCGTTAGTGAGATGAGATGGAAGGGATCGGGCAAAATTATAGCTGACAATCACACAATAATTTATTCTGGAGGGGATACACATGAAAAATGTGTAGGAATAATATTAGACGGAAAAAAAAACAGCCAAGTCAATTAATGGATACTGGTGTATTTCATATAGAGTTATTATGGTAAAAATCAAAGGCAAACCAATACATATAAATATTATACAAGTATATGCACCAACAACAAGCAGTAGTGATGAAGAAATACAACACTTTTACCACGAAATAGAAATAGTGATGGCTCAAATTAGATCACAAGAAATAACAATAATACTTGGTGATTTTAATGCAAATGTAGGAAAGGGAAAAATGGTAGATATAGTGGGGAATTATGGTTTAGGTACAAGAAATGAAAGCGGGGAAAAGCTAATAGAATGAGCACATATTAATTATATGATGATTGGAAACACATGGTTTAAACACCATAAAAGACGACTGTACACATGGAGAAGTCCTAATAAGAAAATACGAAACCAAATTGACTACATGTAGCATGATGGAACAGAATCCCCATTTCCAGTCCGACACATTTCATAAGGATACTTTAAGTCTTAACGGGGACCATCCCAAATAGAAAGGCTATTATTAGATCGTAGGTTCCAGAACGAGTTGGGGGAGGCGGCGGTATGCACTTGTCTTTTGATTGGTTCATAAGTAATGAGCCCACGCTATTCCTGGGCCATATTTTAAAATCTAATTAGTTTGAGCGGGGATCTCACCAGGAGCGGTCGCTAGAGTGATGTGATGACCCAACAATGCCCTTAAAGATTCAATAATATTGTTCTCTGGACAACAGGTACCACTTTAAAACATACTTTGATGTTGTGGCTAGACCTAATGTACGAAAGAGAAGAATATAAGAGTATTTTATGAATAAAATGTGAAAATGGAAAACCTAACTTCTGTGCGCCAGTATTCTGAACACTGCATCTTCAACCTTGACACGTCTTTCACGCTGTATACTCCAAGTGCATATCAATCCCTTGTTGTGACTGGTTGCGTATGCTTGAGGAATGTAGTACACTCATGCAGATTCGCAAACCAATACCCCTTGTGCATTCTTCATGCCTAGGATGACTTATTCGTGAATCAACTGTACCTTTGCTCGTGCGAGTTAACAAATGGCAGTCTGAATCGGAATGAGTGATGAAACATGTACACGTTCCTTTGTAAAAAGCTGAGAAGGTTGGAGTGAGTGAGTTGGTGCTTTGATAAGTAGCCTCTCACATTAGTAGAAAGAAAGATGCTTCAAATATCCATATGTAAACAGGACGGTGATGGCACGCCAGAATTGCTAAGTTCATGTGATGCCTGGTAGCTATAAGCTCAAGAGAATTAATACAATTTCTCTCTGAAGTATTACACTGGTACCTTTACTGTTGGAGGGTTCATATAAACTAGTTCCTAAGAGAACCATAGGTGTGTGAACCTGTGTCTTAGTTGGCTGAATATAATGTATAGCTCATGCAAATTTACAAGGACTAAACATGTTTTTCCACATATGTGCTTGGTGCATATGTGAACAATTGTGTATGCAATTGAGCTTCTGTTACCTACTGTAGTAGACATGAAAATTACTCAGTGGGGAAAGAGCACATGATGATGATGAAGATGATGTACCTGTGAGTCAGGTCTGTCTGAGAAAAGGGGTGAGGTCTGGCATTGCTGTGCGAATATGGAATAGGACATTCATGCACCAACATCACAGCAGTGGGAATGGATGTCTGGTCTGCTAATTTGGTAAATGCCATTAGTTAATACATAATGCAATTTGCAGTTGTAAATGCCTATTTTCCATTTCCCTTCACAATGCCTGTCCCATGTTGCTATGTCACAATGATTGCTGTACTGTGTCTGGTCCTCCTTGTGCCCAGGTCTACTGTGGTTAAAACATGGTGGAACTTAGACCACATAAATGCTTGTAATTGTGTTAAGCTACCCTGTCTCAGCATATGGTCTTGTGATTACCACAGTACATCAGAGTGAAATTCACTACATCATCAACCTTAACCTTCCCCACCTCCATCTGTGTATGTTGATGTATGATAACTTCATCTTTTAACACATGTGAAGAGATGTTGTGCCATTCTATATATCAACAGGGAACAAGAGGATGGAGGAGAGGCATCCATATATCATCTGGGAAAACTAACCAGTGGTCCCAGAATCCAGAACCAACTCTCTACAAGTGAAATCTGCTAGAACCCACAATATGGGAATTTCCTAGAGACTTTCAGCTCAGCTCTCAAACAGCTGGATATAAATAAGGGAGAAAAATAGTTCTGAGGACTCCAGTGATCATAATTATCAGAATCATCTGAGAATGAAAACAACAAGTCTGGTTGTTAACCCCATTCAAGACAACTTGTGAAATGACTGGTGCAATGGATTGTTTAGCTAGGACTTATCTTAGTTAATCTCCAGCCTGGTGCTCACACAGTGTTTTCAGAATGAAGACTTGAGATAGACTGAGAAGGAAGAACGCTGGGACATATTTGTATCTTAGATCTTCCTCTACAGGAAAAGTAGAACAAATCCCTAAATGTCAACTTCATGAACAGTCAGAGTAAGTGAGATAGACTGAGGAGAAGGAAGACGACTGGGACATGTTTGTATCTTAGATCTTCCTCTACATGAAAAGGAGAACAACATCCTAAGTCTCAACTTCATAAACAGTCAACTCACCAGTGAAAGACAAGGCTGTGGCTTTTCTTCAAACTGTGACAGTAGGGGATAATTAGTCAGACTTGGAAAATCATCATGGGGGAAAACTGCAACCTGAGCTTGTCCAACACCCATCATAGGTGCTAAAAGGATTAAACAGACCAGTGGAGCAGAATGTCCCTATGCTTGCCCCAGGTTATGGCTTACCTGGCTTTTCCCTCAGTAACAGTAGAGGAAAGGATAAAAGTCAATTATGTAGTGGTGATTAGAGAGGAGAGGAGGAGTGGAGTAGTTGTTGGGTGGTGGAGTAAATAAGAAGTGTGGTATCTTGTTTATCAACCTGCATGTGTGACATATTTTATGCATTTTCTATGCAATAATTGAAATGTTGACATGACAGGAGATGAGGCAATGGTCACCACTCTACTCACCATCCACTCAATAAATTGTGTATTCAATGAACCAGTGTTCAAGTACATGTCCCCAGTGAATTTCTTGTACAGTTGCTGTCAAGTGTTGTCTCTGGTGACTGTCTTAAGTGCTGTGGTTGGTTGTACATATTGTGAAAAGTCCTGTATAGATGTTGTCAGGTATCTCATGATGTCTATCTTGTACACTTGTGGTGTAAACAATTCCTTGTGAATGTATGTTCCACTTTTGTCAACAAACTGTCATGTAGATGTCCTGTCCAACAGATGTAAAGTACAGTTATTGTTAAAGTTTGTTTGTCTGCAAAAATTGAAGGACTACTTGAACTGATATAGGTCATACTGACAAAATAAAGAAAGAAGAGATCTAGGTGACGGACGAACAGCACACTGGCAACATTATGTTGAGTGAGAGGGATCCTCAGTTGTCCAGGCGCTAATAGTTCAGATCTTTTCTGGCCTTAAGGGAACCTTTTACTTCTTTTATAAATTTCTCTGTAGATACAGAGTAGTCTCACAGTGGGGGTTTGAGCCAAAGGAAAATGGTTCTCCAAAAAGGCTATTGCGGGAATGATTAGCTCATTTGAGTGACCTCTAGACAAAACGTGCTAAATCATATCCTTTATCTTGGTATTTATTATTCAAGATATATCTCCAGAGAACACTACAAACTAGGTCCTCTGGCAACTCAATCAAACATGTCACACTACATACTAATTAATAAAACATTTAGAAATGCTTTAATTAATGTAAAGACAATGCCTGGTGCTGACTGTAATAGTGATCATGTACCACTATGTGGACAAATAAAAGTAAGATTAAAGAGAGGGAAAAAATGGTTAAGAACATGAGACTTAATAAAGAGGGTCTGAAAATAGATAAAGAAATGCAAGAACAATACAGAATGAGTGTGAAAAATAGGTACAATGCGATAGGTAAAATACAGAGTATAAATGAACAATGAGAAATGTTAAGGGACTCCATTCATCAAACTAGCAAAGAAGTATTACCGGAGAGAGGCAAAATAGCTAAGAAAAAGTGGATGAATGAAGAAATCTGAAAACTGATGGACAAATGAAAGCAGAGTAAAAATGACAAACAAGAATACGTTAAGATAAATAAAGAAATAAAGGATAAATGTGGGAAGGCTAAGGAAAGTTGGTTAAACGAGCAATGCAAACAAATTGAATTAAATTCCATTAAAGATACCAAAAATATGCAGAGACACATCAGTGAGCTTACAGGAAGAAAAATAAGAATAAATACAGGGTGTTTGAAATCAAAAACAGGAAAGATATTATTGGAGGAAGGTGCTATAATGAAGAGGTGAAATGAGAATATAAGAGAATTATATGACGGAGAACGGGAAGAATTTACAGAAGATAGTAAATTAGAAGGTCCATCTATTCTGAAAGAAGAAGTCGCGGACGCTATGAAACGTATGAAGAAAGGAAAAACAGCTGGGCCAGATGAAATCACAATAGAAGAATTAAAAGTATTGGGAGAATTTGGAGTAGATATATTAACCAAAATGTTGAATGATATTTACAGCAGTGGATATTTACCCAGTGATATGCTGAAATCGGTATTTATAGCTATACCAAAAAGACCAGGAGCAATTTATTGTGAAGATTTTCGTACAATTAACCTTATAAACCTTATCACTAAGCTTCTACTCAGAATCATAATGAGAAGAACCAAATAGAAATTAAAAATGGAAATTAGTAAAGAACAGTATGGATTTGTGGAAGGAAAGGCCACAAACAATACAATTTATACATTACGGACACTAATAGAAAGGTCAATAGAGAAACAGAGAGACATATACTTGTGCTTTATAGATTATACTGAGGCATTTGATAAAGTAAAACACGATGAACTGATTAAAATGTTAGTAGATACCAACATTGATGGACAAGAGTTAGAATAATAAAGAATGTTTACTTTAACCGAGTAGCAGCAATTAAAATGGGAAATAAAGAGGGTAGTTACGAACAGATAAAGCTATTAGTACGACAGGGGTGTGTCTTATCACCAGATGTTTTCTCCCTGTATAGCGAAGTATTAATGAGAGAGATCAAAGAGATGCCAGGAATACTAGTTGGGGGTTATAATATAAATAATATACGCTATGCAGATGACACAGTATTGGTGGCGGATAATTCAACAGACCTACAGCAATTATTAGACCTTGTAGTAACAGAGAGTGCAAGGAAAGGACTCTTCTTGAATATCAAGAAAACAGTAACAATGGTAATATCAAAGAAAATGGTGACACCAAAATGTGACATAGAAATAGAAGGAAACATCCTTAACCAAGTGGATAATTTTAGATACCTAGGGGAATTTATAACATCAGATGGAAGATGTACAACAGAGATTAGGAGAAGAATAGGGCAGGCAAAAGCCGCATTTCAGAAAATAAAGAGTATCTTATGCAATAAGTCACTATCACTGAGTGTAAGAAAGAGTGTGCTGAAATGCTATGTAGAACCAGTTTTGCTGTATGGCAGTGAATCTTGGAATGTATATGCACAAATTAAGAAGAAATTAGAAGCAACAGAGATGTGGTTCCTGAGACGAATGTTGCGAATTCCTTGGACTGCCAGAGTAACTAACCACGACTGCCTGAAACAGGCTAATCAAACTAGAACATTATATACAACAATAAGACAGAGACAAACATCTTTCTTCGGTCACGTGATGAGAAGAGAGGCATTGGAGAACATCATAACAACTGGAAAGATCGAGGGGAAGAGAAGCAGTGGCAGACCAAGAGAAATGATGCTGGATGGATTGAGACGGTGGCATAGAGGAATATCAGCAGCAGAGTTGATCCAGAAAACCAAAGACCGAGATCTGTGGAGAGCCTTGAACGCCTACGCCAGCCGGCACGGCAATTTATGATGATCTCCTAGCGCCGTGTTAAGATAAATACGCATGTCAAAATTTTTAAAAATTTTCAAAAATTAAAAAAAGTTTCAAATTATTCGGAACTGAAAGTTAATTTAGAATCAAGTGTTAAAAGTGTTTAAAAACAACTTAAGATTTCAACCAATTTTAACAATTTAACAAAGGCTGAAAAATTAAAAAAGTTTTTTAAAGTTTCAAAATGTCAGAAACTGAAAGTTAAGTAAGAATCATGTGTTAAAAGTTTTTTTAAAAACTTATGATTTCAACAAACTTTAACTATTGTAAAAATTTTTAAAAATTTTTTAAAGTTTCAAAATGTCAGAAACTGAAAGTTAAGTAAGAATCATGTTATAAAAGCTTAATAAAACTTAAGATTTAAACCAATTTTAATAATTTTAAAAATGTTTTTAAAATTTAAAACTTTTTTAAAAGATTCAAACTGTCCGGAACTGAAAGTTACGTAAGAATCATGTGTTAAAAGTTTTAAAAAAAGTTAAGATTTCAACCAATTTTAACAACTTAAAAAAAGTTTGAAAAATTTAAAACTTTTTTAAAAGATTCAAACTGTCCGGAACTGAAAGTTATGTAAAAGTAATGTGTTAAAAGTGTAAAAAATACATGAGATTTCAACCAATTTTAACAAATTTACAAACGTTAAAAATTTTTAATAGTTTCCAAATGTTCGAAACTGAAAGTTAAGTAAGTACCAAGTGTTAGCAGGTTATAAAAAACAAGATGGTAACAAATTTTAACAATTAAAAATTTTTTTTTTTAATTTTAAAATTTTAGAAAGTTTCAAAATGGTCGACACTGAAAGTTAAGTAAGTACCAACTGTTAAAAGCTTGATAAACACAAGTTTTCAACCAATTTTAATTATTTAAAAACAAAATGTTAATTTAGAAAGTTTCAAAATCATTCAACCAGTGTCAAAGTTAACGAAGTAACCACTGATCACTAAAGTATTTTGATTGCTGTCTCTACAGATTAAAACTTTGCTAACACGGAGGGAGAAACCTTTTGAGTTGATATAACCAGAGAAATCTCAACCAGTCTCGGAAAAAGTCAACATTGTCACAGACATACAGGTTTGTTGATGCTCTTATTCCGTCATATCACCACAACTCTGCCTCGTCTATGCTTGTTTATGTATATATCTAATGAAACATACGTCTTGTATCATGAACATGTATGATCACTAACATGCCTTATTTCTACAGCTATGTATTGTTTACTTTCCGTTCATTAAAGTATTTTGATTTGTTTTCTACAGATTGAAACTTTGCTAACACTGGAAGTATCGTCTTGGGCTGTGTATAACTGAAGAAAGCTTGATACAACTATAACTGTGAGCTCGACACAACTGGTATTTTGTCACTCTCGGTACAAAATGGACATTGTCCCAAATATCGGTACGTGTGCTAGATGTTTACCTCATTGCTCTGTGTTCCCTGTGTGTTGAATATACTAAACGAAACAGTATTATATCACTAATTCTGCTGTCTATATGCCTTCACACTGTGTCAAAGTCATTGTATGTATTATACCAAGGTACCTATAATATCACTGTTCCTTAATGTTATATCGCTTACACACACACACACACACACACACACACACACACACACACACACACGCACACACACACACGCACACTCACACACTTATTCCATTCTTCGTCTTGATATCTAATGCAAAGGTGTTTGGTAATTTCAACAAACTGTTGTGCTGCATCATTGACCAGTATCTACCAACAAGAAGAGACATCAGCGCAACAAGCGGACAAGTTGTCATCACAAAGTGGGTCTGGACAGTACAATCAGGTTGGTTCTGTATTACTCTCTCTCTCTCTCTCTCTCTCTCTCTCTCTCTCTCTCTCTCTCTCTCTCTCTCTCTCTCTCTCTCTCTCTCTCTCTCTCTCTCTCTCTCTCTCTCTCTCTCTCTCTCTTTCTGAGTAATATATGTAAATAAATATATAATAAAAGAAAATATAAGAGTATTGGGATTTCACAGCTGTTTGTTGTAAAGTGTATAACAGTAAAGTTAATTCATTAAAAATATTGAGATAATTTAACGATGTCTGATCATTTAAACTATAAATCTTACAATTAAATATTCCAAAATAACTAAATAAATATTGAACACTAAAAATATAAGGATGTGAATACCGAGCATTTACAATATAAAAGTCACATTTAAATATTCTATAATAAATAAATAAAATATTAAACACTAAATCATAAGATTTAAACAATACATATGAAAACATTTATACAATAAACATTGTAAAAGTGATATGTACAAATAGTGTTGTGTATTTTTCATTTTACAGATACTTATGTGCCGTATTCATACCATTGCCTTTATCACCCATAAAAGATGGCTTCAGCAAGAACCGACATGGCCAGCACACAGAAAGAAGGTCATTTGTGTATCTTTTGTCTGAAAGTATTCACAGCGAGTCATAATCTTCTTCGTAACATTCGGACCAGCCACTGAAAATAAACAATGGTTGTCTTGTCCTATGTGTGGTAGTCTGTTTAAACGTAAAGGTGGTCTACAATGACACATAAGAACACTTCACGAGACACCATCATCATCGTCAGCATCATCATCAGCAACACCCTCATCATCAACAGCACTATCATAATCAACAACTTCATCACGCAAACGAAAAGCAGATAGAAACACTAATAAAAAAAACAGAAGCACATAGCTAAAAAACAAAACCAAGAAAACATACTTTTCGAACTCGTAGTAGAGGAAGCCGACATATTGTTTGCAGAAGACCTGGAGACCTAATATAACAGAGCACCATCTCTGTTAGTAGTTTAAGAGATAGATGGTGTGAAATAGAAAATGGTTTGGGAAATGATGCACGCGTGAGCACAATTGGACTAATTGTTAAGGACGCTCACGCGTGACGTGTAAGGTAAACAGACTTCAGTTCCAACTTGCCCAGCAGATGAACAAAAGGTATTTTCAATTGACTCTACACGTTTGTACTTCGATTAATAAACGTTTACCCTGTTGGCAGAGGCTTTGACTTGGTATATAGTTTCTATTCAGACTGTTCGTGGATCTGTTACAGTCTGAAATGTTGCCAGCGACCAGGATACTGACTTGCGCTGTCGTGGCCACAATCGATCACGGGCTTCATCGCAAAACAATGAATTTCTAGGACTGAGAATTTGTCAGAAGCCACGGACAATCATGTGGAACTCAGGAATTTTTTGAGAAGCAATTTATAGTATTTGCAAATCTTTCTGCTGGGGCTGTTGCTTGATAAAATTGCCACACCAAAACAACCCATAATATTCGGAGCTGTGGAACAGAGCTGCCATACATATTAAAATGAATTATTTGATGGAGCTACCATCGTAAGCTGGTTGTCAGAATCGTGGGCTTTGATCATCGTGTCCTGGAATGACCTGACTGTTGCTCTTGGGCGTCACTATGCTGTAAGTTTTGACTGTTATCGGAGCTGTTGATTGACCTTTATTGACTGAAGGAGGTCATTTACTGGAGCTGTCCCAGACTGAAGAAATTTTGCTTCTTTCAAGAAATTTTGCCGCTTTCCAAAATAAAACAGTCGCAAATAACATGAATTTTGGGGAGAAACTACAGTTCATCAAGATGTCTGTCAAGAAGAATGCGATTTACTTGCTTTGATCTTTTCGGACGCGGGAGGGCATACTGGGTTGCCGTCTTGCTGAAGAAGAGAAACTATGGTAATCGCTTCATTTCTCAGTTTGAGTTGTTTCAAGTCTAGACGTGCCCTTTTTCGGATGAAATCCAGACGTGCCCTTCTTTCGGGTGAAGTCCAGACGTGCCCCTTTTTCGGGTGAAAAGAAGCCACAAATTTGAGAGTGCCCGCCAATCTGAGAAAAGAAGAGTCCGGCGGTTTTCCTTTCAACATGATGGAATCAAGGAACGTGACACGCTCGTTCTTTTTTCTGTGAAGCCTACCATTGTCAAGCGTAGGCGTCGAGCGGAATATTGGGAGTTAATTTTCGATTGGACCAGTGGAAGATATATTTCAACAGAAAACGGTATTTAAATTAAGTAAGATTTGAATAATATAATATAACATTGTGTGTTGGATAAAATTGATTTATTAATGTGAACACATCTTTTTAGGAAAAAACAGTTGCTTACGTCCCTTGGCTAATTTAAATGTGCCTGTGGTGGTACACTTATTGATATCTATTGATTGTTTTTTGGATATATAAAAATTGTATATTTCAGCATATTTCAGCAGGGCAGAGGAAGAGGTTTTCTAACAGCAAAGCAATTGATAAGTTTGGTGGCCAAGCATAGTATTTGAGATTGCATACAGAAGAATAATTATGAACTACCTACATGCAGAAGTAAGACGCGCAAGTACTTGGTTGGGAGAGTTTAAAGTAGCAGTTAGTGAGGTAGAGAATTTTGTGGAAACCTTACGGGGGAGAACGACTGGACAAGAGGCTTATAGATTTAAGGTAGACTGCAATAGAGTAGTAAAGAATAACAGGAGACAGTCAGTACTTAATAAAGACAGAAGACAATATGATTCTGCTTATGCAGTTGGTTATGACGAACCAAGACCCGATGTTTTTAGGGTAAAAGACGGTGAGAGGAGATGTAATAGTGAAATGTCGGACTGGTATAAGTGTCATAAGTACAGGAATGGCTCTGAGAGAAACTTTTCCAGGAAACAATGTAATTGGCCTTCCTATAGTATGACCGCTAGAAAAAGACGCGACGACTGGTTTGAGCAAAGACGGAGACAGTATCTGAAGTCAGGCTCGAAGGACAGGGTAGAACATATAAATAGAAATTCAACTGCTCCTAAGGTAGTTGCGACTGTGACTGAAAGACAGAAAAAGAAGATGACGGTATTAGTAAAGAAAATAGACCAAGAGACTCAGACGCAGGTGATTGAAGTGGTAGAAGGGAACACACAGACACAGGTTGATAGTGTAGAGAAAAAAGTCCAGGTACAACAACCAGCAAGATAACGAAGGGAAGTCAAACCGAATAAGTAGAAACTCAGTCAAAACCAACTCACTTGAAAGTGACTAAGGGAGACACGGTTGAAATTAAGAAAGATAAACAGACGAGAACAAAGGACGTCAAAAGGCAGCTGAGTAAAAGTACTAGGGAGAGGAATATAAATGGTCTGATAGTCAATAGAGGTGCAACTGATATGTCAGTTTCCTCAGGTAAAGACATTAAAGTTGTCCCGAACCGGAGCATGAAGGATAGAGGTATAGAAAAGAAGAAGGTCAGACGTTTTAGTGATGACCATAGGGATATTATCGCCAACTATAATGAGCCTGATGAGGGAACTATCATCAGTGTATCATCTGAAGACGAGGTGGGGAAATATAAGCGTTATGTAATGTATACAGAAAACAGTGAGCAGACCGACGCAGTAAAGACCGGAATAACAAATAAGGGGAACAGAAAGAAAGTATTTAAGAAGAAGAATAGTAATAGACAGATAGCAGAAATTTACTCGACGACAGAAGATGACATAAGAAAAATCAGAGAATATATGACATTAAGACCTGAGTACTTTAACGACGGATTAACAGTTACGGATATTGAGGATGACATAGTTGAAGAGAGACGCACACTAGTACTAGGAGACAATGAACTATTTGGCTTAGATGCACTCTATAACTGTTAGAATTCCGAGGGTGAGGAATGGCATATGGCATTGTTTTAGCTTATGAGAGGAATTGCGTTTTGAGCATATACATATGTGCTGTCTAAAATAGGCAGATTAATTTTTTGTTGTGTAGCATCACATGGTGCAGGGCAGGCAATAGTGTTGTTGAGGATAGAGAGTCACGGCAAGTGATAGAATATTCTACTTGGATACGTTATAAAGAATATCTTGTGTTTAGTTGTTGTGTGGGGAGAGTAGACAATGTGGCAATTGAAATGTCCCTTGTCCGGAATGGCTGGATAAAGAGGGTTGACCACGTTGAGTGATGTATAACTGGTGTGATTAAAGTAGGGTAGATTCACCACAGAATTTGCAGAGAGAGAGATAAACTAATTATGAATGCTCGTACTAGAGTTGATGCGTTGTTTGAGATGTTCTACATTTAGCACTTAGCAAACCGACCCTAGCAGAAGTAGTTAGACCTCATCTTCTGGAAGAGTTCTATAGAGTTTATGATAGGTGGTTTCCCTCTGAGACCTGTGATACCCATAAACAGTACTTTATTAATAGTAGAGGTAGTGTACCAGACTGTGCCCAGTGTACAGGTAAGAAATATACGACAAAAGAACTCCTGGTTTGTTTAAGTTAGAGTATGATGTGTCAGGGATTATCTCCTTGTGTAGCAAGACTTACCACTGCTTTGGAGACAATAACAAGACCAGCACGAAAGGACTCACCAAACAACACAATACCCACCTAGACAGAGACACATTCTTAGACGTACTCAACCCAAAGACAGCAGCTGGTGGGACAAATGTAGGCTTCAATACACAGGCTTCCTCTGTCTACACATACGAACAACATAGACAATCATTATCCTATTTTTAAATAAAACGCCAATTACACAAAGACAAAGTCACCACTTCACCATTAGACATATAATACACCTTGTTTTTAAGACCTTCTCTGCTCACACATTTCAGAGATGGCTAATGTTAGCGTATATAATGTACATAGTTTTGTAATATGTTTTCTACTACTAGCATATGTGTATGTTCACCGTTGTCACTAAAAACACCATGGCAGTTTTCTTATCAATATTGTTTGGATCAATGAATATTGTTTGAATCAATGAAAAATTTTATTTCTGTCTACATTTTATCATGAATAATGTTATGTTTATGCAATATGTCTGTAAAATTTCATCATAAATACTTTTATATGAACTGTATGTAAATGTTATCATAAATATGTTTTGTTTGATCATAATGTCACTTGTCTTATGAATATATTTTGTGGGGGGACATAATATCACTTTTCGAGATTTATGAAAATAAAAATACCATTATTAAACGGTGTTTGTTGGTTCTTTCTTAGTATGCTGGTATGTCAGCTGTCTTCTTGTTGTCATCTCATTCGTGTTTTCAAGTTTCTTCTTATATGTTGTTCTTGTTTTCCTAGTTTTCATGTCGTTCTGGTAGTGAGAGGTTGTTGACCCAATTTTATGTGTGGAAGACTTGATACATGCACATGGAAAGATAGAAAATAAACAAAATCACAAACACAAGGAACACATCCATACACAATGGAACAGTAACAAATACAAAATCAC
This sequence comes from Cepaea nemoralis, assembly GCA_014155875.1. Classification (NCBI taxonomy): domain Eukaryota; kingdom Metazoa; phylum Mollusca; class Gastropoda; order Stylommatophora; family Helicidae; genus Cepaea; species Cepaea nemoralis. Next base: position 288,245 of record JACEFZ010017476.1, on the reverse strand, counting down.
AATGGAATACAGAGACAAGAACAATTTCGTATACACAAGTACAAAAGCTCAATTGAATACAGAGAGAAATACAAAAACATATAGTTAAAAAACTACAACAACAAAATGTTTTCTTTTTTCTTTTTCCTTAAATAAAGATCTATACACGTGGGTTGTTTTTTCTGGCTTTCTTCTATGGAATACAATTTTCTGAGAAGGCTGGCTGATAACCTGGTAAATATCTGTCACTTGGCGTGTATTCATAGGCTGGGTGTTGGTCTCCTGTTTCTCGGGATGACATCTGAGTATTGTAGTCAAGGGAGGCGTCAAACATTTGGCTGTCGGGTACAGCAAACATCTGGTTGTTGTAGCTTGCTTGAAAGACTGGGGCAGCAAACGGTACATTGTTGATGCCTGGATTGGGATGAATATCTTGAATACAGATGGTGACTTGTTTTAATGGTTTGGTTTGGTTAACTTGACTGAGTCGATCAAAGTCAGCGATAATCTCAATCTGTATAGCTATTAACTGCTCAAATTCATGACGACTGAGTGTCATACCCATCTTGGTTGAAAACTTGGTCTCAGATTCACCAAAGAAGCGACGGATGTGTAACGTGGTCGTTTCACTGTAGGATGAGGCAAACCCTGCCTTGACACCAGCGCCCACGGGTCTAACGGTCTCACCACCACGAGTCATGTAGACGCAGTTATCAGGCACAGTCTTAAGTTCGGTAGTCATCTTCGGAATGAATGACTGTTACCAACCGATGGTTTATATATACTATTGTTTGAGTGTAAACCGGTTTCAGCTAGTTTTAAGTCAAGCGTATCATGTTAAGGTCACCTTGTCATATATATATATATATATATATATATATATATATATATATATATATATATATATATATATATATATATATATATATATATATATATATATATATATATATATATGAGACCTTCTACATTTATACAAAACACCAGGTTATTTACTTTTCAAAAGAATTGAATAAAACCTTGCTCTCTGCTCCGATAAAATGAAACCTTTGTTTAAGCATTCTTTATTTTGTGTTACTCGCAATCTGGAAGCAAACAGTTCTGAAGATGCCCTAGAAAGATAAAGCTCTCGGATTAGACCATTCAGTTCACGCAGTTCAAAACGTTGAGCAAATTGAATATGATATTCGAAATCAATATCACTGCCAATTGTCGTTCCACGTGCCACTACTGTTTCATCATCTAACAGTGAATCCGAAAGCTAACAGAAACTTTGAATTCGTTTGTTTGTATGGAAAATAAATCTGGATATTTCCATTAAATGTTTTTTTTTTTTTTTTTTTTGCGATTTCCCCCAATTAATTCCATTAATATTGATAACACAGACATAACAGTCATCATAGTGGTTCTTGGGCTGTGTCCAAATCAATGGAAATCCAAATTTTGTAAGAAACTAGATTGCAATAGTTCCCCCTTCCCCGCCCATAGAATACTGTAATAATAGTAATTAAATATGCAAATACCTGAATCTAAAAGAGATGTGCTGCTACAGACAAATAAATGTGATATTTGGGTTTAGCAGCCCTCGTTCCTGCAAAATCAGGTGTAAAATATTTTTGCGTAGGGTTGTGTAATGGGTAAATCAACTACGTTGACGAGATGATCAAAGCAAATTACAACCTTCTGATTAATTCATTGGTTCGTCATCTGCATTGAAGAGATGTTCAAAGCAAATTACAACCTGCTGTTTAAGTAAGGTGTACGTCAACTACGTTGAAGAGATTTCAATGCAAATCGGAACTTTCTGTTTAATAAATTGGTACGTCTTTAAGGAACAAATACAAATATTATGTTTTGCAACATATCACACTGACATGTGTATATTTTGTTAAGTCAGACAGAAAGTCAAATATTTTGAAAACATAAAACAATTAATTAAATAACACATAAAACATGTTAATAAAATGTTAATATGAGTAATCGCTGATTGCTTTTGAACTGGGCCATTGATTAATGAGCAGAACCCATTTTTATTTGTACTCTTTGGTAAGTGATCAATATCAGGTGTGTATTTATTCACTGTGAACGTCACATTGGATTCTGATTGCACGGCCAATTTTTCAGTGAACTTAAAAAAAAAAAAACAGCAACAACAATTTGCCAAAAGTATTGAATGGGCGTATACACAAAGTAATTTTCAGGGCGCCAGTTAATTAACAATTTGACAATTTGGAAGAAAAAAATGTTGTAGAGAAAAATCAGACGAATTAACATTATTTTTGTTGTAAAATAAAACTTTATGTGTAAACCAGAAATAGAGAAGGAAATAGAGAAATACAAAGGGAAATAGAGGAATAAATAGAAAAAGGCAGGAAAATAGAGGGGAAATACAGGAAGACAACAAGAGTAGATTTTTGGCAGCCCATGTCATTGTGGGCTTAAATGTTAGGGAGGGGGTTTTCACTGCATACATTGAAACATGCAGTTGAAGATTTGAAGCTGTGGAGAGGCACGATCCCATACGCCGCTTAGCAAAAAAAACGCCCACCCCCCACACACTCACACACACACACACACACATATATATATATATATATATATATATATATATATATATATATATATATATATATATATATATATATATATATATATATATATATATATATATAGAGAGAGAGAGAGAGAGAGAGAGAGAGAGAGTCCACTTACCGACTTATTCGACCAGAATTAACAAGGTAGTAAGACATTTAAAAGGATGTGATACTAATGCTTTATATCTCTGGTATCTTACGAAAAATATTTCCCCGCGTTTAGAAAGAGAAAGGATGGGTTAAAATAGACTTCACAGGCATATACGTGTTTAGATACATTTGAAGACCCAATTTAATAATAGTGAGATGTAGATTGGCGAGTAGATGCGTGGGATAGAAGCACTAGGACAGCTTACGAATTCCACAGGTGTTTGTTTTATGGACACTCAAACTTTCTGCTAAGTAGCGAGAAAGAGAGTAAATAACAATCCACTGTTACAATTGTACCAGAACACTTGCGGCATTGATGAATACCTAGAGAGTAATACTCTCTAATAATTCTAATACACGCTGTGTCAGTTAACATTATTTAGGATTGCGAGTGGCAGAAATTAAAAATATCAGATCAAACAATCAAGCGTTTCGTGCGGGAAATCATTCCACCGTCTAAACTTCCCTGGAGTTCATTTACGTTACAACATGTTCTCAAGGCTAGAGTTGATGAAAATTGTTTGTTCTAATGAATGTGATATTCATGTGCCGGATGACATGAAAGAGTATTTTGCTGAGATGCCTCCAATATTCAAGAACACGGAGGTGTCGAGAGAGACATTGGCGACGTTATGAAAGAATACTCCATACTACACAAATTATTGACTACCCCACGACGTACGTTGATCGGCAGTTATTTTGGGAAGAAAAGGCCAAAGTGACAGAAAACCGACTGAGGCCATTACAGCCGACATGATGCAGTTATTAACTGACGCTGCTTACGGCAAAACCCTAAAAAAAAAAAAAAAAGCCCATACACACAGATGTATTCTAATGTCAGGGGCAAGACACTACAAAGTTAATCAATAACCCTCAGTTTAAAACATGACCCCCGGTACAGATGGTTGTTTGTCTACCAGTATGCCACATTGCGCATGGTAGCTTTTTATTATGAGTTTCTCGACAAATTTGTCTCTGAAGAAGAATACCAACTCACCGAAATGGATACGGATTCACTCTATTTGGCCCGTAGTACCGATTCGCTCTCTGAGGTTGTTAGATCACATATAAGAGAAGAATTTTCGAGTTTTGTTCCGCTAATATAGCTACCTCTACTGCTACAACATTTCAGGCCTGTCAGGACATCGGAGCTTATGAAAAGAGAACCCCAGATCTTTTAAAACTGGAGTACGAAGGTGCGAGGGGCGGGATGGTGTCTCTTTGTAACACAACTTAGCATTGTTTCGGTTCCTACGCAAAGACCAGTACCAAAGGTATGACTAAGAGTCACAATACCTTAGACATTATCTTACCTTTATATAAAACGACATGTCCAACCCGATAATATCATCACAGCACATCTCCTCGTTTAAAAATAGTGTTCATTTACATGTGTTATCCTTTTATTAAAAGTTTAAGTGTCTTTTTGAATAACTTGGTTGTTATTTCAATGATTTGTGTTGTACACAAAGAGTGGTGACTAGACCACGACGCCCAATTTTTCCTACCACCCCACTCTGAGTGGTCACTAGACCACAACCAGCCAGAAAAAAAATTGATACGGGCTAACTATAGATTGCAAATTGAGGGGAAAAATCGATAAATAGTTGACTATAAGGAATGTGCGTCTCAAAAATGCACATGCTGTGGCCCGTGTCATACTACTCCCAGTTTATTTCAAGTTTCTGTGTGTCTTACTGGCTACAGACTTGCCTAATTTAAAACCTGGGTAAATAAAACAGAGCAAATGGCCACTTCCTTGATCCTCCATCATTCTACACAGTGTCGCTTCTGCCTCCCGATTGACCAACCCGAGATCGGTGGTAGTGTCTGCATCTCCTAACCGCATAGCCATCCGTGTTGGTCTGTCAGCATTGATGCAGGTATAGTCTGAAGCTACCAAAGCCTCATCCAGTGCATTTTTCTGACCGTTTTGAGTGGATGTATCCTAATCCCTGCCAAATGCTTTAAGATATCCCCATATCAAGACTGTATCCCAAAACATCTATTTTATCTCTTATAGCCAGTACTCTTTGCTGACAAAGGACTCTCCGCGAGATTATATATTCTAAGAAAGGCCCCCTCCCCTCCCCTTTCCTCCCTATACCAAGCGCGTATCTCCTAGTTTCCCTGGTTCCACGTATTAATCTAGCTTGACACACTTTCTACACAACTTCTCAATAGCACCGCCTGCCCGTGTCCTCCCTGTCATTTTGAATCGATGTAACTATGGCATCCTGGATATTTCAACGTACCGATCATACAGTCCTGTAGTATCTAGCTATCGAAATCATAAACAAGTCATTCCAGAATGGGTCATCGTTGCACTACACTGCGACACGTCTAACAACCTCCTCTCAAATGCTTGAAACTCACTCTCTCAATATAATGTTTTGTTTTCCTGGCACCAGACCCTCTTTATCTTAATCTGCTCTCATTTCCATTTCCCCTCATTATTAACATCTCTCTCTCTCTCTCTCTCTCTCTCTCTCTCTCTCTATATATATATATATATATATATATATATATATATATATATATATATATATATATATATATATATATATATATATATATATATATATATATATATACCCGTCTCCCTAGTCGAGGAGTTAGCAGCTTTCTCCGTACTCCCGAATACTCTCGTGATTGACGTGAGCGAACGAGAATTGGAAGCGGTTCGAGTCGCACCAGAGACTTATGAGAGTATGAAGCCGGTCGCTCAGAAAGTCGTGGCGTGCTGGTGAGCGTAATCTAGCCTAGGAATCAACATACAGCTGAAAGATGCTGATGTTGACTGCAATATCCTGAAACAGGATGGAAACGCGAAAAATTATATATATATATATATATATATATATATATATATATATATATATATATATATATATATATATATATATATATATATATATATATATATAAGGCAATCTCCGTCTGTCTGTATGTATGTCTGTCTGTATGTCGTTTATGCGTTCGCGAACGGTCCATCCGATGGAGATGAAATTTTCTACACGTCTTCCTCTCATTCCCGCGCTGCCAACTGTCATAGTTTTTTTTTAGTGTACCAACAGTTATTTACTTAATATTACTTAATATTAATGTACATTATAATTTATATATAGCGAGGGGACATAACTTTTAATAGCATTGCTATACATGTAAAATTGTTGCATATTTCTCAAATAGGTTGACACTTTCGCTGCAGTTATCTACAAGCATATGCGTTATAATCCTCCTCCCCCTCCTCCTCCTCCTACACTCCTCTTCCTCCTCCCTCTTCCTCCTCCACCCTCCTCCTCCCTGTTCCTCCCTCCTCCTCGTTCTCTTAATCCCTCCTCCTCCTAATCCCTCCTCCTCCTCCCTCCTCCTCCCCCTCCTCTCTCCTCCTCCCCTCCTCCTCACCTCCTCCTTCTCCTCCCCCTCTTCTCTCCTCCTCCTCCCTCTTCCTCCCTCATCCTCCTCCCTCCTCCTCCTACCTTCTCCCCCTCCTCATCCTCCCTCAACCTCCCTTATCCTCCTCCTCTGTAATCCTCCTCCCTCCTCCCTCCTTCTCGCTCCTCCTCCCTCCTTCTCCCTCCTCCTTCCTCCACCTCCATCCTCCTCCTCCTCCCTCTCCCTCCTCCCCCTCCTCATCCTCCCTCCTCCTCCTCCCTCATCCTTCTCCCTCCTTCTTCTCCCTCCTCCTCCCTCCTCATCCTTCCTCCTTCTCCCCCCGCCTCCTCCCTTCTCCTCCTCTCTCCTCCTCCACCTCCCTCCTCTTCCTCCCTCTCCTTCCTCCTCCCACTCCTCCTCCCTCCTCCTCCTCCTACCTCCTCCTCCCTTCTCTTCCTCCCTCCTTCTCCCTCTTCCTCCTCCTTCTCCCTCATCCTCCCTCTTCCTCCTCCCTCGTCCTCCCTCGTCCTCCCCCTCCTCCTCCCACCTCCTCCCCCTCCTCCCTCCTACTCGCTCCTCCTCCCTCCTCCTCCTCTCTCCTCCTCCGCCTCCCTCCTCCTCCTCCCTCATCCTCCTCCCTCCTCCTCCCTCTTCCTCCATCCTCCTACCCCCTCCTCTCTCCTCCACCCTCCTCCTCCTCCATCCCCCTCCTCTCTCCTCCTCCTCCTCCTCCCTCCTACTGCTCCCTCCTCTTCCTGTCTCCTCCTCCTCCCTCCTGCTCCCAGGGACTGGGCAAAGCCGGGCCGGGTCGTCTTTTTTTTTTGGAAACGGGAACGGGAGCAGGGGCCGAATATGAATTAAATAAGACGCTCCATTTACCCAAGTTAATTGTTGGGGGAAGATGTAAAGATCTTTCAAGTGCTCTTTCTAATAATAGACAGACAGACAGACAGACAGACAGACACACAGACAGACAGACAGACAGTAGATAGTCGGGAACGGGAACGGGAGATTATATGACTACTTATATGAATTAAATGAGATGCTCCCAACCAAGGGCTGGGCGAAGCCGGGCCGGGTCAGACAGACAGACAGACAGACAGACAGACAGACAGACAGACAGACAGACAGACAGACAGACAGTCGGGAACAGGAACTTATATGACTACTTATATGAATTAAATGAGATGCTCCCCATCAGGGTCTGGCGAAGCCGGGCCGGGTCAGCTAGTGTGTGTGTATATATATATATATATATATATATATATATATATATATATATATATATATATATATATATATATATATATATATATATCGTCTATGTCAGTGGTTCTCAACCTTTTTTGGCCCGTGCCCCCCTTCACCATATTATCAGAACGTCATCCCCCTCCCCTTTTTTGTATTTTCTACCTAACAATTTTGCCCGCGCCCCCCTTCACCATATTTTCAGAACGTCATTCCCCCCTTTATTATTTCCTACCTAAAAATCCCTCCTCCCTCCCCAACACAGTATACGTAATAATGGAAGCACATACTAAAACAAGTCTAGACGTCCACATAAAACGTGATTTTATTGGTCTACTTACTTTATAAAATTAATTTTAAAAGGGTGAGACGTACAGAACCGTAAAGTATGAAGGGAAAAACAAGATCAAGTAATTGGTTCTTGTATTAACGCGATCTTGAAATAATCATCATTGCCCTCCTGGAAACCCCACAATTCCCCACCGGTTGAGAACCACTGGTCTATATCAACCTAAGAAGGCAAATAGTTCAGTGCACATTCTTCGGTGCCTCGGTGATTATTCCTATCTAGTATTAGTTTCATTTGTAGCTGTCGTAATGCACAACATAACCAATGGCCCCAGTAGAGCCTGATGGACAGAGCTACATTAAGACATAGCTATCCCCAGCCTTTTGTCTCATGTGCCAACAATCATTCCTGATACTGATGTTCCGCCATGCCATGATGTCAAACAGTTTAACATCGCATGTCTAGGTTTCTAATCGTGTTAAGGCATTCTGTTATGTAAACAATCTAAGTTGAGAAGCATGGTAGTTCATCCCAACATACAAGGCAGAGCTTAACAAAACGCAAAGTGAATCATTTTAAGCCATAAATTATGCCTTCCTGGTGAACAGTGTGACGATACTAAATTGGCGTGCCTCTGTAGGCTTAGATTCTCACCGAACTTAGCATTGTTAGTCTGGTTAAATTGGTTATACAGATATTTAGGCTACTGTGTAGGCGATTATCCAAACGCTATGGGAGAATCCTGTGCACTAGACTTCCTGGTCTTGTGCGTCAATGAGCTTTGTGATGGAGGTGTTGGATTGTTGGTCTCGTATTCAAATGTGGCTTGGGACGCAGAGGTGTTTCCAAGGCACCAGGGCCGGGTTATATACTGGCCAAGACCTATTGACGCGGCCACGTCGAGCGTCCTGGGCAACAGGTCCCTTCGGGGTCCTGGCTGAAGTCAATAGGATCGCCGATTTCTCCGAAGTCGGAGAGTGTCTGCCTGTACGGCAAGGAACCACCAGTCTGCACACCAATAAGCCAGACATGGGACAACGGATACTCACGCAAACCTCAGGTCCTGTATGACATTACACTGATGTTGGACAACAGGATGCCTTCATCCGACATACAGGACTTCGCGTTGGAGCTCAAGCCAACGAACACAAGCAAGCAAGCAAGCAAATATGACTTGAAGCCACGTTGCTTATGTGGGCCTCAAGCAGGGTGTGTTTAGCATCTGTAGTATGGCATTTCCCCCCAATATGAGATATCTGCTGGTGTGTATTATTTATCGGATAAAAACTATACAATGATGTCGATCGTCTCGCATTAAAAACCCCTCTTATTTACGATGGAATTACAATGATATCTCTTCCAGTGATCACATGTCTCCCAAACGTTGCCATGTATCGTTATACTATAACTATTAATTAGCATTAGTGTTTATTCTTTCAATATGTATTGATCTCAAAGCTTCTCTTTATCATGAATCGCAATCTGAAAGTATTTCACCAGTTTGCTTTGTGATATTATAATACATTTTAGACAATAGTTCCATTTACATTTCATACCTCCACAACTATTAATATGAACTGCCATGTTTAACAGTTTAACACAGCCGTGTCAGATTACGGGAAAGTTGAAGGACGGAGAGGCAGGGGAGGACCAAGAACGAAGATATTGGATAGTTAGACAGTATGGCATGGAGGAACATCGGTATCAGATATGACTGGCAATATTCGAGACAGTAAGTTGTGGACAGACATGACAGCCAACGTCACACAACATGGATATGGATTATAAAAAGACTACATCAAATAAATGTTCTCAGAACACATGTATTGCCATTCATTGCATTCCACAATACTGAGAGGATACTTGCTGACTAGGAATAGCAACAATACAGTAACATCTATCTGTGTTACTTGTGCATGGCCGTTTCTTCATCAAAACTGATCAGCCAGGACGTAAGAAACAGTAAACAAATAAACAAGTCCCAAGGCAGGAACCTACCATGGTGTGTGATGTGATTGGGCTGTCACATTGTGTAGACCCGAATGCACGGCTCACTTAGCGAGACGACGAACGCAGGCGTCGAATCCTCGTCTGACAACACTCATACCATTATCAGCGTGGCTCCTATTACCCACGAAATCGTGCATCTACTCAGTATGGGGGAAGTGTGGGTTTTTGTTTGCTCATTTCTGATTATTAGAAAAGAATACACTCACACTATGTTAGCGACACGTGAGTAAAACATACCCATGTATGACAAATATTAATACGAGGGTAAGTTAATAAGTTTGTCATAAATGGCTGTAGAAAGTAACTAAATATTACAACAACTTGAAACCAGTTTATTTTTATACATACATTGTCCCTTTATTTATCATCATATATTCTACCAATATTGATGCACTTATCCCATCGTTTTATCAGTCTTCCCAAACTGGCTGCATAGAACTGCGCGCTACCAAACCTGTTAATGTTTCTTTCATGCATTTGTAATAAAGCCATTGGAACGGGTTTCAAATGAACGACCCTTATATATATAAATTGTCGTAATAAGTGTCGTCCCTGGGGTGAGGGGAATCAACACCCACATTCTTTTAACTCCATGTCATTATCTCGAGAATCTACTGGATCTCTGTCCACAAAACTCCATCAGTCTTTTGATCTCTCTCTCTCTCTCTCTCTCTCTCTCTCTCTCTCTCTCTCTCTCTCTCTCTCTCTCTCTCTCTCTCTCTCTCTCTCTCTCTCTCTCTCTCTCTCTCAACACCCACATTCTTTTAACTCCATGTCATTATCTCGAGAATCTACTGGATCTCTGTCCACAAAACTCCATCAGTCTTTTGATCTCTCTCTCTCTCTCTCTCTCTCTCTCTCTCTCTCTCTCTCTCTCTCACTCTCTCTCTCTCTCACTCTCTCTCTCTCCCTCTCTCTCTCTCTCTCTCTCTTCTTCTTCTTACCACTGGACCATGCCCCCTCTCATTCTTTTCCAAAACATACTACACAACTCTAGCTTCTAACAAAATGACAAATTACTTTAATAAAGAAAAGTGTCAGGTATGTGCAAAGTGTGTGTGTAGAATGTATGTTGTATAATCTATGGTGTATGCAGAATCAGACCGAACAGCTTAGGATCAAAGTCTGCTTTCATCACAGTACCGGCCACACAACAGCACAATAGATCAAGTACAGAGAGACCTCACCAAATGATGCGTCTCTCCGGCCAGGTGTCGACTTCCTCCAGTGGCTCTTGGATAGTCCGGATGCCTGGTCACCAATGGTGGATGTAGTCCAATATTGACACTGAATCCGACACACTCAGTGTAACTAATATGTCACTAAATGTTCTGTGATCTGATAACCCTTGTACAGTAAAATAAATGTTTACTGTCACTTTGAAACAAAATGTTAATTGTTAATTTCTCACAGGAATTCACTATTTGGAAAACACAATGTTAATTGTTAATTTCTCACCAGGAATTCACCATTTGGAAAACGCAATGTTAATTGTTAATTTCTCTATATAAATACTATTGTCCCTGTTACTGGTGGTATTGTAAGTATCTTCACTCTAATATGATGAGAACTACCACGGAAGAATCACTCTTAGATGATCGTCGGTTCCTGCTCAGCCGAGGCCAGGTTCTTGCAGACCGTCTGGGTTATGGGCCCAGTGCAAAGGCCGCTGATTAAAAACTGCCTTCAATGATCGAGCCATAATCTTCTTCTATAACTTGTCGACTAGCTTATTTTGGAAAACACAGTGGAACCTGTTGAAGAGAGAACACCCGGAGAGAGCAACCCGATTCCGACCTTCATTAGGTGAGTGTAGGCCGACGGCCGCACTCAGATATTTAATCAGAGAACTAAACTCTGTCATAAGGCAGAGGGGCTCATCACATCGGTCTGAGTCATGATAAGACAAGGAAAGACTAAAGGAAAAGCGCAGACACCCAGTAGATACCCTACTGGAAGATCCGACCATTTGACATTTCCCTTATCTCCCCCCCCCCCAACCATCCCCAATCTCCCCGAATATCATCCCTCTACCTTGTTCTTAACCCACTGAGTTAATTGATATCTCACACTAGCTAGTTTAAGCAACGCGATAGCCTACTGCTGCCGACGCTTCCTGTAATAAGTTCTCACAACACACATTACTACACTCGATTCATAAGAATCATCTAATTTGGGTCTATTTAATTAAATACCATATATTTATTCCCGTCTGAAATCGAGACCACTAAATCACACAATGGACAAATGTCCGCCGATGTAAATCAACATAAGACACCGTGGTCTCTTTCCATAATCAGAACAGGAACATCAAACACGTTCTTGTTGCCTTACAACATTTGGTCGACTCCCGCCAAAGGTGTTTGTCCAGACTGTTTTAAAACTGTGTCTGAATGACGTCACAAATCTGACTAGACACTAGGCGCCGAGAAACTATTTTTTCTCTCCTTTTCCGACTCGATGTAAACAACCAGGCCGGCTGCCCCGCTTTGATCTGGAGAATCTTTCCCCCACAACAAAAGATCTTGCCGACTCTCATCAGGAAAGTATGTTCCAAACATCAAAGAATGGCGGCGGCTTGTAGACCAATGGCGCGACAGTCTTTCATCGATCGACAACTCCAAGAATTCCGCGATATAATATACCGATCTCCCTGGCTGAGGTGTTAGCAGCTTTCTCCGTAACCCCGAATACTCTCGTGGTTGACGTTAATGCACGAGAATTTGAAGGGTTTCGAGTCGTGCCAGCGACTTACGAGAGTACGGAGCCGGTCGCTCAGAAAGTCGTGGCGTGCTGATGAGCGTAATTTAGCTTAGGAATCAACATACAGCTGAAAGATGATGATGTTGACTGCAATATCCTGAAACAGGATGGAAATGCCGATAGTTAACAAGACTGTTCTTGGAAAGAAAGATTGACGTTTGTATGTATCACCAGACAATTTAAGCTTACCTATTGGTTACTATTTGGGTGTTGAACGCGGATGTAATGTCGAATAATCACTTATAAGAAAGACTGCGCTGACATTATTGCAACCCCATCCTGCCACAAAGCCACGACTGTAGGGTGTTTTAAACAACGCAAAAGATTGTCAGTTAACTATTCAAAGTATAACAAAAACACTGCAAGTAACTACAACGCGTAACAATATGTGGCAGTTTCAGTCGGTGTTAAGCATCGGTCTCCTAATTTGTGTTACCAGGAAAACAGAAAGTATGATTTATGTAAAATAATGAATATCATTTCAGATGCAATGTATACTTAGTTATTAGTAAGGGGCATCTTCATCGCACGTCGGACACCGAATTCGTCCTTAACATTTCTTTTAGCGTATATCGATTGATCGTACCAGTTCTGTGTTGGTTAAGTGCATAACGAATAAGACTTTATTAGAAGTAATAATTTACTTTCACAATCAAATTATGAAAAGTATTGTCTGTATGTATTTATCGACGTCGTATTTGTTAGAGTACGCTTTAATCGTTATTACCATTTCACAGAGTTGGTTGCGTGTCATTTTACAGGACGTAGCAATCAAAAAATTGTTTTCAGCTGTTTTTCAATTGATATTGGCAAGTTTATGTTCAATAGTTCGCAGTGCTTTCTTAACCCGCTGTAACATCGTCTGATTTCTAACTCGTTATGTTGCATTGCGTATCGCGTTCGCAATTTCATAGCTACAGACGATACTAAAATATAAAGAACGAATATAAATGGATATACACTATATTATAAAGTAACTGTACATATTGACTAGTATTTTTTGTGTGTTTGGTAATAATTATTACCTGTTGCGGTTCAGGATATTCCTAGTTAAAGGAGATGTAAGAGGCGTCCTTTTCTACGTTATCCTTCTAGGCACCACTGGGATTATCTGATTATCCCCCCTCCACCTGGAGGTCAGTATCATTGAATGGATAAGAGCGCTCGCTCTCAGTCTTCCAGTGTGCTGATGGCGAGTTAATGGGTTCAACGCTACACTTGTCATTTAAAATAAAGCGTTGACTTCTCGTTGTTGACTTGGGGACGTCAAATACAAGTACCTCATAATTCGGAGTGGGTTGGCCTGATGGCGAGGGACACTGTTAATAAGAAAAGCTATCTAGTGTTATCTATGTTTATCAACAGATGTTCGCGATTAATTCTTTTTCACAGCAAAATGTTTCATTTAAGTTCACATAAATTAAATTTATTGAATGTCGTAATGTATTTGATTTAGCAAATGTACACGTTTATTTATACTAATATAATAGGCATATTTGATTTGCAGAAAGTGTCTAATGAAACACATTGTCTGTGCATAGAAAAGTCAAGCGTCTTTGTGAATTGTTTCTATGATGTCAATGATTGAAAATGCCTGCAATATATATACATAAGACATTGACAAAAAAGAAAAGATAAATAAAACTTCACATTTTCCTAATTTTTCTCCTAATAATTGTCCTCCTCGGAAGGATGAAAGCGCTCGATCATGAACATCGTGTTCGCTGATGGCTTCGTGAGCGACTCAACACCAACATTGGCATTTTGGCACCTTTCCGTTTTGACAGACGATAGTTTGGTACATTGTGCTTCAACAAGGCTTAATAACTATGACCATGGCGGTGGCGAGTGTGGCTGGTAAGGCCAATTCTTGCTGCAAATGTTTGCCCACAGTAGATGCATGTGAAAACATGGTCATTTCCACCATTGTGCACCATCTTACGTCTCTCACGCTCTGTGTGTGCTTTATCTGCAATCATTTTCTCCTTTCTCTTTATTCCATTTCTGATAATTGCCCTCCATACAACACGTTCAGCGGCGACTTGCTCCCAATATGCATTATCTATGCCTGTATCAATCATGTCCTGCTTACACACATCTTTGTATCGTAGTAGAGGCCGACCCTGAGATCTCCTACCCGTCTGTAATTCACCAAAAAAGATGTCCTTTGATATTCTACCATCATCCATCCTCCTAACATGTCCTATCCATCTAAGTCTACGAAGACTGAGCATGGAATACACCGTCACACAACCTGATCTTTCCAATACTTCAGTATTTGTGATTTTGTCTTGCCACTTAATACCAAGAATTCTTCGCAGACACCGCATATGAAAGCTGTGTAAAAATTTCTAAGTTGTCCAGGCTTCACTGCCGTAAAGAAGAGTACTAAGGACACAGGCTTGATTGACAAGGACTTTTGTTTTGGCAGTAAGCTTCCTGTTCTCCCAGACTCTGTTTTTTTTTTAACCTGTTCATTGTTGTTGCTGCCTTACCAATCCGGATGTTGATTTCCTGATCTAGGGATAATTTGCTATTTACCACTGATCATAGATATGTAAAATGGTCTACCATCTCTAGTTCGACGTCGTCAATAAAGATTGATGGTACCCCATGTGCACGTTGTGACATAATCTGTGTCTTCTCTTTGCTCATTGTTAAACCAAATTCAGAACAAGCATTGGAGAATGTAGATTGTAGACATTGTAATTCTTCCTCAGAGTGGGTTGTAACTGCAGCATCATTTGCAAAAAGCAACTCTCTAATCAGTACCTTCCTAATTTTGGTCTTGGCCTTCAATGTCTTAGCATTCTAGAGGCCGCCATCTGAGCGTGAGTGAATGTATATACCACCATCCTGATTACGAAATGCATATTTCAGTAGAAGTGAACAGTATATTCCAAAGAGGGTGGGAGCTAGTACACAACCTTGCTTAACTCCACTCTTGATTTCAAACTCTTTAGAAGTTGCACCATCATTCTTGATTATACCCTTCTTACCTGTGTGGAACGATTCCACAATGGACAGAAGAGTTGATGGGCAGCCAATCTCCTTTAGTACCCCTAACGACCCTCACGACTGACCAAATCAAATGCGTTTGTGAGGTCGATGAAGTCAATAAACAGTGGTTGTTTCTGTTCACGGCATTTTTCATGCATTTGTCGCAATGAGAATATCATATCAATGGTAGACCGGTTCTGTCGAAAGCCACATTATGATTCGGGGTAGACTTGATCTCCTAGGACTCGAAGTCCATCGTTTACGTAATCGGCCTCTTCCTCTGCTTCCCTCTGGTCTGTACATCATTACTTGTTGTGGTATACTGTTATTTGGTAACCTACTTGCATGGCCAAACCATTGTCTATTCTGTTAGTCTTTGCCGTGTGGCGTTGGTGATAATGTCTATCCTTATCCCTCTGTCTCTGGTGCTGCCAATCATTTCTGGTACCGATGTGCCGAAATACCTTGATGTCAAAGTCTCCAGCATTTTCTCTCCTAGTCTTCCCCTGCCGCCCATGAGTCTAATTTATAGCAAACATTTATCTGACAATCCTAGCCTGCATAAACGCCTTCAGTTACTACCACTCGGCAAACGCCTGCTTTTCAATAAGGTTAAACTAATTCACAAAATCCTACATCGGAATGCCTCAAATTACCTTTGGCCATTGTTTAAATATAATGCTAGACACAGTAAACGTTTAAATATATTACACATATATTACATGACATACATTAAGCCGGGAGTGCAGGGAATGGCCAGCAGGGGCTACGGAAGTGGAAATCCAGCAACTAATTCAGGACAATGCTCACTCGGATGATGTGATTATTTACACAGATGGTTCGGTGTCAAGAGGTGAGAGAAGCGGCTGGGGGTTCATAGCCAAAGCTAATGGTCGATGTTTGGGGCAGGATAGCCTGGCATATGATACCACAACATCCAGCTTAAGAATGGAGGTGGAGGCAGTCACTGCGGCTCTCCGCTGGATGGAGAATACGACACACACACACATCGTGATTGTAACTGACTCAGAAAGCATGCTGACGAGGGTGAGGACGGGCAGGCTTCGTGCGGAGTTGCTTGCTTCGCTTCGGAGGTCACGGGTGAAAAACATCGCCTGGATCTTTTCTCCGGGGCATGCTGATGTGCTGGGAAATGAACAGGCGGACAGATTGGCTGGCTCTGCAGAACTTGGTGGAGTATTGATACATGACAAGGCAGACGTGGTTACGGCCTTGTGGGAGCACGTGCACACCTCGGAGGAGCAAATGGATTACCATGGTCTGGCAAGAATGAGACAGCGAGGAGTGACGAGGGGATCTGGCCGACGCTCAACGCTCAGAGGAAAGGCAAGACGGACTTATAATCAGATTGCTACTGGTACTATTAGTGTTGGAACTCTTCGCTGGCTGCTGAGGATGGGGACGGAGTACTTATGGGAATGCCCCGAATGCTGTGATGTCGATTCCTAAATCAATCAATCAATCAATCAATCAATATATTACACATTCCGAAGCCTAGGATTGACATATACAAAACAAGCTTAACGTACTCTGCAGCTCAGCTGTGGAACAATCTTCCACAAGACATCAAAGACATCACCAATCCCTATTCATATAATCGCAAATTATTCGAACACTCTCCCAGTACGGATTATCGTCCCCCTTAATAATAGAAATAATAATAATAATAATAACAAAACCCTAGTATAACAGCCAGTCCCCTTTTGGTAGGCCAGAATATTCCACATGGCTAATAACAAGTGTCATACCATTATCTAATATTACTGAGTCGTGTGGTTTTGATGTTCGCATTTTGCCTATGCCTTTATAATCCATATCTTTTATATTGTTGCTGTTCTCTGTTAGCCTTGAATGATGTGTGAATGAAATAATGTATGAAAGAGAGTGGTAGAAGGGCAGAATGTTAGACGGGCCTGCGTGCCCAATTCTTAACCCTTTGAAAATAAAGTTTGTTCGTTCGTTCGTTCGTTCGTCCGTTCGTTCGTTCTCTTCCCCTAAAGCTGTCCAATTATGACGTCATAGTCCAGCCTTCTGCGTCTCATGACACGCCCAAAGAATATGGACTGTGATTAACCAGCTCTCTGTGTGAGTTAACCTATTTCAAGATGTCTTTATTACTCTCTCTGTAAGAAATATGGCTGTCCATATTGTATTTTGTATTCTCTTCATTCTTTTATACACCACACCTCCACAACCTTCACATAATACCCCACCTTCTGCTAATTGTCCATGATTCGCTTGCAGACATCAGGATTGGCTCAATGCAACACACTTTCCCTCACCTCAGAGGACAGAGATACATTATAGTGAATATTCTTCAACATGTGATATGCTGCTTTTGTTTGGGCTATTCTACATTTAACTTCCTGGGTGCATCTTAAATCTGTTGTTATTAAAGTACCGACATAATTAACAGCATTAACTTTGAACAGGTGGTTGTATCATCTATCTGCTATTATTTATCAAAGAAACAAATACCCATATACTGAATTTTGCTGTTGTTTCCTTCCTTATACAGGCTGCTATGACATCGTAGAAAAGGGCAAGACCACAGAATTTCGCTGTACATTTCCAGATAACTCAACTTTAATAACATGGCAGACACTAACTGTTAACAACAATACCCTAAATCTGACAACTTGCAATATGGCGACCAGTGTGTGCACAGATCAACTACCATCAGTCTACCAGGGGCGGGTTCTGAGTCCGGTCCAGGGAAACTACACAATGGGACTGGACATTAAAAGCGCCAGGTGACACATCTTCTAGTTATTTGACATTTCATTTTCACGTCATTGTTATTATTTATTCATGTATGCATGCGTGGCTTTAAGTAAAATTACGTTGGATTATCCAAAACAGATCTGCATTTAATGCGCCAAAGAAATCCAAGACAGCGATGAATAGACAACATCGAGGTTACTCTAGACCAGGGGTGGAAATCTTCTTTTCTTGCATTTTAATATGTATGACATCATTTGCTGGCCATACAAAATTATTAACTTAAAAATTAGCCTACTGTATTTGGTCAAACCTTTAATTAACTCACCCCTGATATGATGGCTGGAACTGCTCCTCTTTGGCGAGTCGTATATTAACTGGTATTTATGATGTTGCTGTTCGAGTTATTTATGGTTGTTTATAATGCTCCTAGATATTTTATTTTACATTTTGAGTTTCGCCTGTGGTTGCCTTAACAGGTTAAGACTAAATAAGTTAGCAGGCTTTATACGGCCTGTGGGCCGGATCTAGACAGACATAGACATGATGCAACTAAGGCAATTAGAAGTTTCCACACATAGATGGTTAACGGGACGTGTGGACTAGAACCAGTGATACCGTTCAAGTGGGGCTAGATTTCAAGACAGTACAACTGAAGAATTATGACGATCTCATGGACGGCTAATGTGAATTATGTAAATGTATTGATAGTGGATAAGACACAAGGACAACTATAAAACAACTTGGGCAGATTATAAGAAAGAAAATAACAGCGGTGACAAAAAAGTTAGCGCCTGCCAAGAGAGTATTTCTGATTCAGTCCCCAGCAGAGGTGGCATTATTTTCCCCACATGTACGGCTCATGCGACGACTCGGGCTCATTAAGGGGTTTGTAAAAGGCAAGAAGATCGATTTAATTGCACCGGGGTTTATCCCATATGAATATATTACTTTCCGCAAGACAACTTACCGAAAGCGTCGATCAGAGCACACAGCCCATAGCTCCATCGACTATCTACGAAATTGGGTGTCAGATTATTGCCAGAATTTCCTAGGAATTGTCTGCAGAGAAAAGGCGACAGAGAAGGGAACTGGTTACAGCACTCAATATACATACGAAGTTCATACGAAGACCTAACACGTTACACACCGACGACAATATCTCCTTTGCGAGTAACATGGATTTTACCTTTTGTGGGAATAGAAAAATATGGGCTCTTTATATCATCTTCCTGAGGTCCTATTTATTTATAGGCAAGTTTTTCAGTACTAGGTTATAATATTCTTTTCTGATGAAGTCGTCAGTTGGTTAACACGAGACATTACAATACTGACTGTGTTTAGCTCTCATGTAACTGAAGGAACGATTTAGAAATTAAAGGGCAAAGCTGGCAATATGAAATTAGAAGCAATATGTACACCGGAATCCCGCATCTAATTGACGAAACTGGCTGGGGGAAAAAAAGAACCAGCATTCTTGGCGTCCAATGAAGAAGGCTAATTCGCTGTGCCTATTGGTTTCCTTTATCCAGTTTGTCATTTGATGTCTACCTATTTCCATTACATATATGAGTGCATGTGCAGAGAAAATAACATGTTCTCTATGTCGAGTTTCCTCTTGTGGGGAATGTGTTTCATTGACAGTAAGGTGAGATTTTTCACGTGAATGTACGTACTCCTTTTGTGATTCCAGAGTCACTTACGATCTTTCGTGTGAATGTATATCTCACGATCTTTCGTGTGAATATATTTCGCATGTGATATTAGAGTAATGTGATGACGATCTTTCGCTTGAACGTATTTCAGTGTGATTTCAGGTTATCTCGATATTTCGTGTGAATGCATTTATGATGTGATTTTAGTCTCCGTTATAAACATATTTCGTGCGAATGTATTTCTCATGTGAATTTGAACTTTCCCGCTGTCACCACTTACTCCAGCTTTCACTTTCTCATGAAGTGTCAGAAGAATGCTGTCTTCTGTTGATGCCAGTGACGAACTCTCTTTGTGAGTTAACTTCTTTTAAGATATTCTCTTCACGCTTTACAGCCCTACGTGTTTCCTTCACATTCTTCTGTTAAACCACAGATGTGCAGCTTTCACATCTTTCCCCACTAATCTGATAATTATTCATGCTTCACATTTGCTCGAAATAGTTCTTAAGAACTTTTCTAATCTTGTTGGAAAAATATTTTTAATATTGCACAGAATAGTTTCCATCTCGTGAAATGCTACTTTTGCTTGGGCTATTACAGTTTGACGTTTTTAATTCACCTTCCAAATGCTCTTATTTCAAACAAACAAACAAAATGCATTGCAGGACAAATGAGACACGGTTCCGATGTTTGACTGACGGTGGAGATATTTTAGAAGAATGTCAGCTGGAGGTTTACGGTAGGTACAATTCACAGAAGTAAGTGCCTTATTACTGATCATCGTATAGTCGAGTCCACTTAAGTCGAACTCGGATAAGTAGAATTTCGCTTAAGTCGACGTTATTGGCTTGGTCCCGGCCATTATCCTTCTTTATCTTTGTATAATAATTCCTGATAAGTCGAATTCGGTTAACTCGAATTTTTGGATTAGTCGAACATAAAAATGAATCAATCAATCAATCATGTGCCATGCCGGAAAGCGTGGGCGGTCATGACTCGCCATTTCACTCGATCACCAGTGTCGTGGATCATCTCAGTGTTCCTGTCTCGTCCATGCCATGTGGCCAAGCCATCCAGGTATTTTCCTCTCGGTCTTCCTCTTGAATACCGACTATATAAATGTCCACGATTAAGTCAAACTGTTCATTTCACACACTCCCTCCCACCCCAAAAAAATAAAATTGTTTCACGAAAGAATTATTTTTAGTCAGCCCGGAGAACAATCTCGCACATACGATATGTTGCTACATGTCAACAATGGCCGCTAGTTGAGGAAAGCTTAAAACTTTGACTTTAAACAGAAAGATTGAGCTGTTGGAAGAGGTTGAACATAGTGGGAAGAAGAAAGTTGATATAGCTAGAGAATTTAGTATTCCAACATCCACACTTTCCGGCATTTTAAAGCATAAAGACCGCTACAAACAATTGTTTATCGAAGGTCAAATCGACAGTGATAGGCAGAGAGCTAGAAGAACTGCTACGTGCGATTTTGTTGATGTTGCCCTTTTAAATTAGTCCACTGTGATGAGTGGCTACAAGAATTTGATTATCCATTGGTGTGTAAACAAAGAAAAGTTCTTTTAATTGTTGACAATTGTTCCGCCCACACAAAAATTAACACTCTGAAGGCAATAGAGCTTTTGTTTCTGGCACTTAATGCCACATCAACTCTTCAGCCTTGTGATCAAGGTATAATTTAAAATCTGACAATTCTTTATAGGCCCACAATGTTGTCAAAACGTGTGGGTCATATCGATGCTGACCTCATTTGTGATGATTTAAAGATAACCCTTCTTGATGCTATTCTTATGTTAAAATCTTCATGGGACAGAGTTTTACCAGCAACTATTGCAAACTGCTTTAGACAGGCTGGCTTCTTACCTGCAGTAGATGTCTTTGCAAATGAGAATTCCACACAATCAGCGAGCAGTGAGATTAATGTTACTGACATTTCAGTGGAGCAATTACTTGCTATATTGTATAAAGAGCTGATGATGAGGATGACTGTGGGCTGCAAGCACAACCTGTATGACAGTCAGATATTTTTGCATCAATTGACAAATTTGACATTTATATAATACAGAATGGATGTCACCGAAGAACTAGAACCAGATATACTAACAGATGAAATTATAAAAGCCATCAGATTAGCCCCATTGAACAAATCACCGGGACAGGATGAAATACCAAATGAACTAATTAAAGCAGCAAGAGAAGTAGGAACAGCTTGGCTACATAGACTATTCAACCATGTTTGGGTAGAACAACAGACACCACGAGACTGGGGAAACGCCATAATTATCCCGATTTGGAAAAACAAAGGCAGCAAAAGAGACTGCACACAATACAGAGGCATTTCACTGTTGAGTCATACTGGGAACATATTTTGCAAAATTCTTGAAAAACGATTACGAACTACTTTAGAACCCCAGCTAAGCGAAACGCAACTTGGATTTAGGAAAACCAAAGGATTAACAGACGCCATTTTTGCTTTTAGACAACTTAAAAAAATATCAAGCGAATTCAATGAAACACTCTACTTAGCCTTTGTCGACCAAGAAAAAGCATTCGATAGGGTAGATAGAAACAAGCTGTGGGAAATCCTTAAACAATATGGAGTGAGTACACATCTAACAAACCTATGTAGAAGTTTATACAACAACAGTGAATGCATAGTGAGAGCAACTGGAGGACACTCGGAACCCTTCACCATAAGATCTGGAGTACGACAAGGTTGTGTCCTGTCCACTCTCTTGCTCATAACATATATAGACAACATATGTAAAGAAACCAGCCTAAGCAGAGACAGCAAGAATACCGCATGACGAGAACACAGAAGAAGAACCATCTGCAAATCTAACCATTAGAGAACTCCTGTTTGCGGACGACCAAGCACTAATAGCAAAATCAGAAACTGAATTACAAGACAACATGAATAGTCTAAACGAAATGTGTAGGGAACATAACATGAAAATTAGCACAAGCAAAACAGAGGTAATGACTATAACTAAAGAAGAACAAACAGCAACAATTCACCTAAACGAACATCCCTTGAAACAAGTAAAGAGTTTCAAGTACCTAGGAAGTATAATATCATCAAATGGCAGATCAGAAGACGAGATCGAAAATAGGTGCAATAAGGCAAATCAACTCATTGGACAAATGGCACCAATACTAAAGAACAAACATGTATCAATAACTACTAAGAAAGCACTTTACAACACAATCTTCCTACCAACTCTGTGCTACCAATGCCAAACCTGGACAATGACAGAAAAAGAGAAAAGAAAAATCACAACAACAGAAATGAGGTTCCTGAGAAGAATACTCAACGTATCAAGAAGAGATAAGATCAGAAATTAAGAAATCAGGACTAAAGTGGGGGTTAAAGCAGCACTAGATTTTATTAGAAAGCAGCAAGTCAAATGGTTTGGCCATGCAAGTAGGTTACCAGTCAACAGCATGCCACAACAAGCAATGATGTACAGACCAGATGGAAACAGAGGAAGAGGCCGACCACGTAAACGTTGGACGAAGGGAATAGCAGAATCCATGGGAATGTCGACATACGAAGCCCATACCGGGCACTCTCACGAAGTTTATACTTCACCTCGACACCGCAAGGTACAAGAGGAACACGATGAGATGAGATGAGAATGGATGTTCGGATGATGCAGTCTCACCATTTTGTGCCTTTAAATAGGGAATAGGAAGACATTTTTCACAAGTCAAGAAGCAAAGCAAAATCACAGACTTTTTCGTTAATTAATTTGAAAATTTTCAAAATTAATCATTTCAACATTTCTGATATTATATTGATATTTATTTGTTCACTAACTGTGTTTCCTAAGTGGTACAATCATTTTACTAAATGCTATTAGTGTAAGTTAGTGTAAATATGTGTGCAATCTGGATAAGAAGAATTTCTGATAAGTAGAACAAATGCCTTCGGCCCCTGCGACTTCTACTTATCCAGACTCCACTGTATTACGGCGGGTCCTTTGCAGAAATCCCTCTTATCACACCTCGTCAGTAAGACTCTCCCTCTGTCTTCACATCCCCTGCCCTATGCAATTTCAGATCGACTGTGACTTTATGTCCTCGCTCACCTACTTGTTTATCGATGTCTGTCTCTTCTTCCAGGAGGGACGCCTTTGAATACGTGTCGTTCAGAACTACGGCGATGTTTACTTTGGGCAATGATATTGAGTTTCCGAGACATGATGCTGTTTATAAGACAGTTTCAGATCTTATGCTATGTCGGTATTTTTCGCAATCTTGATCTACCTAACATTGTCTCCAATATTTAAGTTCACATGTTTCGATTGTCTTCATTAGTTCAGGGTAACGTGTCAATGACGCATGTAACTATAGGAAAGACGCATGCTTTCACAACGTTTAATGTTATTTGTTTCATGGTGTTTTGCAGCAGACTCTTAATGTTGTTTAACATCTCATTAATATGGTCAGTTTCCGTCTGATTTCTGTGAAAAATCCCCGTTCTTGTTAGTTATAGAGAAAATGTATTCACAGTTGGACACGTCTAACGACTATATAAATGCCTTTAAGTAGTCTCTTTTCACTTTGAGGGGTAGTTGGTATATGCAAATAGTCCTTATTTTTAGACCAATCGGCTTTCGACGGGTCATGTCGTCAATATCAAACCGACCATCTTGACTCCCCATACAATTTTTTTGTATCTATCCTTAATCGCCGGCTCTATGGCGAAGGGATTACCACCGCAATTCGTAATACCGCATACCGCATTCGAAATACATATGTGGGCGATTTGGAAGCATGCTATCTTGTGGTAGTTTTCATTCAATGATATGGGTGCCGGTTGTTCAGAAAACAATGACAAACTACTGAATGTAAACTTGCCAAGAAATCAAAAGCAGCCATAAATGTTGGGGTTGACTGCGACGAACTGTAAAGGATATGCTATTAACTAGTTTACTTCTTACTTTATTTCTTATTTACTATTTTACTTTATTTTAAGTTTTATTAGCTACTAGCTGACCCGGCCCAGCTACGCCCAGACTCTGGTGGGGAGCATCTCATTTAATTCATATAAGTAGTCATATAAGCTCCCGTTCCCGTTCCCGACTATCTATCTGTCTGTCTGTATGTCTATCTGTCTGTCTGTCTGTCTGTCTGACCCGGCCCGGCTTCGCCCAGAAGGGGAGCATCTCATTTAATTCATATAAGTAGTCATATAAGTTCCCGTTCCCGACTATCTGTCTGTCTGTCTGTCTGTCTGTCTGTGTGACCCGGCCCGGCCTCGCCCAGACTGTCAGGGTCTTAAACCTGGCTCGTTATACCTAACACATGTGAGACAAGTACAAGTACAACATGATTGGACTTGAGACACAACGACACGAAGTTCAATGGATTTATTTACAAGTCACATGCAATACGATCTAGTTTGGCATGTGATGATCATTACAATACAGATACTATACATCAATACACTTACAGACAACCCACAGCTTTACAGTCTATCTCACAAGATGTACAAGCACTCGACTTTCGGGCACAGAACTACACAAAGCCTTTCTCTACCCACACGTCCTGTCTGGTCCGAGTACCCAAGCTGTCTGTCTGTTTCTCGCACAGCGCTTGCCCTCTGTGGATTGGCTTCACGAGGTCTGCGTGCTTCTTGCTTTGTCCTTGCCTGACCGCTGGATATCGCGTCAGCCAGCAACCTGCGGGCAGGTAACTAATACTCGCCTGGCGGGCGTAACGATGTTACTGCATCCCGGTTGGGGACTATTCGCCTGGCGGGCGTAACGATGTTCCTGCATCTCGGTTGGAGACATTCGAGATTCTGACATGCTCCCCCGGGGCTTCTTCATGAAAGATCTCATCTTTCATGTATACTCTCTATATACATACCGGGTTAATATTTTAACCATGTCAGAATCGACCTTTCTGTTGTTATATACATTGGTTTAGAAATACATAAGAATACATATATTGGCATAGAAATACATAAGAAATGCAAGTTGTATTTTAAGACATGTGGTGTTCAATCTTTACCACTTTCCAAGTTTCATCCTCTCGATGGATGATCACCTGAGTTGCAATATTGACCCAGTCAGATCGGTAGCACCAGCTTTCAAAGCAACTACCTCGCAACCTCTTTAAAAAAAGTAATAATATGCTTTTTGAAACAAAAAACATCGGGTAAGACTGTAATACGCCTTTATATAAGCCGTATTCAACGCTCGAGCTCTGACCTCATTTGGCCCTGAGCTCTTCCGTCGTTCTACAACGTCGGTAACCCTATACCATGCCCAGTTGATGACTTCTTGGAGTGTTAACAATCTGGCAACACCATGGCTATTTATATACAACACATATTCGAATACATTTCAATTTACCGCCCTTGGTGTAATAATGTAATAACAATTAAATGAAAGGGACATAATTTCAAAAAATCTTAAATTTAATATATTACAATTATTCCTCTATTTCTCAGCGTCATCGCTTGATGCTTTTCCATACTAGCGAAAAAATTTCGATAGTATGAATAAGTTAATCAAGATATGATTCTAAGATTACACTAAGTTGAAAAAATATTAATACACAATTCGTGTATTCGAAATTGATGATTCCTAAATATTTTAGAAGCGTCATACCTTTTTAAGGTTTTGTTTGTCGTCTGCTAATTTTGGACTAAATTAATAAATTATCCGGAAGTACACACGAACAGCTGATGTTGAAAATTCTATAACACACTTGTTCCGGTCTGATGTAACAATTCGGAATGTAAACTGTTCCGATAGTTCATGTATTCGTTGTTTCGCTGGAAATCTTCTGGATTTCAATTAACTGCAGAGGTGTAAATGTCAAAGTTCAGTTCACTCTTTCATACACGGATTAAAATATCACTGGATATGTTCCAATCGCAGATACCACTGATAACTTGGATAGTTCGCTTGAGGTAAGTTCAGAGCGAATGTGGCACTGTTCTTGTTTCGTAATATATATATATATACCACACGCTACACAATTATTCAAGACACTTACTACAGTAATAATAAAATAAGAAAACTATATATATTGGGAATGAACCCTATCACATCACATAGTAGACATACACAGCTTTCGTGGGAAAAAAAACTTCACTGATGGCTGTGTTGGTCTGAGTGTATTTAACACACTGCACTCAGACATTAGTGCTTACTGGGTCGGTCGGACAACGGGACAAAAGATCGGCAATCGTGTTTGTTCTGCCTGCGATATGTCGAACTTCAAAGCTGTAATCTTGAAGCTTAAGAGACCAGCGCGCTATCATTTGGTTGGTAGGTACTCCTGAAGTAATAAATTTTAAAGGGCTATTGTCGGACTCCACAATGAAATGACGTCCCAGGAGGAATCTGTAAAATTTAGTTATACCCTCCACTAGAGCAAGGGCTTCCAACTGCGGTGTCGACCAAGCGCGTTCTCTAGGTTTTAATTTTCTAGAGACATAGTATACAGGATGTAGAATGTTATCATGTTCCTGTAACAGAACTGCCCCAATCGCCACGGAGCTCGCGTCTGTGCGTAATCTGAAAGGAATAAGTAAATTTGGCAATTTGAGAATGGGATTCTTTAAACTATTCTCAGAAAATAAGATAACACTTTCTGGAATGCAAATTTTAGGCATTCATTGTTTACAATATTTTCAGGTTGATCTTTCGTTAGTAGGTTAGTAAATTTTTCAGTCAGTTCAGCAAAATCAGGTATGAACTGCCTATAATAATTTAATAGTCCTAACACACTTCTGACTTGCTTTTTCGTAGTCGGAAGTGAGAGTTTCAGTATTTTGGACACGATGTTATCGTCTGTCGTGACAAAGACATTAGATATTTTGTACCCCAAGAAGGAGATTTCCTGATAGGCTATGTCTACTTTTGTAGGCTTTACCGTCAGTCCGTGCTGTCTGATCCGTTCAAATGTCTGCTGTAATGTCTTTATGTGGTCTGTCATTGTCTTTGTGTGAACACAAATGTCGTCCATGTAACAGATAATGTTTGGTATGTCCACTAGTAAAAGTCGTGTCATACGTACGAATGTCGCTGGGGCATTGACCAGCCCAAATGGAAGTTTGCACCATTCGTACAGTCCCCAATGTGTGGCAAATGCTGTCAGGTGTCTGCTCTGTTCGTCTACCGTTATCTGCCAGTAACCTTTCGTCATGTCTAACTTCGTAAAGAATCTAGAGTCTGTCAGTTCCTGTCAGTAGATCTTCAGAGTTGGACATTGGTTCTAGATCTAGAAGTGTTATTTTATTTAATTTTCTATAGTCGACTACAGAGTCTTATCGTGTTGTCCTTTTTGCGTACCATGACCATTGGAGATGAGAAATGTGATTGGGATCGTCTAATGATGTTGTTTTTCTCTAAGCTAATGATTTCCTGATGTAAGTTTTCTTTGTAATGCACTGGAATGGTGTAAGGTCTGCATTTTATGGGTGTGTTTGAAGTGAGTGTGATGTGATGCTTGTACTAATTCTGTTTGTCCTGGGTTGTTGGAGAAGATGGTGTTGTACTGTTGTATGAGATGTTTGCAGCTGTCTGTTTCTGCTTGAGTTAAGTTTGGGTTTATTTTGATTTCTTTCAAGCAGTTTGTCGTGTCTAATGCAGGTGTTGGAATTTCGTCACTATCTTCGTCATCTTCATGGATCTATTATTACTGTACAAGCTGTTGTATCGTCTTGTTCGTTATCTCTGTTGTAGTATGGTCTTAGCATATTGATGTGGAATATTTTAGTGTTTGTCTTTTATTTGAATCTCATAGTCTACAGCTGAAATCTGTCTTATTACTTTAAATGGTCCTTGCCAAGACTCAGTCAATAAGTGTCTGTCACTAGGTAAGAGAAGAAGTACGTCCTGTCCAGGTGTCAACGTTATTGTCCTGTTACCTTTGTCTGCATATTGTCTATATGTAGCACCAGATAATTTTAGTGCTTCTTTTGCAATTTATACAAGATTTGATGATTCTTTCACGCAATGATGTAACGTATACGTATGATGATATGGGTTTAAGTAAAGGAGTGGCTTCAGTTAACATTTGATGATAGATACTCAATGGGCCACGTGGTTTGGCACCATAGATACTGTTCAAAAGGAGAGAATCCAGTACTAGAATGTGGCACTTCGCGATAAGCAAAAAGTATAGCAGGCAAATATAATGTCCCAGTTGTTGGGATGTTCCTTGCGTGACCTTAGCAAGCATATGCTTTAAGTCACCGTTAAACTTCTCTATGATTACCAGTTGAGTGAGGGTGATATGGAGAATTGAAACATTGCTTCACTCCTAACATTTTGGTGAAAGCTTGAGTAGATGCAGGCAATGAACTGACTTCCCCTATCTGATAGGATAGTAGTGTCTGGAAATCCTATCCGTGAAAATATATGGAAGAAAACTTCCATTATATCATTGGCAGTTATGTTCTTTAACGGAATCGCTTCAGGCCAGCGGCTACATAGAATCAATGAAGGTAATAATATATTTATTCCCTCTGGTTGTTATCTGATTAAGAGGGCCCACTATGTCGACAGATATTTTCTCAAAAGGTCGACTGGCTAAGTCAGTAATCTGTAATTTTGCCTGTGGGTGTTTACCTTTCTTTACTAGTTTTTGGCAGATGTCACAACTTCTGCAATATTGCTTAATGTCATTGCAGAATCTGGGCCAATAAAACTGTGATAGTAATCTTGATCTGGTCTTAGAGTATGCCATATGCCCTGCAAGAGGTATATCATGGGCAAGATGTAAGGCTTGCTTACGGTATTCAACTGGCAAAACAGTTTGCTCTGTTGTGCTGTCACCTCTGGTATAGTACCTGGTGAGGATGCAATTTTTCAAAGCAAAATGCCATCTTGCATTTTTGGTTACCTTTGGCTTTTGGCCGATCAGATTAAAATATTTAGACAATGAAGGATCAGCCTTTTGGGCTGTTACAAAAGTCTCCTTCATAGTTTTAGGAGGTAGTACCACTGGGCTAAGCATTTCTATAGCCTCAGTTTGATTACTTTCATCTTGCACTCTAGCAGTAGATCTAGTTACTGCGTTCACACATTCAATGATATTGGATGGTGATGAAATAGTTTGATCAATGATGTCATGAGATCTTAGTGCTACATTAGCTACCATACATTCATTTGGTGATACAACATTATCAATGATGACTATGTGATGGTGATGATGTTATGTTCTCATCAATGCACACAGATGTTATATCATGAGGCATATCATTCACCTCCGGTAAATTTCCAATGATAATATCACACACCGGGTTAGTTAATGCTGCGAATTTTACTTTCCCAGTGAGGAAAGGTGTCTGAATATATGCCCATGCTAATGGGTACTTTTCAATATTTCCAGAGAATGTTCTACATGTTACGTGCCTGCCTGTATAGTCTGTAGGCATTATGAACTTTCTCTTTAGTCCAATAAGTGAACTTCCGGTGTCCCGAAGGACTGTAGCAGGCTTGCCATTCACATATCCCTGATGGATGTTTATTCTTCCTTTGGAATCTATTACCAAATTAGCTTCTTCATTGGCAATAGGAATGGAGTGGCCGCATGTCAAAATACCATCTTTATAAAAGGTATTACAAACAGTACATTTATTTGCGTTAAACATGTCAAAAGCCTGTGCTGAGTTCACAGGGTGTTTCTCTGATTGTTCTTCATCTGATGATGAACTATCAAATAAGGCGGAATTTGCTTTCTTGGTCATTTGCCTTCCTTTACAATCATGACGCCAATGCCCGTACGCCTTACAGAGGAAACATTTACGTGCATTTTTGAAGGATTTACGTTCCTTATCTTGGCTATTTATGATGTTCTGTAGATATGTAAGATATGCTGGGTTCTGGTCACACATCTCACCTTGGTGGTGTGAAAATGTTACAATATCTACAATGATTGTATTTCTCAGAAGTAGGCTTATATGGTTTTTGCCTATTATAGGGTTCTGATCGAGGTTTTTCATAGTTAGCCGATGCTACAAAGTTTGTATCAATAGCTTCACTAGCAAAACAATGTTTAATGGCTGTATAATAAGCCGAACCACGTCTCTCAATCTGATCTACACTCGTACATTCATTCTCTTGCAAAAATTTTGAAAATGCTGATGGAAGGGATGAGATGACTTTATCCCTGATGATTAGATCTTCTAATTTCTGATAATCTTTATCTATTTTAGCTGCTGAAGTCCATTTGGTAAATATGTCTTGGACTAAGCAGAGGTAGTCAGAGAACGTTTGAGTCGGTTTTGGACTCAACTTGCTGAATTGTTCTCTGTAACCTGCCTCATCTAGCATAAAATGTGCCATAATCTTTGATTTTAGATAATGGTAATCTTTTCTGAGGTCTTTGGAGATAGTCTCTATGACTTTCAGAGGCTCCCCTGACAAACTCCTCATAGTAAATAATATTCCATTCAGGAAAGTGGGAATCTGGTAATGGTCCATTAAGGTTTCAAAATTTTGGGTGAAGGCTGCAATGCAGTCACCTGAGGTATAATTTCTCACAATACCTTGATACTTTTTGTACTGGTTTTCTTTCTCCAGTCTTTCAGCTTTCTTAGACTCTTTGTCTATGGCAGTATAAGTTTCAAGTTGTTTAATTTTTAGTTGTAACTCAAGCTCTTCTCTTTTACTCTGAGCTGAGATTTCTGCCTTCCTCAATTCATTCTCTAACTCTGCCTGTTTTGTTTTTGCAGATAATTCTAGCTCTGCCTGCTTTAATGCTGTTTCTGCCTCTGCTTGCTTGGCAGCTCTTTCAGCCGCTCTTTCGTCGCGTTCGATCGCTTTCTCTCGAAGGTGTTCAGAATACTTAGATTCACTCCACTTTGTCAACTCGTCACCAGTTAACTTCAGCTTTAACCCCATCTCGATGAAGTCGTTTAATGAAGACATGATGGAAAATGTAAATGCAAAGGAGTTGTCAGACACACAATTAGTTACACGGTGTTAGTAATGTGAAAAATTTACAATTTTGTTCAACTTACAATTTGTGCCCAAATTTGCATCCGAAAGTATATAGAAAGAAAAATATACTCAAGTGTACTGGATGCGGTGGAGAACGGTTCACACTAGGGCTAGGAACTGTAGGGTCGCTAGTTCAAAACACAAATGACCTCTACGGGCAATGGTTTCAGATGGCACAGAAAACCTGCTTTGTTTTTGGAGGAAATAAATTAGCGTCTATCTGATGTGGTGTATATGCTTGTCACTAAGTTTTGATTAGGTTTGTATGGCGTTGAGTGTAATTGTAGGTCGTAATGTCGTCAATCAACAATTTTTTTTTCAAAACCACAAGTCACTTTCTTTCCGAAACTTTTTGC
Source organism: Cepaea nemoralis (assembly GCA_014155875.1). Classification (NCBI taxonomy): domain Eukaryota; kingdom Metazoa; phylum Mollusca; class Gastropoda; order Stylommatophora; family Helicidae; genus Cepaea; species Cepaea nemoralis. Next base: position 256,091 of record JACEFZ010017476.1, on the reverse strand, counting down.
TTTCCACAACTAACTTCACAAAGACAATCTAAATATATCTCAACACTCTACAACACTGATGACACATCACTTACATCAAGATGACATTCAGTAAGGACATAGACATCAAGTTTACAAGATGGCGACAAGGTTACAATGGCGACGATTTCACAATGTCGACAAGGTCAAAATGGCGACAAGTTACACAATCACTGATGTTTTACACGTTTACAAGATCAAACAAATGTATGTACTTTACGTTCACATCTAGTCTCCATATTCAAACAATCTAATATAATACTATATGAGGATGAGCCTTCACGTTCACATTTAAATGTACATTATAGCTGGACAAAAGTCTACGTTCACAAATCTAGGTTCAAATCTTAAATAACTTAAAGTCGGACGATGCCACCACGTTCATTTAAAGCCGGACGAGCCCCCACGTTCACACATGTCAGGGTCTTACACCTGGCTCGTTATACCTAACACATGTGAGACAAGTACAAGTACAACATGATTGGACTTGAGACACAACGACACGAAGTTCAATGGATTTATTTACAGATCACATGCAATACGATCTAGTTTGGCATGTGATGATCATTACAATACATATATTATACATCAATACACTTACAGACAACCCACAGCTTACAGTCTATCTCACAAGATGTACAAGCACTCGACTTTCGGGCACAGAACTACACAAAGCCTTTCTCTCTCTACACGTCCTGTCTGGTCCGAGTACCCAAGCTGTCTGTCTGTTTCTCGCACAGCGCTTGCCCTCTGTGGATTGGCTTCACGAGGACTGCGTGCTTCTTGCTTTGTCCTTGCCTGACCACTGGCTATCGCGTCAGCCAGCAACCTGCGGGCAGGTAACTAATACTCGCCTGACGGGCGTAACGATGTTACTGCATCCCGGTTGGGGACTATTCGCCTGGCGGGCGTAACGATGTTCCTGCATCTCGGTTGGAGACATTCGAGATTCTGACATGCTCCCCCGGGGCTTCTTCATGAAAGATCTCATCTTTCATGTATACTCTCTATATACATACCGGGTTAATATTTTAACCATGTCAGAATCGACCTTTCTGTTGTTATATACATTGGTTTAGAAATACATAAGAATACATATATTGGCATAGAAATACATAAGAAATGCAAGTTGTATTTTAAGACATGTGGTGTTCAATCTTTACCACTTTCCAAGTTTCATCCTCTCGATGGATGATCACCTGAGTTGCAATATTGACCCAGTCAGATCGGTAGCACCAGCTTCCAAAGCAACTACCTCGCAACCTCTTAAAAAAAGTAATAATATGCTCTTTGTAACAAAAAACATCGGGTAAGACTGTAATACGACTTTATATAAGCCGTATTCAACGCTTCGAGCTTCCTGACCTCATTTGGCCCTGAGCTCTTCCGTCGGTCTACAACGTCGGTAACCCTATACCATGCCCAGTTGATGACTTCTTGGAGTGTTAACAATCTGGCAACACCATGGCTATTTATATACAACACATATTCGAATACATTTCAATTTACCAGCCCTTGGTGTAATAATGTAATAACAATTAAATGAAAGGGACATAATTTCAAAAAATCTTAAATTTAATATATTACAATTATTCCTCTATTTCTCAGCGTCATCGCTTGATGCTTTTCCATACTAGCGAAAAAATGTCGATAGTATGAATAAGTTAATCAAGATATGATTCTAAGATTACACTAGTTGAAAAAATATTAATACACAATTCGTGTATTCGAAATTGATGATTCCTAAATATTTTAGAAGCGTCATACCTTTTTAAGGTTTTGTTTGTCGTCTGCTAATTTTGGACTAAATTAATAAATTATCCGGAAGTACACACGAACAGCTGATGTTGAAAATTCTATAACACACTTGTTCCGGTCTGATGTAACAATTCGGAATGTAAACTGTTCTGATAGTTCATGTGTTCGTTGTTTCTTCTGGATTTCAATTAACTGCAGTGGTGTAAATGTCAAATTTCAGTTCACTCTTTCATACACGGATTAAAATATCACTGGATATGTTCCAATCGCAGATACCACTGATAACTTGGATAGTTCGCTTGAGGTAAGTTCAGAGCGAATGTGGCACTGTTCTTGTCTGTCTGTCTCTCTGTCTATTATTAGAAAGAGCACTTGAAAGATCTTTACATCTTCCCCCAACAATTAACTTGGGTAAATGGAGCGTCTTATTTAATTCATATTCGGCCCCTGCTCCCGTTCCCGTTCCCAAAAAAGACGACCCGACCCGGCTTCGCCCAGTCCCTGGTGGGGAGCATATCATTTAATTCATATTCGGCGGAGGGAGGAGGAGGAGGGAGCAGGAGGGAGGAGGAGGAGACAGAAGGAGGAGACAGGAGGAGGAGGGAGGAGGAGGGATTAGGAGGAGGAGGGAGGAATGAGGGTAGAGGGAGGAGGAGGAGGTAGGAGGAGGTAGGAGGAGGGAGGAGGAGGAAGAGGGAGGAGAAGGGAGGAGGAAGGAGTAGGAGGAGGAATTAGGAGGAGGGAGGAGGAGAGAGGAGGAGGGAGAAGGAGGAAGGAGGAGGAGGGAGGAGGAGGAAGAGCAAGGAGGAGGGAGGAGGTAGGAGGAGGGAGGAGGGGAGAGGAGGAGGTAGAGGGAGGAAGAGGGAGAAGAAGGAGGGAGGAGGAGGAGAAGGAAGAGGGAGAGGATGAGGAGGAGGGAGGAGGCGGAGGGAGAAGGAGGAAGGGGGAGGAGGGAGGAGGAAGAGTGAGAAGGAGGAGGGAGAGGGAGGAAGGAGGAGGGGGAGGAGGAGGGAGAATGAGGAGGGGGGAGGGAAAGGGAGGAGGAAGAGGAGGAGGAGGGAGTAGGAGGAGGGTGGAGGAGGAGGAGAGAGGACGTGGAGGGAGGAGGAGGGAGGAGGTGGGGGAGGAGGATGGAGGAGGAAGAGGGAGAAGGAGGGAGAAGGAGAAGGAGGAGGGAGTAGGAGGGAGGAGGAGGAGGGAGGGAGGAGGAGGAAAGAGGCGGAGGGAGAAGGAGGAAGGAGGAGGGAGGAGGAAAAGTGAGAAGGAGGAGATTGAGGAGGGAGGAGGAGGAGGAGAATGAGGAGGGGAAGGAGGGAAAGGGAGGAGGAAGAGGAGGAGGAGGGAGGAGGAGGAGGGAGGATGTGGAGGGAGGAGGAGAGAGGAGGTGGAGGGAGGAGGAGGAGGAGGGAGGAGTTGGAGGTAGAAGGAGGAGGAGGAAGAGGGAGGAGGATGGAGGATGAGGAGGAAGAGAAGGAAGGAGCAGAGGGAGGAGGAGGGAGGAGGAGGATGGAGGGAGGAGGATGAGGAGGCAAGGAGAAGGAGGAAAGAGGGAGGAGGAAGGAGGGAGGAGGCAGAGGTAGAAGGAGGAAGGAGGAGGAGGGAGGAGGAAGAGTGAGAAGGAGGAGGGAGAGGGAGGAAGGAGGAGGGATGAGGAGGAGGGAGAGGGAGGATGGAGGAGGGAGAATGAGGATGGGGAGGAGGGAAAGGGAGGAGGAAGGGAAGGAGGAGGGAGGACTGAGGAGGGAGGAGGAGGGAGGAGGAGGTGGAGGGAAGGAGGAGGAGGGAGGAGGTGGAGGGAGGAGGAGGAAGAGGGAGAAGGAGGAGGAGGAAGAGGGAGGAGGAGGGATGATAGGAGGGAGGAGGAGAAGGGAGAGGGAGGAGGAGGTGGGAAGAGGAGGGAGGAGGAGGAGAGTGGAGGAGGAGGGAGGATGCGGAGGAAGGAGGAGGAGGGAGAGGGAGGAGGGAGGAGGAAGAGGAAGGAGGAGGAGGGAGGAGGAAGAGGAGGGAGGAGGAGGAGGGAGAAGGAGGAGAGAGTAGGAGGAGGCGGAGGGAGAAGGAGGAAGGAGGAGGAGGGAGGAGGAGGAAGGAATAGGGAGGAGGAAGACGGAGGAGGGAGGAAGAGGTGGGAGAAAGAGGAGAGATGATGAGGAGGTAGAGTGAGGAGGACGAGGGAGGAGGAGAAGGGAGGAGGAGGGAGGAGGATGGAGGAGGAAGAGGGAGAAGGAGGAGGAGGAAGAGGTAGGAGGAGGGAAGAGGATGAGGGAGAAGGAGGCAGGATTTGGAGGAGGGAGTAGGAGGGAGAGGGAGGAGGAGGAGGGAAGAGGAGGGAGGAGAAGGAGGGAGGAGAAGGAGGGAAGAGAAGGAGGGAGGAGGCGGAGGGAGAAGGAGGAGGGAGGAGGAAGAGGGAGAAGGAGGAGGGAGAGGGAGGAAGGAGGATGGGGAGGAGGGAGAGGGAGGAGGAAGAGGAGAAGGAGGAGGGAGGAGGAGGGAGAATGAGGATGGGGAGGAGGGAAAGGTAGGAGGAAGAGGAGGAGGAGGGAGGAGGGAGGAGGAGGAGAGAGTTCACCATTCCGAATTCATACTCGTCTAGGTTCTGTGAATTCGGTCCTTCCATTGATTGTTCTTCCCTTCTACATGACTGTAGATGATTTCCTTACATATAAAAAGATTAATTGTTATTGACATTGCCGTATGACGATTCTGTGTAGTCAGGTCATTTTCTTCGCTTTTCCTAGCGTTGTGGTTCAGGGATTCTTTCATCATCATCATCATATATTTACGTACGTATTTAGGGAGGGGAGGAGGGAGGAAGAGGAAGAAGAAAAAAAAACTACTGACAGTTGGCTGCGCGTAGAATGAGAGGAAGACGTGTAGAAAATTTAATCTCAATCGGATGGACCGTTCGCGAACGCATAAACGACAGACATACAGACAGACATACAGACGGAGATCGCCTTATATATATATATATATATATATATGATCTATATATTAACTATTAACTATCCTCAACCAGCTCACTCTCAAGCCGTTTCTATACTTAGCTATCTTTCTGCGATCAGTAATACTATATATATCTATAATATATATACTATATATATATATATATATATATATATATATTATATATATTATATATATTGCGATCAGTAATTGAACGAATCTATATAAGTAAACAAAGATAAGATATACATCTTTGCTTTTGTGACCGCACAAAGGCTTTCGATAGAGTAAGTCATACCAAGATGGTAGAGATGCTTGCAGACCTACAAATTGATGGGAAAGACTAATAAAAAGCCATATATTGGAAACAACAAGCTGCCATAAGGATTGAGATCGAAATGGGACAATATTAGCCTATTAAGTGTGGTGTGAGACAGGCGTGTGTAATGTCTCCGGATCTTTTTTTCCCTGTACAGTGTAAATATTTTCAGAAATGTAGAAGATATAAAAGGAAACATCATCAGAGGACGAAACATCAATAACATTTGATATGCAGATGATACAGTATTGATTGCAGACAATGGTCAGGATATGCAGCAATTAGTAGAGACTGTTGTTGCACACATTGAACAACTATAGTTATTATTAAATTGTAAAAATGCACAGATTATGGTCGTCACTAGGAAGAACGAAATACCACAATGTAATATACAAGTAAATGGGGATATTCTTCAACAAGTGAATAGGTACAAATATCTTGGAATAGTAATGACATCTGATGGGAGGAACCTTGAAGAAATTAAAACAAGAATCGCCATTGCGAAAGTAGCCTTTAGCAAGATGAAAAATAAACTGACCAATAAAAAGATGTCAATTGAAACGAGAAAAAGAGTGTTGAGGTTCTACATGGAGGCTGCACTTTTATATGGATGTGAAGCTTGGACAATAAACAGTCAAGCTGAAAAACATCTGATGGCTGTGGAAATGTGGTTTCTGAGGCGAAAGAAAAGAATACCATGGGCAGACAGAAAAACCAATGACCAAGTACTACAAGAAACAAATTAAAATCGTAAATTGATTAGAGAAATTAGACGTAGACAGTCAAAGTTTTTTGGACATGTCATGAGAAGAAATCAATTGGAGAACTTGGTGACAACTGGCAAGATCGATGGGAGGAGAACAAGAGGAAGACAGAGAAGTAAATACCTGTATGGCTTGACCACTTGGCATGGTCAAGGCAGGAAATCTGAGCTGATCCACGACTCTGTTGATCGAGTGAAATGGCGAGTCATGACCTCCCACGCTTACAGGCATGGCACAAGATGGATGAATACTTCCCAGGCATTTGAAGCTCTATTCTTGATTCAAGAGGTGTTCTTCTAGATGCATGTTTATTGTTCTTTCGTCTTTGGTTATAGTCATTATCTATATGTTAATTACGCTTATGTTCATGTTATGTTCCATACATGTTCAGACTATTTATATGGTCTTGTAATTTTGATTCTGATATTGCTATTAATGCTTGATCGTCCGGAAATAGGAGTTATTTTATGGCGTTAAGGGGTTGGTTCTTCTGTGTTCTGTTCTTCATGCGATGTTGTTGCGGTCTGACATTGGCTGGTTTCTTTACATATGCTGTTTATATAGGTTATGAATGAGAGGAGATGGGGGTGGGGAGGCGGGCAGGACACAACCTTGTAGGACTCCTGACAACTATATATATATATATATATATATATATATATATATATATATATATATATATATATATATATATATATGCGCGTGCGTTTGTGCGCGTGCGTGTGTGCGCGTGTGTGTATTATATAAAATAAATATGTTAAATAATAAATTTTACCTTTGCCCACGAGTCTGAGCCGGTCTAACCTCTACCATCGTCTCAGCCCCGAGTGTTATTTAGGAGAGACCATTCCCTCCTGGATACGGTCGAAAAGATTGCTTCTCGCACAAGGCGATCCGCACTTTCACCCGTGATGAGAGTGTAAGCTTTAGTCACCCTCTCACTCCTGACATTCAGGAAAGATACAACTACATTTGGTAGGATAATAAAAATAAAGAGACAAGCATAAATATATGGACAATTTAAAAATATAGAGGCAAATGGGAGTATTCTGCATAGATAATATAATGATTTGAAGACAGTGGAGAAGAAAGTGAATGAGGAGAAAGTGAAGCAACACAGTTCATATTGACGAATTCCCTCACTCGCCATAGTGCGCTAGAGATGCTGCCCGTCTTCATAGGAGTATGTTTAATTGCTCTTTCTTCTCCAGTCGGCACCATGTTCATTTCTCAGCACATAACTTTGCTGATTGCTAAACTACGATTCTCCACACATTGCACTACTCACTCGAAACGCCACTCAACATAACAGTAGTAGACACGAACAGTAGTGGACTCAAACGCCAGTTGTAGATTTAGTTGTATATTTTCCTAGACAGACTAAAGTAGACATCCCCAAATGCACAATCAGCTATTCGACAATAATTCTACACCAGAATTATCTAAACGTGTACTATCTAACAGAGTGGCTCAGTGTTGGCCATCACTCATCTTCATAACGTGGTCCGCACTCGACGAAACCACGATCTAGAATGCCCCTTGTCCGGATAACACTTCCTGTTAACTTGGGAAGTGAGTCGCAACGTTTTCACGTTGTGTGAAAAGTATCTACTTTTCACGATCCAGGTGTCCATTTCCTGAACGCTGCCATAACCTTTTGACCTAATCTAATTTAGGTTATGGCATTTTACACCAAGAGAGGAGGAGAAGAGTAACATTTCTGGATGTTTTCTTTTCACAGTGTGGCCCACACCACCCGTTTGTGAACCAATGAAGCTTGGCAGGAAAAACCTGTCTCTAGAGCTGACATGACTTCGTCCAACGTGTACCCTGAGTTTTCAGCTGTGATTAACAGGATAGGGGTATGTTTGTTCATTTCCGTGAAATCTACTCAACTAGTCTTTACACGACATCTAATTCAACTAGTCTGTACGCAACATCTATTCAATTAGTCTGTACGCAACATCTGTTCAACTAGTCTGTACGCAACTTCTATTCAATTAGTCTGTACACAACATTTATTCAACTAGTCTGTACACATCTATTCGAGTTGTCTGGTTACAACATCTATTCAACTAATCTGTACACAACATCTTTTCAACTAGTATGTACATAACATCTATTCAACTAGTCTGTACACAACATCTATTCAACTAGTCTGCACACAACATCTATTGAACTAGTCTGTACACAACATCTATTAGAAGAATACGAATCAGCCACTAGAAGTCGACGTTGCCGTAACGATAAGGGCATTCGCTAGTAAACTTCAGGTGCGGTGATGGAGAGGTAAGGGTTTAATCCCTTTAATCGGCATTAAGTTGGACTAACTTTGACTTCTCTTTCAGAAACGTCTGGTATGCCGGGCGAGGCGGTGCCAGGAGTATGGACTCCTGAGGGACATTCTTTGCCCCTTCCCTAGCAGGCAGGCTGTACTAGGGTGACCGATTATATCATGCCTTCATATCAAGTCAACTATGGTAAATAAAAAGAATTATCGCCGAAGCAACAGAGTACGTGCTTTGCGCTCGATAACTATGACAACAGCCAGTGGAGAGAGAATGAAGGGGATGAGAAGAGGTAGAGGAGAGAGGGAAATGATAAGGAAGAAGAGGGCTGGAGCCAAAAGGGAAGAAGGAAAATGGATCGTTTGGGACTCAAAAATGTACGGGTTGGGTACTGGAATTGCTGTAGTGCAAAGCAACGAGGACCAATACAGTAGAATCTGGTCTACCATTTTGATGTCCTGATGTTACAAGAACTGAATACAAACTCTTTTAAGTGCCCTGGCTATACACGTTACATTAACCCAACCGGGCATGGAAGAAATGGGCAGGCTCTGATGGTCAAGGATTGTTTAAAGCATTCGATACTGGATATGAGTGGGTAGAGTCAGGAGTGTAAAGAGATGCAGGGAATGCGGATAAAAATCAGCCGATACAGTTTGAACCTGATAAATATATATGTAAGTGGGGAATCTTGCATACGCAGAGAGTGTTGGGACTGATTGAAAGGTTCAGTGGATACCCCTGGTAGCAGGTATCTGATATGTGGTGACTTCATTGCCCGTGCCAAGGGAAGGGACAGGTCGGGAGAGAACAGACAGGGTACAGCTCTTGTTGAAGCCTTGCTTGAGGCGGATATTGTCTGTCTAAAAGACGGGACACTCACTGGGCTAGCAATGAGACCGGGGAACCCCGACATGGCCATCGACTTGGCGCTTGTATCCCAAGAGGCGGCATCAGATATAAAATGGAGCTTCCCTGGAGACCATGGAAGTAACCACCTCCCCTGTTCTGTGCTGATACCTAAGCCCAGCACAGTTAGGGCTATAAGAGCCCGTAGGACATTCAGTTATGATTGCGACCACTCTTCGCTCTTGGGTTGCCTTTTATCACAGTGATGATCAAATCAAATCAAATCAAATCAACTTTATTTTAAAAGGGTCACAAATTCGGCACGCAGGCCCGTCTTACATCCGGCCCTTCCAATCACTAGTCTTTCGTTCATCAAGAGCATTACACATATATATAGGAAGAAAAATAAACATTGTGAAATGAATGTTGTAAACATAAACAAGGCAAATTACCATGTTATGAGGCCCATCTTCCACCTACTCATACATCACCCCACCCACACACACACACACACACCCACCTACACACACACGCGCACACACCAAGGGACAAATACATACCCCACCAAGCGACCCATCCTCCTCACGCACATCCCCCACCGACACACACTGCACTCACCTGTTCCCCCCAACCAAAACACACTCGCCACCCACAAACATTCTCCCACCAACCCACACATCCCACGCCCACACACATACACATCCTAACCAAAACATCCTCTCCCCACCCACACCTCCAACCACCCATCCCTCAGCCACATCTCCATCGACCACATATTCCCCACCCACGCACACAATCCCCCACCAACCCACACATCGCACATCCACTCACATCCCCAAACCATATACACACATCCCCACCAACTGACATCTTCCTACGCACACACACACACATAGATCTCCCTAACCACCCATACATCCCCAATCCATTGACACACACCCCACCACCCACACATACATCCTCCACCCACCCACACATGCCCTAACCCAATCCACCACCTCACACATCCCCCACCCGCACATAACATACATCCCCTACCACGCAATATTCCCAACCCACGCACCGCACATACACATATCCCTCACCAACACATCCCACACCCACATATCACCACACATCCCCACCTACACACCACACACATATCCCACACCCACATAATATTCCCACCCACACTCACACAGATACCCTTACCCATCCACCCCACATACCCCCACCCACACATCACAAAAATCCCCCTCCCAAACACAATACCCCACCCACACAATTTCCCCAACCAACACACCACACACCTCTCCCCACCCATACACGCATTCCCCACCCATCCACCAACACACACTCACTCAAGCACACTTCCTCCACTACGCACCCACACACCCCCATCCCCAACCAACCATCTCTCAATTACAATAACCCTACCCACACACATCCTCCACCCACTCACACATCCCACCTCGACACATACACATCCCTCACCCACCTACACATCTAAACCACCAAGAAGAATTTTCACACAACAGCCATGGTGGACACCAGTGGTGGAGAATTGATGGAGGGAAAAGAGGGCGACCATAAGGAATTGGCAGAGGGTGCGGAGAGCAACCAATTCGGTTGACACAGAATTGGAGAAGGGTGAAAATATACAGAAGTAAAGGTGCAGGATTCCAAAATCCAGGCAGCAGAGGCAAAAAGGATTAATTGGGAACAGTTCATCAATGAAGTCGGTGGGGATGTTACATTGAGTACATTCTGGAGGCTGCACAGGCAGTTGAAGAGACAGGCGATAACTGGTACACATGGTACGGTTTATGATGAAAATAACTGAACTATGACAACTGACAAGGACAAAGGGGAGACTTTTCTTTCACGATTTTTAAAAAGACGGATCGGCAAGATAGAGCTATTAGAGATAACATCAGAGAAGCCTTGTCACGGGTCACTAGGAAGGAGGACAGTGAGATTAAGGTGGAGGATATTAGACGGGTACTGAAGCGGGCTAAGAACACAGCGCCAGGTCCGGATGGGGTGAGGTACTCCCATATGCGTAACTGTCAACGTCTCAGAAGATGGGTTCAGAAAGGCAGATGGTGCGAGCACAGATGAGGCTTAAACGCATAAACATATTAGGCATATTTATTTACAAACCTCATCATTTAAATATCACAAGATTACTAAAGTATTATATAAACTAATCAATATCACCCCAATACTGGCTCTCGCATCAATTCTCTCAATATTCTCACACGATCCTCGCGCTCTTATCACAGCTAAGCGCACTCGTATCAAGCTTAGCACACAAACACACTTCTAGTAGCGGTCACATTCATTTGCACTGAAGTCTAAGTGTAAGTTTATTCTGTCTCTCCACTCAGTCATGTATCCTCTTTCAGTCGTGTCCAAACGCCCGTCTGACTTCTCCTCTACCGTCCGGTGGTCACGAGCTACTGGGCCCTCGTGCAATCCACGGGAAGTCGTACTGTCACAACTGTCTCGCACTCGCCTGGTTGGGGCTAGGCCTACTGCGTAATTCTGTCAGAGGTGAACCTGTCACTCAAGGGTACAGTCCTGTCTCTACTGTCCTAAGCTTCTAGACTGTTCTACCCCCTTACTCACCCCATGAGTAGTGAAGTAGGTGAAGGAGGCACACAATTATAGGCGTAGGGGGGATGGATAGGAGGGGTGGAAATCGTGGTGGTAAAAAAAAGGATGGGAAGGCTGAAAGTGGGTCGTGAAATTTTTGGTGGCTGAAAAAGTGGCGGGTGTGTGTGGGAAAATCTGGAAGGTAGTATTGGGAAGTTATACGTCGACGAAGTGTGGGAAAATCTCGGGCGGGTGTGACGGTTCATAACAGAACGGGGTGTATGAGGGATGGGAAAAAGTCATTAAGTAACGGGTTGTAAAAACGTTGGTAAGTGGTGTGTTAAAATATTTTGAACTGTTAGCACATTGGTGGTGTACATTAGTACGAATAGAAGGAATAGGTGCGGTGGCGATAGTAGTAATAGTGGGTATGTGTTAGTGAAATTTGTTGATAAGGGTGGTTATTAGTGCTATGTAGATGTTCATAGTAGCTTGTTCACTACCATAACACGTGTTACAAATGAAACCTTGAAAGCTAAAGATCTTTGATTGTAATGGATATGGTGTAGTGTAATTCAGTGTTAAGGGGTGGGTACCAGGTATTAGTGGCCAAGCAGTGGTCAAGCAGTGGTCAAGTGGTCGAATATTCACTTAAATTGTAGGGGAAAGGAAGTATGGTGATATGGTGATGATAAAAGACTCGAAATGTGGTGGCCAAGCAGTGGTCAACCAGTGGTCAAGTGAGGAAATTTTAGGAAAAAGTATTTGTAATGATATGGTTATGATCAAAGGGTACTAACGCAGTGGTCAAGCAGTGGTCAAGCAGTGGTCAAGCAATGGTCAAGTGAGGAAATTTTAGGAAAAAGTATTTGTAATGATATGGTTATGATCAAAGGGTACTAACGCAGTGGTCAAGCAGTGGTCAAGCAATGGTCAAGTTGTCAAGTGAGGAAATTTTAGGGAAAAGTAGTTGTAATGATATGGTGATGATCAAAGGGTGATAACGCAGTGGTCAAGCAGTGGTCAAGCAATGGTCAAGTGGTCAAGTGAGGAAATTTTAGGGAAAAGTAGGTGTAATGTCATGGTGATGATCAAGAGATGATAAATTAGTGGTCAAGTAGTGGTTAAGTGGTCGAGTGACCACTTAAATTGTAGGGGAAAGTACGTGTAGTGCAACGGTGGTGGGTAAAGTGAGGAGGAATCGGTAGTAGTGATAATAGTACTACCAATATTAGTTGTAGCGATAGCAATAGTAGTTGGTGCCTTGTTAGAGATACATGTCTCTTTGGGGGGGGGTGTAAAAATCATACAAACACAAAGAGGGTCACACAAACACACATTCATAGGGACAAGACACAAACACACACATACAGACATTCAAGGACAGACATCTCATACCATTACTAATGTCATCACAATTATACACAACCACGTACATACACAACTGCACGTACACACATACATCAACTACACAAATACACATCCATAAACAACCACTCACGTACAGACACAAAACACAAGTACACACAGACAGACACACTAACCCATACACACTTGATACACTTGTACATACAGACATCACGAGTGCAGACACTCTTACACAAAAGAAGCAAAACACACCCATCTCCTATCATTACTACTATTACCACAACAAGTACACACAGACGTCAACTACACAAGTACACACAGCTGTACAGACAGGAACGCATACACTTCTACATACAGACAAATACAGACATCCCACGTACAGACACAGGAACACACACATAAACAAATACACAACCACACACACAAACACAAAGACAACCAAGCACACACACTTGATACACACACACAAACACAAAGACAACCAAGCACACACACTAGATACACACAAATACAAACACACGTACAGACACACATATCCTCTTCCTGGCCCACAAGAATATCACAAACTACACAAAGTGCATACCCTTTTCGTTAACGAACGCGGATGTCCGAGAAACCCCTACGTCATCACCGCCATATGCAAACGTCATTAAGTGGTAGCGTGAGTCATCGGTCACATGAATGCGTGTGGTGGCATGAGAAAAGCCTGCCTACAAAATTGCCACGTCAGCTATACAGTGTCGTGTGCAGAACCAGTGTATAAAATAGACGGCGTCTCCTCACTTGCTCTATACCAGTTCACGTGGTGACTTGGCTAACCTTCGCTACAGAGGTATTTGTGAAACACGATGGTGTAAGACGCTTAGTGTAGTGACCAGATATTGTTCACGTGCTGCCTTGACTAGCTACAGAGGTATTTGTGAATCAGGTTGTGTGAGTCGCTTAGCCTTATTCGTGTCCTCGGCATCTGCTTGTTGATAAAACAGTGAAATATATATTGTTGTGTATACACCAGACCTTTTTTGCGGTTGTAAGAAAAACAAGTGTGGAATACAGTTGTGTGAGTTATTCACATACCACCAAGTTTATCAATATGGCCACCAAAGCTACTTTCGTGTGTTCAGTGTGCGACAAAGACTTCCGTGATAACTATAACCTTACTCGCCACATTCACGGTACGGAAGATCAACCACACTCATGTCATATCTGTGGAAAACTTTTCAATAGAAAAGGCAATCTACACAGACACATACGAACACAGCATCAGCCACCTATGAATACATCAGAACCAATTACTTCAACACAAGAGACGACTGTGACGGGATGAGTCTAGATCACTATGCGAATACCACCAATATTACGTTAGCTGAATTACTATTTACATTCTGGATTCAGTACAGCAGCTAAATTACTAATAATGACGTCAGAATGACTACACAGACATTTTATGCACTAAAACTACACAGTACATTGGGGACAGGTGTATTTTCACGTCATCTATTCAAATGATGTCACAAGGGAAATCCCCTGTCTTCAACCCTTATTAATACCAAGTCTAAGGACTGGGGACATAGGTCCGTCACTCCCTAGCAACGGGAATACAGCGATATGCTAATAGTACTGCTGCACCGGAAATTGTGACTAACAACTTCCGTCCGGTTCACAACGACCATAGCTGCTGTGCTAAGCAGACCTTACATGAAGTGAGCTGCCATATCCAATTGCATCCTTGGTAGATTATACCAAAACCTACCTTAAGTGCTGCACTAAGACTGGGGGTGAGTGTAGTAACATAATAATTATGATTATAGTAAGGAGTGTGTACACATTTATATTCTGATATTGGGAAAACACAAACTTTCCCGATCATATATATATATATATTTATGAAACATGGGATTTGAAATGGGAGATATTGAGAGAAAACATGTGGGGCCTAGATATATATATAGATATATTGATAGATAAAATATATATATATATATATATATATATATATAATGTATAAACCTTACTGACTATTTTCATATGCATTTTGTGAATGTATTTACGTGTATATTTTGTTGAAAATATGATATGATTTTGCCATGTGGGCAGAAGTGGAAGAGGCATGTGGATCATGATTCTCACATGCCAGCAATATTACTAGGCGATTTATATTCAAACATAAATGTGCTTACCTCTGATTCACCGCCATGCCGAACTACCCGACACTGACGGTCATAAGTTCAAAGCAAATACCATGTGGTGAGGAATCAGAATTTGGGGAGTAAATAACTCAACAAGGGATAACTGAGACATCCTAAAGCCCAATGCCTGGAATATCTCAGCCCCCTTGCTTGCCTGCTGGCCTTCTTCTGATCTTTTAGCTCGTATATTCTGTGGGGTATACCTCACGACTTCATGGCGACACTTGATTGCTTTATGCCTAATGACTGATGTGGGATTAGGTTGAATTATTGTTGGCCTTTCCTTAGCTATCTAGGGAACCATCCTGGCTGCCCAGGACTTCCTCACCATGGTGTTAAGGAATACACCAGTAATTCTTACATATGAGTCACTTCAAGTTTTACAACCATGTACATTTTGTAATGTCTTTTTCAAACAAAGATTTGTCTACTGGTTTTACCCCAATGGACCATTTGGTCTTAGGATATGTCCACTTCTGGACCCTTTGTCACTTTGTATCACCATGTCATACAACGTATAGCCAAGCTGATAAGAGCTATTGGCCTTTTGTTTTTGATACAGAATAGCAGAGAGGAACTATGTTTTGTTCCTATTCTGCATCTGACACATACACAACAGACACACACCACCAGCACTCAGACACATTGCTATTGTCAAGACACTAAGGAGTCTGCAACTGTTTGTTTGATTTAAGGAGCCTCGCTGCTGATACTACTGACACCTAACTGGTCCGGTTACCGAAACTTTGAGCCACAAACTAGTGGAGACGGAACCTGGAATCCGGAGGAGCATCGTACACCTGTCGAATGCCAGGGTCGACTCCAAGACATAATCCAACCGAAAGCCAGCACTATTCCGAAACGAGATCAGATTATCTCAGGTGACTCTGTGTCTACATGTGTTCTGAGTGTGTCACGGTCTGGATGGTGTGAATGATGATATGCGATCTAGCTAAGCATCAGAAAACTGTTTTATTTTTGTACCTGTAACATAATTGTAACTGTCATAGTTCACCACTTGAACGACAATTTTCATTATCTCTTTTACTATTAAAGAGTATTATTGTTTTATACTTGTACCAACGTACTCCCCTCGTGATCATTTGAACGCAAGGCGTGCGCGTGAGTGCGTGAAAGTATTTAAAACAGGGGGCTTCATCAAATGACGAAGGATCACCGACAGATAAACTAGACATTCGTGTTAGGTCTTCCTACATACACAAGTGTTCTTCACCTTCTGCCTTTGTCTACCAAGTGAATCCCAGTCTCTCCTATCGGGACCATCCCTTTAGACATTCTGATAACGAGCCATACTTTCTAGAGACTGTCGGCAAACTCTTGGATAGGGATTTCTGTCTATTTCAATAGAATTACCCTAACGGTCGGTGACAACGACAGCACCACATGTATATTTACGCTATCCTCGTAGTGTAAGTCAAGTACCAGACCGCCACCACTGTGCCTTCAATGATAACCTTACCCGCCACAATGGGATCATTCACAATAATGAAATATATCCCTGTCAGTTACGTGACAATCTATACAATTCGAACCTACAACGGTACTTACAAACACATCACCAGACATCACGAGAAAGGACTACACCCTTAGACACCCCGTACCTGACAACACATCTACTCATAGTAGCAGAGGATATTCAACCAAATGATAGGGACAGCTTGGCAGCCCTTAAGGCGTACTGCAAGGACCTGTCGCTTATGCTACCCAATCAAGTGGTAGTATTAGAAAAAAAGTGTCGACCACCGCTACCGGGTGGTTTTGGTATGAGACCTTTATAAAAAGAAGTATTCAGATACCTTGTATGATATCTCAGGTGTGATGACTTCGACAACAACAGTGTTGTTTTTGATAGTCAACCAAGCTATATCAGACAACTGTATACTCAAGAATGAAGATCACTAAACCAGAAGCAAATTGTGTTGAATCAAAAACTTCACCAACCATGCATGTCATTGATTTTGTTCTTATGATATATCACTAAACTGTTTTGATTAATATATTGTGAAAACACATATTTTGGTGATAAAAATATTGAAACCAAGTTTTTTGTTTGTTGATTTTCTTTAGTGGTTTGTTTTCACGACGTTGTCTATTTTTTTTCTTGTCGGAACAGAGCTTACATTACCAGACATGAACAAAGTAAGGAGGAAAGTTATGGCAAATACAGAAATAATTCAGTCAAATGTATAAAAATTAGGAGTTAACCAAGTATGAAAAACGATCGCCTAAAGAGAGAAATATCTCAACCACACTTATGAAATGTGGGAGTTACCGAAACGGAAAAAAATCTTGGCCAGATAGGAAAATTTGTTAAGCAAATAGGAAAAAATACACCATTCAAGTTTATGAAAAGTCGGAAACTTTGGTTCCTAAATGAGAAAGATGTCGGCCAAATACAGATATAACTCTTCCAAACTTATAAAATGTAGGAGTTAACCGAAATGGGGAAAATGTTGACCAAAATACGAAATGTCTCGACCAAACATGTAAAAAATTTATTAGCCGAATGGGAAAAAAATATTACCCAAGCAAAGAAATATCGTATACAAACTTACAAATACCTAGTCCAAACGTATAAACATTATAAAAATAACCAAAGGGGAAAATTATTGACAAAGTAAAGAAATATATCAACCAATCTTATACATCTTTCGATCAAACTATTAAAAAAATAGGAAAAATATTGGCCAAGGTATGAAATATCTCGACTAAACTTACAAAAAGTAGGGGAAAATGTCGACCAAAGTAAGAAAATTGCTTAGCCAAAGATGAAAAACTAGTGGCCCAGTAAAGAAATATCGCATCCAAATTTTATAAAATGTATGAAAATGTGTCATCCAACGGTGAAAACTATTGACCAAGTAAAAACATTTCTTGTCCAAACTCATAAAAAAGTAGGCAAATTTCTTAGTCAAAGGCGAAAAGGTCAAACTTATAAAATATAGGAAAAAATAGCCAAATTGACAAAACCTTTGACCAAAGTTATAAATCCAACCTTATAAACATTATAAAAATAATCAGATATTTAAAAAAATATTGACCAAGTAAAGACATATTAAACTTGGCAGCATAACTTATGAAAAGAAAATCTGTCAGCCAAAATAAGAAATAGGTATGGAAAAGTATGTCGACAAAACTAAGAAAAAAATGTGTTACCAATATTACGAAAAAAATTTAACTTCAGTAGTCAAACGTGTCTTGAACTTTTATCTGAGAAGACATTTCACAATACATAATCATCAACATCACCACTTTCCTTATTTTACATTACCGAAGAGCTTCACCGTATCTGCTACAGCAACCATAATATCCCAAATGTGGGATCTATTAAATAATACGTAATAGAATGAGATACACCAAGACAACAAGAACATATCATACAAAACAACTCACAAACCAGACTTAGAACTAAAACTCACTACCATATCAGATGAACCTCCCACCCAACAACTACTACTAGAACACAAACATATCATAATAGAAATCATAATGAAACGAAACACATGACACACAGAGCTTACCTTAGTAGACAAAACACATGGACTCAAGCAAATTTTGCTTCTTGCACTGTAGAATTCTACCAACACTTCTTTTCCTGTCACCAAACCGAAACGTCTACCAAGAACACAACCACTGGCATTTGTCCAACATAATATCCAAATAAACATGTTGTATACACAACAATATATATTTCACTGTTTTAGCAACAAGCAGATGCCGAGGACACGAATAAGGCTAAGCGACTCACACTAACCTGATTCACAAATACCTCTGTAGCTAGTCAAGGCAGCACGTGAACAATATCTGGTCACTACACTAAGCGACTTACACCATCGTGTTTCACAACTACCTCTGTAGCGAAGGTTAGCCAAGTCACCACGTGAACTGGTGTAGAGCAAGTGAGGAGACGCCGTCTATTTTATACAATGGTTCTGCACACGACACTATATAGCTGACGTTGCAGTTTTGTAGACAGGCTGTTCTCATGCCACCGCCCGCCTTCACGTGACCGATGACTCACGCTACCACTTAATGACGTTTGCATATGGCGGTGATAACGTTAGGGTTGTCTCGGACATCCGCGTTCGTTACCAAAAAAAGGTATGAGCTTTGTGTAGTTTGTGATATTCTTGTGGTCCAAGAAGAGGATATTGGTGTCTGTATGTACGTGTTTGTACGTGTGTATTTGTGTCTGTATTTGTCTTTCTGTGTGTGTATTTATGGTGTCTGTATGTGTACTTGTCTGTACGTGTGTGGTTGTGTGTGTACTTGTGTGTATCAAGTGTGTTTGGGTGAGTGTGTCTGTCTGCGCTCGTGTTGTCTGTATGTACAAGTGTATCAAGTGTGTATGGGTGAGTGTGTCTGTCTGCACTCGTGATGACCATGTCTGTACTTGGGTGTGGTTGCTTGTTTGTACGTGTGTGGTTGTGTATAGTTGTGATGACAGTAGTAATGATAGGAGATGGGTGTTTGTGTTTGTACGTGTGTGTGTGTCCTTGTTTGCTTCTTTGTGTTCTTGTGTCTGTACTTGCGATGTCTGTATGTACAAGTGTCTGTATGTATGTATGTGTATTTGTGTGACCATCTTTGTGTTTGTGTGATTTTGACACACCCCCTCCCCCCAAAAAAGAGACTGGAATCTCTAACAATGCACCAGCTAATACTGTTGTCGTTACACCTAATATTGGTAGTACTATTATCACTACTACTGATTCCTCCTCACTTTACCCACCTCCATTGCACTACATGTACTTTCCACTACAATTTAAGTCGTCACTCGCCCACTTGACCACTACTTGACTACGTCATCGATCACTTTATCCACCACCGTTGCACTACACGTACTTTCCCCTACTATTTAAGTGGTCACTCGCCCACTTGACCACTGCTTGACCACGTCATCGATCACTTTAACCACTACCATAATCTTACGCACATCATCCTCTACAATTTAAGTGGTCACTCGACCACTTGACCACTACTTGACCACTGGTTTACCATTACTTGACCACTAATTTATCATCTCATGATCATCACAATGTCATTACATCTACTTTTCCCTAAAATTTCCTCACTTGACCATTGCTTGCCCACTGCTTGACCACTGCATTACCACCGTTTGATCATCACCATATCATTACAACTACTTTTCCCTAAAATTTCCTCACTTCACACACTACATGACCATTGCTTGACCACCGCATTACGAGTCTTTTATCACCACCATATCACCACACGTCCTTTCCCCTACAATTGAAGTGAATATTAGACTACTTGACCCCTACTTGACCATCTGTTAACCACTAATACCTGGTACCCACCCCTTAACACTGAATGACACTACACCATATCCATTACAATCAACGATCTTTAGCTTTCAAGGTTTAATTTGTAACACGTGTGATGCTAGTGAATAAGCTACTATGAACATCTACATAGCACTAATAACCACCATTATCAACTAATTTCACTAAGCCATACCCACTACTATCGCCACCGCACCTATTCCTTCTATTCCTATACCGCCAATGTGCTAACAGTTCAAAATATTTAACAAACCAATCACCCACGTTTTTACAACCCGTTACTTAATTACTTTTCCCCACCCCTCATACACCCCGTTCTGTTATGAACCGTCACACCCGCCAAAGATTTTCCCACACTTCCCCGACCAAAAATAAATTTAGAACTTCCCGGTACTAACTTCCAGATTTTCCACACACACCCGCCACTTTTTCATCCACCAAAAATTTCACGACCCACTTTCATCCTCCTTTTTTTACCACCACCATTTCCACCCCTCCTATTTCCATCCCTCCTACGCTTATAATTGTGTGCCTCCTTCACCTACTTCACTACTCCCATGTCCCTATGTCTGTCCTCTGTCCTCTGTTATGTCCTGTCAGGACCTTGACATAAGCATCAATACGGTTGAAATACCCCACGACTGCCTGCATAGCCACATGGTCCCACTCCTAAAGCCAGTTAAGGATCACTCCAGACTTAATGGATATCGAATCATAACCTTGCAAAAACGTATGGCAAAGTCCTCAAAAAGATAGTAGCACGCAGGCTCCAGCGGCATTTGGAAAGTCGTAATCTGCTTCCCCAGGGACCCGGGAGTTACCGGTCTTGGAAGGACACCTGGGCCAAAACTTTTGGATTTGGTGTCTACGAGGGCTTCCAGTATAAAAAAGAGACAGTGTCGGTAGCTCTTGACCTCGGAATATGCGTATAACAGGGTCAGGTATGATCGATTGATATATACACACTGTTGGACATGGAGGTCTGCCCTTGCCTTGTTAGATGAGTTGCGACGGTCCTTTATGAGCGTAAGGTTGCACTGCCCATGGGTTCCTGGACTTCTGACCCTTGTACTATTACACCTGGGTTGCCACAGGGATCTGCCTTGTACCCGGTGCTTTTTAATGTCTACACCAGCAAAATCGCAGCTATTGAGACACCAGGTGTGGGTAGAATCTTGACATTTGCAGATGATGTGCTGGTGTACAGACATGGCAGAGACAGGGCCAGTTTGGTGAAAGACTTACAGGTGGCAGTAAATAGGGTGGCAGAGTGGTGCAGGGACGCAGGGGCCTTTATACACCCAGACAAGGCATCGGTTGTGTGGTAATCCCTGAAAACCGGACTGTCAAAGCAGATGTCACAGATATTATGTTGAATGGATGTCCTCTTAGTCGAGAGAGTAAATGGAAGTAATTGGGTATCACCTTTGACAGGTGTTTGTCTTTTAAGGATCATGTGGAGGCTTTGGTGGTTAAGGGTGGTTGGAGACTTAATGCATTGAGGGCTATGGCAGCAACCGGGGTAGATCAGAGGTTGCTGTACATGCTCTTTCGGCAGTTAATAAGTTCTGTCATTGAGTATGGCTTGGGGCTGCTGATAGTATCAAAGAGCCAGCTTGAAAGCTTGGATCGCATACAGAATGCTGTCATGCGGTTAATCCTGGGGTGCATAAAGGACACACCATTTATATGCACGAGGCACATCCTGGCGCTACCAACGATGATAGATAGGCATAGGGTACTTCAGGCCAAATGGTACCTGAGAGTTGCTGCAGACAGGGATCACCCGCTGCATGCAGCAATGGATATGGTAAAGGGTCATAGACTAAGATGAGGCAGGTCCTGGATAGGCACAGACAGAACTTTCTATACGTCAGATGTGTGATACAGAGACCATCAATGGTGAAAGAGAGTCCAGAAGACATGACGGACTGGCATAATGTAATTATAACACTGGTCGTTAGCGCAGAGAATGGCCAGCGGGCCGCACTGAGTTTGATGTGAAAGAGCTGATCCAGAGTAACACACATCAAGATGACATATTAATCTACACCGATGGGTCAGTGGTGAGAAACAGACATAGTGGTTGGGTCTTTATTACAAATGCTAATGGACGGGTCTTGAAAAAGGAGAGTCTGGCATATGAGACTACGACCTCCAGCATGAGAATGGAGGTGGAGGCAGTAACAGCGGCATTCCGTTGGCCAGAGGAGACTACTGCAACACACGTTGTATTCATTACGGATTCAAAGAGTATGCTTAGTAAATTGGAGAAAGGAATATTTCGTGTGGCTATCGTCGCCTCAGAGGACACGGATTGTGACAATTATATGGATATTTTGCCCTGGACATGCGGGGGTGCTGGGGGAATTAACAGGAAGATAGGCTAGCAGGGAATGCACGCCGTGGTGGTAGATTGCCTGTGGACAAGTGGGAGGTTGTCGTGCGATTGTGGGACCAGGTGGAGAAGGCGGAGGAACAGATTGAGAACCCATATGTGGAAAGCATGAGATTGCGGGGGATCGGCAGGGGTTCTGGAAGAATATCAAAACTGAGAGGGAAGACCAGGAGAACTTTTAATCAGATAGCGGTGGGAAAGATTAAAGATTAGTAGTATGACTCTTCGCTGGCTGTTGAACGAGGGGACGGAGCACGTATGGAAATGTCCTGAGTGCAGTGATGTCGGTTCTTCACTCAACTCAACTCAACGCTTTCAGAAAGCTTCTTAGTCTTTCTACGAGCAGTATAAGGGCAGAAAGTCAAATGGCTTGGCCATGTAACAAGGTTACCAACTAACAGTATACCACAACAAGCAATGATGCACATACCAAATGGAAGCAAAAGAAGAGGCCGACCACGTAAACGATGGACACAGAACACAACAGAGTCCATGGGAATCTCGATACACGACGCCCACAAACGGGCACTCTCCCGCTGTTTATATGTCACCTCGACACTGCAGGGTACAGGAGGAGCAAAATGCGATGGGTTGAGATCAGATCAGAAAGCAACGGTAAACCACTTAACTTAAAACTGCATAGAAACATCAAGCTGAGGTTGAGCTTGATTGTAACGGCCTCCAAACGTCATACAACATGTCCATTTAGTCAAATTAGACACGGTAACAATTAAAAGTGTTTACTGTACTTTTGTTTTTTAATTAAAAATTCGTAATCTCGCTGTGAGCTCAAGTGTAGTCCATACACGTGCCTGTCGTAAGTCTTTCTTACTTACTTTAGTGTCGTCCTTGGAGTGATGAGAATCAACACCACATTTTTATTACCCAATATTGTTATCTTAGAGAAACCACCAGACTCCGTCCATACACTCCATTAGTCTGTCGACACCTCTTTCTTACTCTCACTCACCCTTCGATCATGCCCCCTCTCACTCTTCCCCAACATAGCATACTCCACAACTCTAGCTTTAACAAATAAATACAAAATAATTTATTAAGCAAAGAGTATAGGTGTGAGAAGTGTGTGTGTGTAATGTGTAGAATGTGTGTCGAATATTCTAGTGGGTGCGGAGTTAGACCAAGTAGCTGAAGAGCCCAGCACGATCATCCCAGAAAGGATCACACCACATCTTCATTCAGTCCACGATGACCTCACCAAGGCATGAATCCATCCTGCTAGATGTCGACTTCCACCGGGGCTGTTTGATCACTCAAAAGAACTAGTCACAGTCTTACCCTGAATCCTGCCTGGATCACACACCGTTATTATATGTCCCTATTGTTCTGCGACTTATAACATCCTTGTCTAGTGAGGACACGAAAATACTGTTCTTTGAAATAAATGTACTTCCTGTCTCAAGTGTCTACTGTTCACACGACCATTGTTATAATAACTTCCTATTAGGTTCATACTGTTCTATTCCCATGTCATGTGGAAAAACCGTACCTATTAGTCTTTTCAACTGTCGTGTGACAACATAATACCCACTTTACTTTCCCATGTGGTGTAAAAAAAATCACTTTCTATTGTTCTGTTCCATAGTGATGTTTGTAACATTAATCTGACGATTGGTCCTTCTCCAAAATGATGCGGAGATAACAATCTCTAGTAGTCTGTTAACGTGTGACGTTTAATAAACATTCTTACGATTGTTCCTTCAAACCCTTTTCATCATGGGCTAAGTGCAAACTTTGCTGACTAACTGCCCGCACTAAGGTCTCCATTCTCATTGACTTGGGTGACCTAAGGGAACCTGTAAAAGAGATAACAATACACTTGGTGAGAGCATCTGTCCCTAACCTCCATTGGATGGGGGTAGGTTGACATCCTCACTCAGATACATGACAGTGAACCAACGCTGTCATGGGCATAGGAGTTCTTCACTCCGGTCTGCGGTGGGTTAAGACCAGGACAGAGCAAAATGTAAAGTGTAGACCCCCAGCAGACCTCACTGGAAGATCCCACCATTGGACATTCTCCCCATCCCCAATCTCCCCAAATATCATCCCATTTCACTATTCCCCATCAGCGGAGCCACCTGCCTTCTTACACTAGTTAATCTTAACAATGTGACTGCCTATTGTCGCTGATATTCCTTGACTACCCAACCACAATGCAACAACACAATGTTATAGTTCTAAACTATCAAACACTAGATTATTCCTATATTAGTTACATCTAAATGCGATTTAGGAAATAACTTATGAACACTCAGCTCTATTATGAATCGACTCTATAATGCCATGAAAGACACCTGTTCCTCAACTTGAATTGATACAGAACACGCTAGAATCTTTTCGATATTAAAACAGAGCCAGCTAACACGTCTGCCGACGTCAACTGTTTGAGCTACACTAGCCAAAAACAAATCATGTTTTTTTTAATTTTCACCAAGAGCCTTGAATTGTTCACGTGACGTTCCCTTTGATGTCAATACATCAGATGGTCAGCGGCAGATAATCCATTTCAGAAAAAGATCTTATCTCCCTTGTTTAATAACACAGCCAGCGTCTGTCTTTGATTCCTAACCAACATTCGTCGGTACATTAACCTTGACATATTTTCTGTCTACCCAAGACTTCTCAAGGTCAGTGGTATCTTTGATCTAACTGGTAAACAACTGCAGCTGCAAATCATACCGTCCTTGTTGTTTTTGACATCGGATTGTAACTTGAATCCAACTTGTTTTTCTCTGTCTGTGTCAAAGCAGTTGTGGCCTTGAAAACAGGCTGTTTAATCAGAATCCGTATATTGTCATCAGCTGGTTAATCACGGTGTTTTTTCCGTGACAGTGCCACTACATTTAGTACACTAGACTATTTTTTTGCAAGTGGATACCTTTCCCTATTGCCAATGTCCCTTGCAATTACGCGAACGTACTCCGACTTCAGAGGTACTTGTAATTTACGTCCCCAAGTCAAGGACAAACAGTTAAAATTTTAGTCCAACTAACCGGCTTAGGGTTTGTCCCCGCTACCTCTGCATTAGCATGCTGGACATTTCAGATTGCACTTATCATCTCTGCCAAGATTATCTCTGCATAGAGTTTTGTCACATCTAGTCCAGTCTCTCCGCAACTAGTCGTTTGTTGAAAGTTTCCCGCAGAGCATGAACTCCGCAGTTCCCGTTACCATCCGGCAGAGGTCTCCGTAAAATTTCATTCACGAATGGAATCGCGTAGTTCGAAAACGAACCCAGCAACTTCTCAGCAGGAGGCAGACAGGTTGACCCTTTCGTCACTGAGACCGACACCCCTCCCCACTCCCACCCCTGTATTTGCTGTATATCCTTGTCATTTAGCTAACTTTCTTTTTCCCTACCATCTGTTATCGGGGTCGATGAGGTTAGCAAAGAGGTGTTAACTCCGTGCCATAACAAGCGAGTTGTAAGAGGCGGCGGTTGAAGTTAAATAACCCCTGCTTGTGGGATTTCCTAACATTATCAGCCTAACTCATTGTCAAGTACAATAACTCGTCCACCATCGTGCTTACTTACCGGTCAACGCCATGACCGAGATTCCTCATGTCATATATAAGGATAAGGATCTTAAACGACAAATTCAAACATCAAAAACAATGACTCTTTATATTCACCTATAGCCCTCTGGTTCCGCCTTGGAGGTTGATTGGAACAATTCATTTTGCCATATTTCCTTCCTCGGATCTGGGTCACTCGGAGATGTTTCTGAAACTTGCAATTGGCGTATCCCAGCATCTAAGATGCGGGAAGGCATTTACTATTTCCGTATTGAAATCACAGCCCTTGTTACAGATTCTACAACAGTAAGAAAATCTGCAGTTAGCAGCCAGAATGTTACCGCTGACCTTCGTAAGTATCTATGTTTTAATAATTCATTTTTTAGATAATTCAAAAGTTAAACACTATGTTAATTATGACGCTATGAGACAAATGCAACTGAGTTAATTTGAAAATCACAAAACAAATACAAAGTGAGCTAATTATGAAGCTGGGAAACAAATGCAAGCTGACTTAATTACGAAGTAACGAAACAAATACAAATTGAGTTAATTTTAAAGTTATGAAACAGATACGAACTGAGTTAATTATACAGTTAAACATAAGAGTAAGCTGAGTTAATTATACAGTTTGAAATTAACACAAATGGAACCTGATTGCATACAGTCACATTTAATTATAAAGCTACGAAACAAATTAAAACTGAGTTAACTTTAAAGTTATGAAAACAATGCAGATGGTGTTACTATCTATCTTGATACAAACTTATTTACTTATAAATTTACGAAACAAACAGACATTCAGTTAATTAAAGAATTTTTATGAAACAAATACAAATTGAGTTAATTATAAAGTTAGAAATGCATACAAACTGAGTGTAAGTTCAAATGTTCGAAATAAATACAAATTGAGATAAATATAAATATGTGAAATAAACAAAACTTTCTTCTTTCTTGAAACAACTATAGACTGAATTACTTATAAAATCGCGAAAGAAATACAACTTGTAGTTGTCTTGACACAAACTGAGTTGATTATTAAATTTACGAATCAAACACATGCAGAGTTATTTATAAAGTTATGAATCAAAGACATACTAACTGAGTTTATTATAAAGTTACAAAACAAATACAGTCAGTCTTGCTTGATGCAACATTTTTTTAACAGATTAAGTGCCAAACAACAGTATAGGATTGGAATCCTCCCCCTCCTCCCACCTCCCCCCAAAAAAAAACAAATAAAGAATGGCGGAAAATGGGAAGTAGGGGAATGTCAAGTTATAACTTACAAGATGTTAAGACATGTTTTCTTATATATCACAATGCCAACGCGCCTTTAGGGGTGCGTGTAAGCGGCGTTGACAATTATCACAAAACGTGCGTTAAAAGACAGTGAAGTAACGTCTGTTTCTGAGTAGTAGACTGGCATCATATAACACTATTTTCTCAACAATAACTGCCCAGTTTGGCGACATCGGCACTCTGGCCATTAAACACATTGCACGTTAGACCCGAAACTAGTTATTATAACAACTACTTACGCTGCCCCGCTTAACGTGACCTCAGGCTATTACAGGCGGTCAACTGCCCGCACACTACACAGCTGGACCTGGTGGTCGAATTGTCATGTTCGCCGCCTGATTGCGGTGGTGAATTTATCAGCCATCATCGCTCGCTTTAAAGATGTAGAATGACTTGCTCTTCTGCCATTAATCTCTCCAGACGCTCGATGGCTGCACTGTCGGATCTATTCTCCTTTGTCCGATTTGTCTGTGATGGCGTCCGAACTCCGACTGACCCTCTTTGTTCGTGGGTCCTTCTCACCCATTATGATCACGTGGCCTCCCCTTGGTCTTTAAATGGTTACTATCTTCAGCCGTCTACCGGTGTCTCCGTTTCCTCTGGCTTCCCATACTTAATCATCCCTCTTGCTGTCTAATTTATCTATGTTACTGATAACCTGCTATTATGTCCAATCGACTCATGGCATATGCCTCCCCCAATTTCAAAAATGTTCTAACATTTTTGGGTTCCACCTTTCTCTACACTTGCCATGAGTCCCTATTAGTCGCACATGCCTGTCTACTCCCTCATGCATAGATAGATAGATAGATAGATAGATAGATAGATAGGTAGGTAGGTAGGTAGGTAGGTAGATAAATAGATAGATAGGTAGGTTGGTAGGTAGGTAGATAGATAGATAGATAGATAGATAGATAGATAGATAGATTTATAGATAGATAGATAGATAGATAGATAGATAGATAGATAGATAGATAGATAGATAGATAGATAGATAGATAGATAGATAGATAGATAGATAGACAGATAGATAGATAGATCCCCGCCAGAAGCCGGGCCTTGTCAGCTAGTTTATTTATATAATCACGTTTCATGAAAGAACCCCCATTTGGAGACACCTCTGAATCTTCGTGCTGTTTGTTTCAAAACGGAAATCACGTGAAAATTTCAAAATCTGCCGGGACGTCTCTTGGTGATGCTGTAATACTGTTAAAATCATGGACGTAATCTCTAAATCGTAATTAATATACCGCATATAAACTAACTTTGAAATCTGCTGTAAAATATCCAGAACAAAAAATTTTTTGTTGGGTGGATATAATGATAAGGTTATATACTAAATCTCATCATTTTACCTCAGATGGTTACTGAGATATTGAATTTTATATTGAGGCAACAAAACAAAAAACACACTATAGTTACATGCAATCGTTGAAATCAGTATCAATTGATGTATATGAAACAGTATGATGATTATTGTAGATTCTCAAAGAAAGCGAACTGTCGTTACCCCGAACAGATAATTTGAGAAAGTAAATAAATTTATATATTGATAAAGATCACATTTTTTTTCAAGTTGGTAATATGAACACACCCAACAATGTACAGAAACAATTTTAACAAAACAGGAAGTAATGTAATAAAGTTACGTAATGTAAAACTCACGTGTTCTTGAACTACACACAAGTACAATTAATAATGCACTTACACTTTATTCACCCCATCCAACATTAGAGAAGAGTGATGTTATGACGACTCAACAACGATACAGAAGAGCGATGCTATGACAACTCCATAACTTCAGAGAAGAGTAATTTTACGGCAGCACAACCAAATCTAGATAAGAATCGTCATCTTCTTCTGCACTTCATCCCCCTTTGGGGTATAGGCTCTAAACCAACCCCGCCAAGCAGTCCTATCTTTTGCTATTGCTTCTGTCGTTCCATCCATGTCTTTCCATTACCATTCATCTCAACAATATCCACCCTCTCCAAGTACCCGGAGACTCCCGCACTTCGCCTGCTCCGTGGATTCAAGACAAGAGACATCTAATCACACTGTCCCCAGTCCCTCTCAATGCACGTTCCACTCAGTCACAGCGACCCCCTAAACCACCTCCCCCACCCCCGCGATTAACTGGGAACTGCCAAGCCCTCTCCTCAAGTTTCAAACCGGAAACTCCGCTGTACCACTCCAATCCCACCACCCAGCGCAGGCAACAACCAGTGAACGCTAAAAGTGTATTAGAAACTCTTTCCTTTTAGCTGTTCTTCATGTCTCCGACCCACACAGAAGCACTGATACAAAACTGTAGTCAACAACTCACAGCTTGGTGTCAAGGCTAATTGTGCCCATCCTCCACACATTTCCTAGCGGCATGAATGCCCCGCCCATCTGCTCTGCCACTACTTTCCACACAATCCCAACACCAGAAGCGGGGCCCAACCCTGGGGAGACTGGGCCGTCCCCGTCTCGGCTAAATATCACCATCTGTCATGAGCTGCGACGAAATAATGATACAAATAATGATAATTGGCGATCTGCAACTGTCGTCGCTGATGTGATGTTCCTTAATAAAAGGTAAAAGTGCTGACGCTTCGTGTTGTCTAGGCGGATGATTATAATGGTCCCCAGAGAAAGTCACTTTAACTTGACCAGTGGGGTTCCCTCACGCCCACGACAGTAACATTATCAAAGACGACTCCAGTACACACACAACATGGCCCTGGTTGGAAGTTGACATATTACTAGAACTTTATTCGCAACGTTGTAGCATCATTACTATTCCAAAGTATGTCACTCAGCTAGCTGCTCACTCTATCTCTCACGGATATGTTAACATGCCTACCCACTCTGCCACAGAGCGTCAAATGCTAACTTGAGGAATATATACACGGGTCTCACCGATGATCATACTTTCAATGTGCAGCCGCTCCATAGTTCCTCCATACCTCCTCCGTTACTATCTTTCACTGGAGACGAGCCAACTTGTAACAGGCCTCATGAATGCGAGTGTCTATAATGCCTGGCGACTTGTTGCAGGTGGATGCTCCTGGCGGTTAGATTATAACGACCAATATAGAATCCTAACTTGTTCTGAGTTGGAAAAGAGCAACATTCGTGTCCGTATTCCGTACTAAAGTTCCTAACACGTGTCATATTGAAGAATAGTGGGGAGAACCGTTTGAGGCCACTAAGACGATTACATAAATAGACACACATAGTATTATTTGGCGCTCACAGAAGAAGAAGAAGGAAATAGGAGATTAGAAGACGCACTAGACAACATAAAATTTGAAAGCTATAATAGTTACCAACCGGGATCGAACCTGTCGCCTCCAAATGACGACGGCGCCTCGCTGCAGGAACAAGTGTACTTCGACGCACGACCAACTAGACACTCCAAAAAAAGTGTCTTCATTGGTCGTGTCTATCATATACATGAACCAAACAACTATGGAATACGGACAGAATTCGTATCAAACCATTGTGATATCACCATAGGTCTCATACTTTATATTAAACCAGCATAGGTCAAATAAAACACACACAAACACTTGACTGCTCGTGGAGGCCAGGTCTCGGATTTTGGCCACATTCCACCTCACATACTTTGGTCTGTCAAGACTGCAAGGTGCCACTTACATCTATTATTATTTTATTTGTGTGCAAACTGATCCCCTCATTTCTGCTGCATGGAACCATCTATGTCCTACTTCTATGAATACATGGACGCTACCGTTGTGACATCTCTTTAAGTGTGATCAGCCGTATCCTGCACGTGTTCACGTGTGTGAGACAAGCGCGTACAATGCCGCCAAATCATCACCCTTCCTGTCAGAGTCCTTTGAACTCTGGCGCCAGCCGTTGCCGTCCTCAAAACAAAGTCCACGGTCAGTAAACTGAACGGTGGTGATAAAACGCATCCCTGTGGAACTCCTGTATCCACTTAAATGCATCCGCCAGCTCTCACTCATGAAGTAATCCACCCTTCATATCTGCACATGATGCTCTTATTAAATTAAAGCTTTTATGGGTATGTGGAATCGCATTGTCCGTCGCCAACCTCCAAAGGGATTCCCTAAAAATTTTGTCATAGGCGTTTTAATAATCCACAAATCCAACAAAAAAGTTAGGAATGCAGTTCAATACTTTGCTCCCTTAGTATACATAATGTGACTATCTTGTCCGTGCAGGATCTGTTTCGTTAGAAGTCTGCGTGTTCATCCTTTTGCTATTAGTCAGTGACATCTCTTAATCTCTCCAGAATGATCCTGCTTATTATTTTCCAAGACACTGGTGATAGCATTACTCATCTATAATGTGCACACTCCAGAAGTTCAATTTTACGAAATATCCTTCTATGTATTCCATGTTAATAAGATGTAATACATCTCTTAAGTGGCAACTTAATCTTACTTATCAGCAGGTTGTGGCATGTATTTGTCAGGGTCTTAAACCTGGCTCGTTATACCTAACACATGTGAGACAAGTACAAGTACAACATGATTGGACTTGAGACACAACGACACGAAGTTCAATGGATTTATTTACAAGTCACATGCAATACGATCTAGTTTGGCATGTGATGATCATTACAATACATATACAATGCATCAATACACTTACAGACAACCCACAGCTTTACAGTCTATCTCACAAGTTGTACAAGCACTCGACTTTCGGGCACAGAACTACACAAAGCCTTTCTCTATCCACACGTCCTGTCTGGTCCGAGTACCCAAGCTGTCTGTCTGTTTCTCGCAAAGCGCTTGCCCTCTGTGGATTGGCTTCACGAGGACTGCGTGCGTCTTGCTTTGTCCTTGCCTGACCGCTGGCTATCGCGTCAGCCAGCAACCTGCGGGCAGGTAACTAATACTCGCCTGGCGGGCGTAACGATGTTACTGCATCCCGGTTGGGGACTATTCGCCTGGCGGGCGTAACGATGTTCCTGCATCTCGGTTGGAGACATTCGAGATTCTGACACGCTCCCCCGGGGCTTCTTCATGAAAGATCTCATCTTTCATGTATACTCTATATACATACCGGGTTAATATTTTAACCATGTCAGAATCGACCTTTCTGTTGTTATATACATTGGTATAGAAATACATAAGAATACATATATTGGCATAGAAATACATAAGAAATGCAAGTTGTATTTTAAGACATGTGGTGTTCAATCTTTACTACTTGCCAAGTTTCATCCTCTCGATGGATGATCACCTGAGTTGCAATATTGACCCAGTCAGATCGGTAGCACCAGCTTTCAAAGCAACTACCTCGCAACCTCTAAAAAAAAAAGTAATAATATGCTTTTTGAAACAAAAAACATCGGGTAAGACTGTAATACGCCTTTATATAAGCCGCATTCAACGCTCGAGCTCCGACCTCATTTGGCCGGGAGCTCTTCCGTCGGTCTACAACGTCGGTAACCCTATACCATGCCCAGTTGATGACTTCTTGGAGTGTTAACAATCTGGCAACACCATGGCTATTTATATACAACACATATTCGAATACATTTCAATTTACCGCCCTTGGTGTAATAATGTAACAACAATTAAATTAAAGGGACATAATTTCAAAAATATCTTAAATCTAATATATTACAATTATTCTTCTTTTTCTCAGCGTCATAGCTTGATGCTTTTCCATACTAGCGAAAAAATGTCGATAGTATGAATAAGTTAATCAAGATATGATTCTAAGATTACACTAGTTGAAAAAATATTAATACACAATTCGTGTATTCGAAATTGGTGATTCCTAAATATTTTAGAAGCGTCATAACTTTTTAAGGTTTTGTTTGTCGTCTGCTAATTTTGGACTAAATTTATAAATTATCCGGAAGTACACACGAACAGCTGATGTTGAAAATTCTATAACACACTTGTTCCGGTCTGATGTAGCAATTCGGAATGTACAATGTTCTGATAGTTCATGTGTTCGTTGTTTCGCTGGAAAACTTCTGGATTTCGATTGACTGCAGTGGTGTAAATGTCAAAGTTCAGTTCACTCTTTCATACACGGATTAAAATATCACTGGATATGTTCCACTCGCAGATACCACTGATAAATTGGATAGTTCGCTTGAGGTAAGTTCAGAGCGAATGTGGCACTGTTCTTGTTTCGTAATATATATACAATTAATATTGTTCGCTTTCTACCACACGCTACACAATTATTCAAGACACTTACTACAGTAATAATAAAATAAGAAAACTATATATAGTGGGAATGAACCCTATCACATCACATAGTAGACATACACAGCTTTCGTGGAAAAAAAACTTCACTGATGGCTGTGTTGGTCTGAGTGTATTTAACACACTGCACTCAGACATTAGTGCTTACTGGGTCGGTCGGACAACGGGACAAAAGATCGGCAATCGTGTTGATTCTGCCAGCGATATGTCGAACTTCAAAGCTGTAATCTTGAAGCTTAAGAGACCAGCGCGCTATCATTTGGTTGGTAGGTACTCCTGAAGTAATAAATTTTAATGGGCTATTGTCGGACTCTACAATAAATGACGTCCCAGGAGGAATCTGGACAATTTAGTTATACCCACCACTAGAGCAAGGGCTTCCAACTGTGGTGTCGACCAAGCGCGTTCTCTTGGTTTCAATTTTCTAGAGACGTAGTATATAGGATGTAGAATGTTATCATGTTCCTGTAACAGAACTGCCCTAATCGCCACGGAGCTCGCGTCTGTGCGTAATCTGAAAGGAATATGTAAATTTGGCAATTTGAGAATGGGATTCTTTAAACTATTCTCAGAAAAATAAGATAACACTTTCTGGAATGCAAATTTTAGGCATTCATTGTTTACAATCTTTTCAGGTTGATCTTTCGTTAGTAGGTTAGTAAATTTTTCAGTCAGTTCAGCAAAATCTGGTATGAACTGCCTATAATAATTTAATAGTCCTAACACACTTCTGACTTGCTTTTTCGTAGTCGGAAGTGAGAGTTTCAGTATTTTGGACACGATGTTATCGTCTGTCGTGACAAAGCCATTAGATATTTTGTACCCCAAGAAGGATATTTCCTGATAGGCTATGTCTACTTTTGTAGGCTTTACCGTCAGTCCGTGCTGTCTGATCCGTTCAAATGTCTGCTGTAATGTCTTTATGTGGTCTGTCATCGTCTTTGTGTGAACACAAATGTCGTCCATGTAACAGATAATGTTTGGTATGTCCACTAGTAAAAGTCGTGTCATGCGTATGAATGTCGCTGGGGCATTGACAAGCCCAAATGGAAGTTTGCACCATTCGTACAGTCCCCAAGGTGTGGCAAATGCTGTCAGATGTCTGCTCTGTTCGTCTACCGTTATCTGCCAGTAACCTTTCGTCATATCTAACTTCGTAAAGAATCTAGAGTCTGTCAGTTCTGTCAGTAGATCTTCAGAGTTGGACATTGGTTCTAGATCTAGAAGTGTTATTTTATTTAATTTTCTATAGTCGACACAGAGTCTTATCGTGTTGTCCTTTTTGCGTACCATGACCATTGGAGATGAAAAATGTGATTGGGATCGTCTAATGATGTTGTTTTTCTCTAAGCTAATGATTTCCTGATGTAAGTTTTCTTTGTAATGCACTGGAATGGTGTAAGGTCTGCATTTTATGGGTGTGTTTGAAGTGAGTGTGATGTGATGCTGTACTAATTCTGTTTGTCCTGGGTTGTTGGAGAAGATGGTGTTGTACTGTTGTATGAGATGTTTGCAGCTGTCTGTTTCTGCTTGAGTTAAGTTTGGGTTTATTTTGATTTCTTTCAAGCAGTTTGTCGCGTCTAATGCAGGTGTTGGAATTTCGTCACTATCTTCGTCATCTTCATGGTCTATTATCACTGTACAAGCTGTTGTATCGTCTTGTTCGTTGTCTCTGTTGTAATATGGTCTTAGCATATTAATGTGGAATATTTTATGTTTGTCTTTTATTTGAATCTCATAGTCTACAGCTGAAATCTGTCTTATTACTTTAAATGGTCCTTGCCAAGACTCAGTCAATAAGTGTCTGTCACTAGGTAAGAGAAGAAGTACGTCCTGTCCAGGTGTCAACGTTATTGTCCTGTTACCTTTGTCTGCATATTGTCTATATGTAGCACCAGATAGTTTCAGTGCTTCTTTTGCAATTATACAAGATTTGATGATTCTTTCACGCAATGATGTAACGTATACGTATGATGATATGGGTTTAAGTAAAGGAGTGGCTTCAGTTAACATTTGATGATAGATACTCAATGGGCCACGTGGTTTGGCACCATAGATAAGTTCAAAAGGAGAGAATCCAGTACTAGAATGTGGCACTTCGCGATAAGCAAAAAGTATAGCAGGCAAATATATGTCCCAGTTGTTGGGATGTTCTTGCGTGACTTTAGCAAGCATATGCTTTAAATCACCGTTAAACTTCTCTATGATTCCAGTTGAGTGAGGGTGATATGGAGAATTGAAACATTGTTTCACTCCTAACATTTTGGTGAAAGCTTGAGTAGATGCGGCAATGAACTGACTTCCCCTATCTGATAGGATAGTGTCTGGAAATCCTATCCGTGAAAATATATGGAAGAAAACTTCCATTATATCATTGGCAGTTATGTTCTTTAACGGAATCGCTTCAGGACAGCGGCTACATAAATCAATGATGGTAATAATATATTTATTCCCTCTAGTTGTTATCTGATTAAGAGGGCCCACTATGTCGACAGATATTTTCTCAAAAGGTCGACTGGCTAGGTCAGTAATCTGTAATTTTGCCTGTGGGTGTTTACCTTTCTTCACTAGTTTTTGGCAGATGTCACAACTTCTGCAATATTGCTTAATGTCATTGCAGAATTTGGGCCAATAAAACTGTGTTAGTAATCTTGATCTGGTCTTAGAGTATGCCATATGCCCTGCAAGAGGTATATCATGGGCAAGATGTAAGGCTTGCTTACGGTATTCAATTGGCAAAACAGTTTGCTCTGTTGTGCTGTCACCTCTGGTATAGTACCTGGTGAGGATGCAATTTTTCAAAGCAAAATGCCATCTTGCATTTTTGGTTACCTTTGGCTTTTGGCCGATCAGATTAAAATATTTAGACAATGAAGGATCAGCCTTTTGGGCTGTTACAAAAGTCTCCTTCATAGTTTTAGGAGGTAGTACCACTGGGCTAAGCATTTCTATAGCCTCAGTTTGATTAATTTCATCTTGCACTCTAGCAGTAGATCTAGGTTACTGCGTTCACACATTCAATGATATCAGATGGTGATGAAACAGTTTGATCAATGATGTCATGAGATCTTAGTGCTACATTAGCTACCATACATTCATTTGGTGATACAACATTATCAATGATGACATGTGATGGTGATGATGTTATGTTCTCATCAATGCAAACAGATGTTATATCATGAGGCATATCATTCACCTCTGGTAAATTTCCAATGATAGTATCACACACAGGGTTAGTTAATGCAGCGCATTTTACTTTCCCAGTGAGGAAAGGTGTCTGAATATATGCCCATGCTAATGGGTACTTTTCAATATTTCCAGAGAATGTTCTGCATGTTACGTGCCTGCCTGTATAGTCTGTAGGCATTATGAACTTTCTCTTTAGTCCAATAAGTGAACTGCCGGTGTCCCGAAGGACTGTAGCAGGCTTGCCATTCACATATCCCTGGTGGATGTTTATTCTGCCTTTGGAATCTATTACCAAATTAGCTTCTTCATTGGCAATAGGAATGGAGTGGCCGCATGTCAAAATGCCATCTTCATAAAAGGTATTACAAACAGTACATTTATTTGCGTTAAACATGTCAAAAGCCTGTGCTGAGTTCACAGGGTGTTTCTCTGATTGTTCTTCATCTGATGATGAACTATCAAATAAGGCGGCATTTGCTTTCTTGGTCATTTGCCTTCCTTTACAAGCATGACGCCAATGCCCGTACGCCTTACAGAGGAAACATTTACGTGCATTTTTGAAGGATTTACGTTCCTTATCTTGGCTATTTATGATGTTCTGTAGATATGTAAGATATGCTGGGTTCTTGTCACACATCTCACCTTGGTGGTGTGAAAAGTTACAATATCTACAATGATTGTATTTCTCAGAAGTAGGCTTATATGGTTTTTGCCTATTATAGGGTTCTGATCGAGGTTTTTCATAGTTAGCCGATGCTACAAAGTTTGTATCAGTAGCTTCACTAGCAAAACAATGTTTATTGGCTGTATAATAAGCCGAACCACGTCTCTCAATCTGATCTACACTCGTACATTCATTCTCTTGCAAAAATTTTGAAAATGCTGATGGAAGGGATGAGATGACTTTATCCCTGATGATGAGATCTTCTAATTTCTGATAATCTTTATCTATTTTAGCTGCTGAAGTCCATTTGGTAAATATGTCTCGGACTAAGCAGAGGTAGTCAGAGAACGTTTGAGTCGGTTTTGGACTCAACTTGCTGAATTGTTCTCTGTAACCTGCCTCATCTAGCATAAAATGTGCCATAATCTTTGATTTCAGATAATGGTAATCTTTTCTGAGGTCTTTGGGGATAGTCTCTATGACTTTCAGAGGCTCCCCTGACAAACTCCTCATATAAATAATATTCCATTCAGAAAGTGGGATCTGGTAATGGTCCATTAAGGTTTCAAAATTTTGGGTGAAGGCTGCAATGCAGTCACCCGAGGTATAATTTCTCACAATACCTTGATACTTTTTGTACTGGTTTTCTTTCTCCAG
The DNA here is from genome assembly GCA_014155875.1 of Cepaea nemoralis. NCBI lineage: Eukaryota > Metazoa > Mollusca > Gastropoda > Stylommatophora > Helicidae > Cepaea > Cepaea nemoralis. The sequence goes on along the minus strand of JACEFZ010017476.1, from coordinate 217,735 downwards.
TCTTTCAGATTTCTTAGACTCTTTGTCCATGGCAGTATCAGTTTCAAGTTGTTTAATTTTTAGTTGTAACTCAAGCTCTTCTCTTTTACTCTTGAGCTGAGATTCTCTGCCTTCCTCAATTCATTATCTAACTCTGCTTGTTTGTTTTTGCAGATAATTCTAGCTCTGCCTGTTTTGTTTTGCAGATAGTTCTGCCTTCTGCTTGCTTGGCAGCTCTTTCAGCCGCTCTTTCGTCGCGTTCGATCGCTTTTCTCTCGAAGGTGTTCAGAATACTTAGATTCACTCCACTTTGTCAACTCGTCACCAGTTAACTTCAGCTTTAAACCCATCTCGATGAAGTCGTTTAATGAAGACATGATGGAAAATTTAAATGCAAATGAGTTGTCAGACACACAATTAGTTACACGGTGTTAGTAAAGTGAAAAATTTACAATTGTGTTCAACTTACAATTTGTGCCCAAATTTGCATCCGAAAGTATATAGAAAGAAAAATATACTCAAGTGTACTGGATGCGGTGGAGAACGGTTCAAACCAGGGCTAGGAACTGTAGGGTCGCTACTTCAAAACACAAATGACCTCTACGGGCAAGGGTTTCAGATGGCACAGAAAACCTGCTTTATTTTGGAGGGAATAAATTAGAGTCTATCTGATGTGGTGTGTATGCTTGTCACTAAGTTTTGATTAGGTTTGTATGGCGTTGAGTGTAATTGTAGGTCGTAATGTCGTCAGTCAACAATTTTTTTTTTCAAAACCACAAGTCACTTTCTTTCCGAAACTTTCTGCTTTCCACAACTAACTTCACAAAGACAATCTAAATATATCTCAACACTCTACAACACTGATGACACATCACTTACATCAAGATGACATTCAGTAAGGACATAGACATCAAGTTTACAAGATGGCGACAAGGTTACAATGGCGACGATTTCACAATGTCGACAAGGTCAAAATGGCGACAAGTTACACAATCACTGATGTTTTACACGTTTACAAGATCAAACAAATGTATGTACTTTACGTTCACATCTAGCCTCCATATTCAAACAATCTAATAATATATAAGGATGAGCCTTCACGTTCACATTTAAATGTACATTAAAGCTGGACAAAAGTCCTCACGTTCACAAATCTAGGTTCAAATCTTAATTAAATTAAAGTCGGACGATGCCACCACGTTCACACATGTCAGGGTCTTAAACCTGGCTCGTTATACCTAACACATGTGAGACAAGTACAAGTACAACATGATTGGACTTGAGACACAACGACACGAAGTTCAATGGATTTATTTACAAGTCACATGCAATACGATCTAGTTTGGCATGTGATGATCATTACAATACATATAATACATCAATACACTTACAGACAACCCACAGCTTTACAGTCTATCTCACAAGATGTACAAGCACTCGACTTTCGGGCACAGAACTACACAAAGCCTTTCTCTACCCACACGTCCTGTCTGGTCCGAGTACCCAAGCTGTCTGTCTGTTTCTCGCAAAGCGCTTGCCCTCTGTGGATTGGCTTCACGAGGACTGCGTGCGTCTTGCTTTGTCCTTGCCTGACCGCTGGCTATCGCGTCAGCCAGCAACCTGCGGGCAGGTAACTAATACTCGCCTGGCGGGCGTAACGATGTTACTGCATCCCGGTTGGGGACTATTCGCCTGGCGGGCGTAACGATGTTCCTGCATCTCGGTTGGAGACATTCGAGATTCTGACATATTTACATCTACACTGTAAAGACTTGTACATCATGTAGAGATAATCAATATATATAAATATATATGTGAACAATTTGGTTTTCCTTTTTGTAGTATGGAGATGACCATGTGGCTTTGTGGATTCTTTTTCGAGGTAAAATACTCCCGCCTATGACGTATTGATTCACTCATTGATTCATCGTTGAATAATGCTGAACATTCATTGGTCAACAGTCAAATGAGCAGGATGGACATATTGAGGGAAGCTAAGTCGCGAAGACAACTTATCACAAATTTCAGAATGAAGAAATCATAATTTTGTGGCCACATTATGAGAAGAAAAAAACTGGAACTTGTAGTAATGACGCCAGGAAATATATGTGTAAAGAGATATAGAAGAAGACGGCGTGAGAACATTTCTTCACAGTCTGGTATCATGGCACGGAAGGCAGTCAACGCAAGCATTTATTCACGCCGTCGGAGATCGCAATTTGCGGAGAAGCATGATCGCCCACGCCATCCGGCAAGACATTAGATGATAATGATGAAGATGATAATGATGATGATAAAAGGGCCCCTTTGTACACCGTAAGGCGTTGTGTGTATTTGTTTTAAATCTCATCACATAAGTCGAGAAGCATGGCGCATACAGTTCTAGTCATATTAATTATTATGTTATAAACCAATCGGCACTCTATGGTTAATGTGGTAATTACCAACCCGGCCGCCTTCATTTCCCTGAATATTTACTTGGACTCATGTTAGGCTGTGTCAACATGAAGCTCATGCCAGCTTTAGTAATAAACTTAAAAAACCGCACGGGTAGGATTGGAACACATGACCTCTGGGGCAGCAGGAGGAGCGCGCTAGCCACTGCTCTAGCACAGATATGTCATAAAGTGGTATATTTTACCTGTTTGTTGGATGACTTCAGCGGAATAAACATAACGTGGCTTAAAAATTACCCACTTAAATATTTCCGGAATAACAAATGCATAATATAAATATAATGATATAAACAACACTGACTCTACCCCTTAACCCTTGACTTATTCACTGCCGCCCTATTTGGGACCGGAATTCGGAAGAGTGCCATGATATGCGTATGTGCGTCTATCCCTTGTTTATTAACGCGTATGTATAATACACTACACGACCACAGACTGACATATCTCTATCATCATAACGCATTACGTGCATGACCAAATGGCGGATAAATGCATGTCTCTCCACAGATCTTCAGTCCCAGTATTTTGTATCGATGGTATGCATGATAATCCTCTTATCACATGCTCATTCTATCCAGTATTATTTATACCTCTCTCTCTCTCTTCAACTGTTTATATCTCCAGTCGTCACAATGTTCACCAATTAAACTCTTCTCAAATGTGACCAAGAATACCGTTTCTCTATTTCTCACACTGTTTCTAATATTTGATTTACATTCCAGGATCCACTGGCGTACAACAGAACGGGTTCGATATAATCTGTCAGTATCGTTATGATTATCAATGCGGGTAACATTTTACATAATATATATTCCATCTTCTGGAATGCAGTTATAGCATGAACTGTTCTAATCTAAATCTACGTCATGCATCATACATCTTATGTTATTACCATCCTCACATATTTGAATTGGTAAAGTTTTATTCATTCTATTCTAACATCTTATTTTGGTGTTATCTGGGTCACTCATGTAACCAGTGTTCCTATTTTCTTAATATTCAGTTCAACTCATTTATTTTTTGCATTCTCTGTTAGTACAATTTGTCATTTTAGCGATCAGTACTATAACATCTGCATAGCTGTGGGATGTGGATTTTATATATGAGAATTACTTGCTTGTTTTATGTCTAGGGGATTTATTTTAGATTCTCTGGTCACTTCTAGAATGCAAGGTGATCATGGGATTCTACCACAAACACAAGAAGGAAAATACTTCACTTCTTTTTGTAACTGTGTCTGTGCGTACCTCTCCATTCCTACTAAACCACCCTATAAATTTAACATAGTGTTAGAGGATAATGATTGTTTACAACAGATAAAACAACCACTGTTGAACAAACATCAACGAGTACTTGACGTAAACAACAACATCTTTGGACAAACAGTTGAGGCATTAAATCAAGATCTGCAGTAACATATAGATAATTGTAATGACCACACTGAATTTCCAGAACAGGCATGGGAATGATTTTCAATATAAAAAACACATTGACCCATTGTCCCAAGAAAAAAGAATGTTATTACAAACAACACAACAACCACTAATTGGTTCCTCATCTTTGATCCACTTTACATCAGTAAAGCAAACAATGGTCTAAGTTCAGAAAAACCAAACATATAAAACAATTGTTTCTGACACCAGTTACCATTCTCATATTTAAATATATTAATGAGATGGTGTCAGAATATTAAACCAAAACAACAACCACTATTTGGTTATACCCTTCATTGAAAAAAAGCTACTGACCTTATACATCCATGGCATGAAAAAACACATATAAGGACCATTAGTACTAATAATTAAACTAATTCGTTAATTACAGTCCTTTATCCTTAGGTGTTGCTGTCGGTTATTATTCTCCAGTGCGAAGTAGATAATGTCCATATTTATCCGGGGACAGAAATAAATGTACTCACAGTCATGTTTTACTCATTTTATATCCACTGAAGTTGGCTGGTGAATATTTATAATCCATATTAGGAAATAAATTTATCACATATCTCCTCCATGGGGCTGAATTCAAGAATACTCTGTTGCAAGTGGCTCGGTGCCATTGTGAAATTGAGACCTTATGTTGGTCATACTTTCAGGAGATGCATCTTGAGTGTTATCACAAGGATCTTATCTATATCACCATATCCGATGAAAAGGATGACAGCCTTTCAGCTTCTCGACTTCTAATATCCGAATCCCAATTATGTTAACAAAGATTTTTAACCCACCTAGTCTTAGTCTATAACCTATTCCACACTTGATGATTGCATTTAGGCTGACATGGGACCAGCAAAGAGTTGATTCAGTCTTTCCTTTTTCAGTGTAGGACATGCAATGTTGAGAGTAAGTTTTTCTTTCATCTGGAACTATGTCCAGGATTGGTCTACTGCAGGCAAGAAATTGAAGAATATTAATTCCAACACACAAACTGGGAGTCTCAAAACAATCAGATGATTCGTGTTGTTGCATGCGTAGAGGCATTTACTCCGCTAGCTTCTTTCGTATGGCCTTTCTGATGGTGCTTCGGTTCTGAGATCTCGAGTGGATCTGGCTTCTTTCAGGTTGTTGCAGATTTGACACCTTGAGGTAATCTGGTTTCTCAGTTGTTTTCAGTTGATATTAAGTTGGTATTCAGGTGGTGCCTTGGATGTACTTGCTTATGTTGTTTCAGTGTCTCTTCCCATTTGGTGTTCTATTGTCTTGAACCTTATGTTGACTTTTGCTGCTGTGTGACTTTCGTTGACGGAGAACACTTATGAGTATACTTTGAACTTGGGAGTCCAACAGACAGTTGTTGTGTTCTCACTGTTGTTAGTTTTTTTTTAAAACTTGTAGGACTGTCCCTTATTATCACCTATTTCGCTGATTGATGATGTTACCGGCGGTACTTCTCAAAAGTAAAACAGACGATACACTGTTGTCAGTTACTCTATAGATCTTTATCTTTGTATATTTCTAGATACTGAAGTCCGTCCTGGATATTCCTACTGAAGCAGGACTTCATCAATAACGTCAGTCGTCTTCGAAATTGTCTTTTGCTGGTTATGGCAGCTAATGTGTATAGCAGTCAACATGTAGTTGTTAGGTCCAGACGATGTTAAGGACAGGTTATCCTGTTATCACTTTCTGGCTTTTGACCCAGGATCCAGTTTTTAGTGATACAGCCCAAGCAAAACCCACCAATTCCTTCTCTTCTAGAACAATTGCTCCAGAGAATGATATATTTTCGGGCTAAAATACCCATCCCCGCGCAGGGGAAGGCTGTTGGGTGCGTCTCCTTTGTTCGCTTAACACAAAAATGACTTAATAATCCTTTTGTTTTAAAATCAAGCGTCGGTCAGCCAGGTACGGGTTAGTTTAGCTCTGTTTTCTTCCCCAAAAAGTAAGGTGCTTAAACAGTAACTATTACTAGGGATTTATCTGTTTAAAGCTCCATAAAAGGTCATTGTAAGGACGTTTTAGTATACGACAAGGCTCCCCCTTAAGCCATTTGTTTCTTTAAAAAAATGGTTTATTAGTCCTCTACAATTTCCGTCTTTCCATTGACGTACCCTGGTCTTCTCATTTCCTACATTACTTTCCTATGATAATAATTTGTCAGAGCCACACCCATTTTCCTTCTAGTCAAGACAACCGGACAAAATCTTGTAGGCTTATTTCCTTTCTTGGAAGAGTTCATTAACCTTTCCAGTGTCGTCTGCTATTGTTTGAAATATGCGTGTTTCTCTGAGAAATTGCTACTTTCAAGTACTGGTTTGTCTGCATCAAACCGACTTTCTGAAGCAGTTGAAATATCATTAAGCTTTTAATAGCTAGTTGATAATTTCATCATGAGATCATTTGCTGGATTTCTTTTCCCAATATATTTAGTCTTGCGTTAGGAACTGGATAAAGTTTAACTTCCGGTCCACCTGTTTAGCTCTGCCAAAGTCATTGTGACTAGTTGGGATAAATAACAGCTTTATTTCTCTCATTAGAACTCTCAATCTTGAGATTTCCGGTTAAAACAGGGTTAATTCTGCGTCTACTGATAGCATATTAAACATCGCCCGTCTCCCTATATGTTAGACGTTTGTTTTAACTCCTGACTTGATGTAGACCTAGACCTTCGTCTGATCCCTTCTGATCATCGGTCCAAGTTTTTATAGAAGCATGAGATGGTCTCCGTTTTTATTTTTCATCCAACACATATGGGCTGGGATGTTAGTCGAGTTATAGGATTTTCCCGATCAGCTTTAACAACTACCGGTTAGAGTTGTGTCCCATTTTCTTACGGGTTTTCCCGGAGAATCTCGTTCTAAAATGTAAACAATGGTCCAACTTTGTCCAGATTTTTGTTCTGAGCCAAATTTTTGCGGAGAAAATGAATCTGTCAGGATGGAGTTAGTTCAAAGCTTACTCCTTCTGCTTTTCCTTCTAACCGAGGTCTAATTTTTCAGCTAGAATCCTTATTAGTAATTCTAACCTTGTCTCGTTAATTTTCAACTCTGTATTTGTTGCTTTGGTGTTGAATTGCGAGCAATTTTGCGTCGGTGGCAGCAAATCGATCGTCGTCTGTCTCTATCCAGGGTTTAGACTATTTTCAACTTGGCAACATACATTGTTAAGTAGGTTCAGAAGTTCTGTCTCATCCGTTATCAGTTATCAGTTATCCGTAGGGGTATCTTCATTGCACTCCGGACAGGTCCATAGGTGCTCAGATCCTCCCCCCAGCATATGCATCAGCGTCCGGTAGGCTAATAGTGCCAGTTCTGTTTTGGTTGACGAGGCGCTTTGTTTTCCCGATGTACCTCTCGCGTCTGGCTGTGCCGATTCTTACTCTCCAGGTCTTTCATCCTTGACAGCGATGTGGAATCACTGACGTCAAAGTCCTCTGTTCTCGCCATATCTTTAAGGATGTTAATAACATCGGCATGATCCATGGGCTGGCCATCTACAGGGGGTGCAGAGCCAGCCAGTTTGTCAGCTAGTTCATTTCCCTCGTTCTGTCTCATCCACTTTATATAATCAGTCCATTCAGGAAGTAAAGGCTCTTTTAAGGTTCCTTGTTAAAGTCTCCCATACAATCAAGTTGTTGGTTCACTTCCAGTTATTGATGTGGGACTCTAGTCCTTGTAAGCATTTTTAAAGCCGCCGGTACATATGTATATCACTCTCATCTGGTGTTTTCTCTGAATTATTTCCTCAAGATAACATGTAAAGGTACTCTTAAGTTTCTCTCCAGTTTTGTTTTCATCTGTTTAATACGTAGAGACTCTGGATTTGTCGAGATTGAAAGAGGCTTCTCTTCGATTGATATATATTACTAGCCGGATTCCTGATTGAAATTCCTAATCTAGTAAACATCAAGCAACTTTTCAGCTAGATGCTCTGAATTCCTTCGTTTCACAATGCCCATCTAGCATGTGTGTACTTGTATAAGTAATAGGCGTATCCCTCTCAGTCCGTCAAGAGTTCCAACATTATAAACAATCTTTTTTTAAGGTGTTTAGATAATGGGCTGCTCCTAGTTAACTGCATTTCTCTCAGTCCTTTGGAGTTCATATCTAGTAATATAAACATGCTTTACATATGAAATGCTGGCATATATTATCTAATCCGGAAATGTTATGTAGGAATTTGTTGCAACTTGGCAATTTGTTCCTTATTCATCCACCTATTGGTAGGATTCGAACTTGTCTAGAATTTGTTGTTTGGTAATATACAGAAGGTACATTGTAGCAGTGGACATTTACTCAGTGATATGCTGAAATCTGTATTTATAGCTATACCAAAAAGACCAGGAGCAATTGAATGTGAAAATTTTCGTACAATTAACCTCATAAACCATATCACTAAGCTTCTACTCAGAATCATAATGAGAAGAACCAGCAAGAAATTAAAAATGGAAATTACTGAAGAGCAGTATGGTTTTGTGGAGGGAAAGGGCACAAACAATGCAATATATACATTACGGACACTGATAGAAAGGTTAATAGAGAAACAGAAAGACATATATCTGTGCTTCATAAATTATACTATGACATTTGATAAAGTAAAACATAATGAGCTGATTAAAATGTTGGAAGATATCAACATTGATGGGAAAGATTTAAGAATAATAAAGAATATTTACTGGAACCAAGTAGCACCAATTAAAATTGGAAATGAAGAGGGTTGTTACGAACACATAAAGCTAGGAGTACGACAGGGATGTGTCTTATCACCTGATCTCTTCTCCCTGTTTAGCGAAGTAATAATGAGAGAGTTCAAAGAGATGCCATGAATACTAGTTGGAGATTATAATATAAATAACATACACTATGCAGATGGCACAGTATTAGTGACACATAAATCAACATACCTACAACAATTGTTGGACACTGTAGTAACAGAGAGTGCAAGGAAAGGACTCTCCTTGAATATCAAGAAAACAGTAAAAATGGTGATATCAAAGAAAATGGTGACATCAAAATGTGACATAGCAATAGAAGGAACAATTCTTAACTAAGTGGATAATGTTAGGTACCTAGGGACATTTATAACATCAGATGGAAGATGTACAACAAAGATTAAGAGCAGAATAGGGCAGCAAAAGCCGCATTTCAGAAAATGAAGAGTATCTTGTGCAATAGGTCACTATCACTGAGTGTAAGAAAGAGAGTGCTTAAATGCTATGTAGAACCTGTTTTGCTGTATGGCAGTGAATCTTGGAATGTAAATGAACAAATTAAGAAGAAATTAGAAGTAACGGAGATGTGGTTCCTGAGAAGAATGTTGAGAATTCCTTGGACTGCCAGAGTAACTAACGACGACTGCCCGAAACAGACTAATGAACTAAAACACTATATACAACAATAAGAAAGAGACAAACAGTTTTCTTTGGTCATGCAATGAGAAGAGAGGCATTGGAGAACATCGTGACAACTGGAAATATCAAGGGGAAGAGAGGCAGAGGCAGACCAAGAGAAATTATGCTGGATGGATTTAGACAGTTGGCACGGAGGAATATCAGCAGCAGAGTTGATCCAGAAAACCAAAGACCGAAATCTATGGAGAGCCATGAACGCCTACGCCAGCTGGACAGGTCACTTGATGATGATGACATTTGAGTCGCGCGCACTATGTTGTTTATCTTATCTGCCTTTTCCTTTCTCTCTTCGGAGAAGATTAATGTGAGTTAGGCAGTTTATGAACAAACTTTACGTAAGCTATTCGCTGACTAAAGCTGTGTCTCTCCTTTTTTTGAGGACCTCTCATTGTGTGTATTTCACTTAGTGAGGATAATCTAGAAATTCCAATGTCTTAGGGTAATTCTTTATAATCCCTTTTACATACTTATATGGTCTGTTTCCGCTACCATTGATAATGGAATCGGGGTGGCTAATTTAAAGAAAAACCTTATTTTCAATTGGGTCATTAAGTGAGTTGATCAGGTTCACTGAAATCACCAGTTGAATATCTTGGTTGTCCCACCTTTCCAACATCTGGACCATCTGAGTTTGTTACAAGTAACTAGTACTCATATCACCGGTGGGGTAGAATAAGTGTCTGTATGGCAAGCGTCATGAGTATCCATCAGTTATTCACTTCCCCTACTTCCGGTGTTGTCGATTTTGTTATGTTGTATAAGAGGATTAAAGTTATCAGTTTCCCTGATGAATAGTACCCTTTCACTAAACATATAAACATTTTTGCAAGTGGTGGATTTGGTCCTTAACATAAGTCTATTAAAATTTTTGTTACTGCTATTTTCTCCTGGATTTCATTCATCTCCCAGGTGAATTTTACTTTCCAATGAATCATTATCTACTGATTTACATTTTTCTTTTATTAAAAAACTATTTTTCTGGGTTTATCCTATCTGTCCTAGTTATCTATAAAATTCTCTATTCTCACTCAACAGTTCGAGTCTATGTGACTGTTTATTTAATGAAATGAGAGTTTCTTTATTTTATATGGCCGTAAGAGCACCAATTTTTGATTGTTATCAATTATAGAATCAAGACCACGTGAGAATTTGCCATGCGTGACTAACAAGTGATAAACACCACGCACCTTCTACAGAAAGGCCTGCTCGTATATTTACTCCATCATTGTGTTCGTTTTAAAGCTGGATTTACATACAACTCAACATGTAAAGTTTATGTGAATGTGTATTTAGTTAAATGAGGATTTATTTGTGATTCGTGACTGTAAGATCATCCATTTTTGAATGTTACCAATTATCGATTCACGACAACGTGAGAATTAATCATGCGTGACTAGCAAGTTAAACGTCACGCACGACCTACAGACAGGCCAGGAATATTATTTTATTCCTTGCCTTATCGAGCTGCCTATATTGCCAAAATGTCCTCCAACTTGCGGTCATCAACATGTGTCCAAGCGGCACAATGTAAACAAAAACAAGACTGGACAAATGTTGACGAGCACGCCAGCTCAGCGAATGAATCGATCATCTTCATCGTCAACCTCAATCGTGTTGTCTAGTGAACAGTCAGACACCGAATTCCAGCTGGACATACAACAGAATTCACCAGCTCAATCTCATCAAACCAGCACATCACATTCAAGCACTATTTCTTCGGCCGAACCACAGAGCCACAATGAGTTCTCGTGAACTAATTCAGGCTTTGGAGATGAGATTAAAATATGTTATTACCAGCAACACCACTAATATTATTGCTGTTCGTAAAAACGAAAACGTTCTTCTTCGAGAAAAAATCGCCTCCTTAGACAAGAGAAGGAAACTTTGAAAGCATCCATGCATGCTTTAAAACTAAAAAGTGCACAGTCATTTAATAAAAGTGCACAGACAGAAACTATCCTTGGTGTTGTAGATGCGTGTATGACCAGTGAATGTTCGTCGCATAATGACATACAGACAGTTTCTACAATCAACAAAACTACTTCTAAACCTGCAGAACGCACACCATCCATCTACCCCATTGATGAGCATATCAGCAACAGGTTCCAGACCTTAAGTGTAGACTCTCCAGCAGCAGACCAGGAATCACAAAGCTCAATGGTTACCACTACTGGGCATCAACAACCAACGAAAGCAATGCTATAATAAACAAGAATACAAGAAAGTCCACAGTGGTCAGTGGCAACAACAGCCCAAGCGAACACGCCAGCAGCGTGAAATAATAATAGATGACAGTGCAACTCATGTTATTATTGGAGACTCCCGGCTGAAGGGAATATTTAGTGATCGCTTGCCATCTTCTGACAGCGAGTCAACTTCAATCCTCCCTCTACCAGGCGCAGCCATTGATAGGCTGACTGCTACACTGCGAAAATTCCAGGTGAATGAGAGAATTAAAAAAGCAACAGTCCATATTAGGTGTCAATGACATAATGGATAATATCATCATAAGCACCTCACAACTAGCTACGCTGGAGGTACTGTTGCGAAATACATTTCCTAACTCATCTATGTTCATTTCATCCATCATTCCACCATGTTATGGATTCCAGCGTCGTACTGCCGATGCTGCCAATCTAACTTATGTATAAATTTGGTAAAAACAATGCCATTAGTTTCATTAATAACACCCCGTACTTTACTTCGTCGTCCGGGGCTCCTAAGAAAAAACTATACAGGGATCAAATACATTGTTCTAGCTAGGAAGTTGTATACTAGCGAAGAACATAACATATCCCGAACGTGCACAACAACCAGCACCAGTTACAGGAGTAAACCGAACTTCACCTCCAGCGACAGCCACCTCTAAGTGTTCAGAAAACGCTCCTTCTCTTCCTGAAACCACCATTGCCTGTACCTCAGGAATACAATGCCGTGGATAGCAACCCATGTTCCAATCCCAGTGTTGCTAACTGTGATGTTTTATTTCCTCCCTTGCCCATAAAGCAGCCTCCCCCTATTATGTCAAAGGGAACACCGTTAAACAATGTTGCTGTGCCCCCGATGTATGCTTCTAATGTCGGCACTTCCAGTAACTCTCACTGCAGTGGTCCCTCGTTGGACGGTAATCTGCACTCTTATCAGTGGAACCGCCAACTTCAACAACTAATGCAATACAATCCTGCAGCCCTGCAGCCCTGAACATTTCATGATGTCACTCCAGCACAGACATTTTCCTACCCCATCTAATAGTCTTAACTACTACTAAATAAAGTTTCACAAAATCTGAAACTTTCATCGTGCAATGTTCTCCAATCACGATCAGTGGCTCCACAAAGATGGCCTACGTATAGGCCATCTCAACATCTATCATTTGCTCAATAAATTACCTGAGCTTTCGGTAATACTGTGCAAACAATTCCATGTGTTTGGAATCACAGAAAGTCGTCTCAACGACAAAATAACCGACTCTGAAATTACTCTTAAGGGGTTTAAAGTAATTCGAAGAGACGCAAATCAAAAATTAGAGACAGGTATTGCTGTATACATTTCCAATTCTCTCAACTGTTCTCGTAGAAGTGATCTCGCGTCAGTAGAGATAGAATGTGTTTGGTTAGAGGTGAAGCCAGCCAGCCAGCAACCGTTTCTCATTGGATACCTATATCGGCATCCGTGTGCTCGGTACAGTTGGTATGAATATTTCACTACAATGATGGATAGAGTGTTTACAGAAGGTAGAGAAGTCACGATATTAGGTGACTTTAACATAGATATTACTAAAACTAACCAGACATGGGACGATATAATTCTATCTTACGATTTCAAACAACTAATAAACCGTCCCACAAGGGTTACAGACATCTCCTCAACTATAATTCATCATATATATATATATATATATATATATATATATATATATATATATATATATATATATATATATATATATATATATATATATATATATATATATATATATATATATGATACTTGTCCAGTTAATATTATCGAATGTTCTGTTCCTGTTAGTGCAGTTAGTGACCATTACCCAATATGTTGTACATGGTCGAAAACTGGGTTCAAATCTCCTAAACATAAACATTTAATCATCAAATTTAGAAATCTAAAAGCTCTCAACCAACGTTTATTTTTAGACGGCTTAAAAAATGCAGCCCTTGAACATGTTTACCAACTTCCTGATCCGGATGATGCACTAGCTTACTGGACAAAGGCAGTCTACAGTGTGTTTGATAAACATGTGCCAGTTAAAGAAGTTCGAGTGAAGAATCAACATAAATCTCCATGGGTGACTCGTGAAGTTCTCGAAATAATGAGAGAACGAGATACAGCGCACAAAAATAAAGATTTTATCAATTACCGCAGACTAAGAAATAAAGTTAAATATGAAATTCGTAGGATACAGAAAGAGCATTTCAAAAATTTGATTGTAGATAAATCAAATAACACAAATATATGGAAGGCTATTAATTCGTTAACCAACTAGAAACACTCTTCAGAGTCAGCAATACAAGCACTATAACATGCGAGGATTTCAGTTGCTTCTTTCAATCAGAAATATAGAATCTAAAGCCCTCAATACCAGACTCAGCTTGTAATGTAAGCTCACTGTCATCATTCTGTGAAGATAAATGCTCTAGGAAATATTCCACCTTAGATTCCCTTGATGTCTGTTGCAGAAGTGTATAAATATCTCTCAAAGCTCAAAGAAACAAATTCAGAAGGCCTAGATGGTATGAGTAATAATATTCTTCGCTGTGCTGCACCAATTATTAGTGAGTCCTTGACGTTCATATATAACCAGTGCCTGTCCAAAAACTACTTTCCATCTGCCTTTAAAATTGCTAAGGTTTATCCTCTACTTAAAAATGGCTGAACTGATAATAGCGTCTTGGGTAATTATAGACCTTTTTCCTTACTATCGTCGCTATCAAAGCCATTAGAAAAACACATACATAAAATAGCATTACAACATTTAATTAACAACGATCTGATAATTGACAGTCAATCTGGGTTTCGACCTAAATATTCTTGCCACAGTGCCCTAACAAAAATGACCGATAACTGGCATCTGTGTATCAACAATGGCAACATTTGTGGAGCAGTATTTGTAGACTTCAAAAAAGGCCTTTGATATGGTAGATCATGATATTTTAATTAGAAAATTCAAACAAATTAGAACTAGCACCAGTATGGTGAACCTAATTACGTCAATTTTATCAGACAGACAACAAGCAGTGTCCTTCAATAACGGTCTATCAAGACCCACACAACTTTATATTGGTGTGCCTCAGGGCTCAATACTAGGACCGCTGCTTTTTGCAGTTTATATTAACGATCTTCCTTTATATCTCAATACTTCGTGCTGACCTATTTGCAGACGACTGCACTATATACACTAGTCAAGAAAACCTTAGTGACTTAGAGAGCTCTTTACAAAACGAACTTGATAACCTTAGTCGATGGAGCAATGAAAACCGCACGATTATTAACATCGACAAAACCAAATCCATGCTAATAACGACCAGACAAAAACTAAAGACCCTAGCCATAACTGGGGCACCGCTCGATCTCCACGTGGACACGTTACCTATAGTTAATGTAAATGAACACAAAACATTAGGTCTTGTAATTGACAGACATCTAAAGTGGATCTCTCATGTTCACGTCGTCACCAAGAGAATAGCACAACAAGTTTACCAACTTACTAAAATTCAGCACTTCTTGGATGAAAGCACACGAAAAATATTCTATGCATGCTATATCCAATAACCTCTCGACTATTGTTCCACAGTCCGGGATGGGTGCCCTAAATCTAATATGAGACGACTCTGTCCGCTTCAAAACCGCGCTATACGTCTAGTTTCTGGCATAAAGCATGTTGAAAGTAATAACTTATATTGTCACGAGGCGGGTTTTACTTAGGTAATCACCAG